>OZ025220.1:5039619-5144619 GCA_964019055.1 Anthopleura xanthogrammica
TCTTGAGATGAAAACACGACTTTTTGGCGAAAAAAAATGGGGTTTTGGCTGAGTGGGGGTACTTTTTGGTCAAAAAAGGTGTTTTTTGCTGACAAAATCTGAAATTTGCTGAGAATTTTCTTTTGGTCAAAACACGACGTTTTCACTGCTAAACGCACGTTTTGGCCGAGAAAAGCACATTTTGGATGTCCAAAACACTGTTTTGCTGAAAAAAAAAGCTTTTTAGCCCAAAAAACTGAAAAATGGCCATTTTGGCTCTCAAAACCAGGTTTTTCGCTGACGGCGTGTCCTGTGTGCTGAAACCCCCACTTTTTGCTCATGAAAATACCTCTTGAGATGAAAACACGACTTTTTGGCGAAAAAAAATGGGGTTTTGGCTGAGTGGGGGTACTTTTTGGTCAAAAAAGGTGTTTTTTGCTGACAAAATCTGAAATTTGCTGAGAATTTTCTTTTGGTCAAAACACGACGTTTTCACTGCTAAACGCACGTTTTGGCCGAGAAAAGCACATTTTGGATGTCCAAAACACTGTTTTGCTGAAAAAAAAAGCTTTTTAGCCCAAAAAACTCAAAAATGGCCATTTTGGCTCTCAAAACCAGGTTTTTCGCTGACGGCGTGTCCTGTGTGCTGAAACCCCCACTTTTTGCTCATAAAAATACCTCTTGAGATGAAAACACGACTTTTTGGCGAAAAAAATGGGGTTTTGGCTGAGTTGGGGTACTTTTTGATCAAAAAAGGTGTTTTTTGCTGACAAAATCTGAAATTTGCTGAGAATTTTCTTTTGGTCAAAACACGACGTTTTCACTGCTAAACGCACGTTTTGGCCGAGAAAAGCACATTTTGGATGTCCAAAACACTGTTTTGCTGAAAAAAAAAGCTTTTTAGCCCAAAAAACTGAAAAATGGCCATTTTGGCTCTCAAAACCAGGTTTTTCGCTGACGGCGTGTCCTGTGTGCTGAAACCCCCACTTTTTGCTCATGAAAATACCTCTTGAGATGAAAACACGACTTTTTGGCGAAAAAAAATGGGGTTTTGGCTGAGTGGGGGTACTTTTTGGTCAAAAAAGGTGTTTTTTGCTGACAAAATCTGAAATTTGCTGAGAATTTTCTTTTGGTCAAAACACGACGTTTTCACTGCTAAACGCACGTTTTGGCCGAGAAAAGCACATTTTGGATGTCCAAAACACTGTTTTGCTGAAAAAAAAAGCTTTTTAGCCCAAAAAACTGAAAAATGGCCATTTTGGCTCTCAAAACCAGGTTTTTCGCTGACGGCGTGTCCTGTGTGCTGAAACCCCCACTTTTTGCTCATGAAAATACCTCTTGAGATGAAAACACGACTTTTTGGCGAAAAAAAATGGGGTTTTGGCTGAGTGGGGGTACTTTTTGGTCAAAAAAGGTGTTTTTTGCTGACAAAATCTGAAATTTGCTGAGAATTTTCTTTTGGTCAAAACACGACGTTTTCACTGCTAAACGCACGTTTTGGCCGAGAAAAGCACATTTTGGATGTCCAAAACACTGTTTTGCTGAAAAAAAAAGCTTTTTAGCCCAAAAAACTGAAAAATGGCCATTTTGGCTCTCAAAACCAGGTTTTTCGCTGACGGCGTGTCCTGTGTGCTGAAACCCCCACTTTTTGCTCATGAAAATACCTCTTGAGATAAAAACACGACTTTTTGGCGAAAAAAAATGGGGTTTTGGCTGAGTGGGGGTACTTTTTGGTCAAAAAAGGTGTTTTTTGCTGACAAAATCTGAAATTTGCTGAGAATTTTCTTTTGGTCAAAACACGACGTTTTCACTGCTAAACGCACGTTTTGGCCGAGAAAAGCACATTTTGGATGTCCAAAACACTGTTTTGCTGAAAAAAAAAGCTTTTTAGCCCAAAAAACTGAAAAATGGCCATTTTGGCTCTCAAAACCAGGTTTTTCGCTGACGGCGTGTCCTGTGTGCTGAAACCCCCACTTTTTGCTCATGAAAATACCTCTTGAGATGAAAACACGACTTTTTGGCGAAAAAAAATGGGGTTTTGGCTGAGTGGGGGTACTTTTTGGTCAAAAAAGGTGTTTTTTGCTGACAAAATCTGAAATTTGCTGAGAATTTTCTTTTGGTCAAAACACGACGTTTTCACTGCTAAACGCACGTTTTGGCCGAGAAAAGCACATTTTGGATGTCCAAAACACTGTTTTGCTGAAAAAAAAAGCTTTTTAGCCCAAAAAACTGAAAAATGGCCATTTTGGCTCTCAAAACCAGGTTTTTCGCTGACGGCGTGTCCTGTGTGCTGAAACCCCCACTTTTTGCTCATGAAAATACCTCTTGAGATGAAAACACGACTTTATGGCGAAAAAAAATGGGGTTTTGGCTGAGTGGGGGTACTTTTTGGTCAAAAAAGGTGTTTTTTGCTGACAAAATCTGAAATTTGCTGAGAATTTTCTTTTGGTCAAAACACGACGTTTTCACTGCTAAACGCACGTTTTGGCCGAGAAAAGCACATTTTGGATGTCCAAAACACTGTTTTGCTGAAAAAAAAAGCTTTTTAGCCCAAAAAACTGAAAAATGGCCATTTTGGCTCTCAAAACCAGGTTTTTCGCTGACGGCGTGTCCTGTGTGCTGAAACCCCCACTTTTTGCTCATGAAAATACCTCTTGAGATGAAAACACGACTTTTTGGCGAAAAAAAATGGGGTTTTGGCTGAGTGGGGGTACTTTTTGGTCAAAAAAGGTGTTTTTTGCTGACAAAATCTGAAATTTGCTGAGAATTTTCTTTTGGTCAAAACACGACGTTTTCACTGCTAAACGCACGTTTTGGCCGAGAAAAGCACATTTTGGATGTCCAAAACACTGTTTTGCTGAAAAAAAAAGCTTTTTAGCCCAAAAAACTGAAAAATGGCCATTTTGGCTCTCAAAACCAGGTTTTTCGCTGACGGCGTGTCCTGTGTGCTGAAACCCCCACTTTTTGCTCATGAAAATACCTCTTGAGATAAAAACACGACTTTTTGGCGAAAAAAAATGGGGTTTTGGCTGAGTGGGGGTACTTTTTGGTCAAAAAAGGTGTTTTTTGCTGACAAAATCTGAAATTTGCTGAGAATTTTCTTTTGGTCAAAACACGACGTTTTCACTGCTAAACGCACGTTTTGGCCGAGAAAAGCACATTTTGGATGTCCAAAACACTGTTTTGCTGAAAAAAAAAGCTTTTTAGCCCAAAAAACTGAAAAATGGCCATTTTGGCTCTCAAAACCAGGTTTTTCGCTGACGGCGTGTCCTGTGTGCTGAAACCCCCACTTTTTGCTCATGAAAATACCTCTTGAGATGAAAACACGACTTTTTGGCGAAAAAAAAATGGGGTTTTGGCTGAGTGGGGGTACTTTTTGGTCAAAAAAGGTGTTTTTTGCTGACAAAATCTGAAATTTGCTGAGAATTTTCTTTTGGTCAAAACACGACGTTTTCACTGCTAAACGCACGTTTTGGCCGAGAAAAGCACATTTTGGATGTCCAAAACACTGTTTTGCTGAAAAAAAAAGCTTTTTAGCCCAAAAAACTGAAAAATGGCCATTTTGGCTCTCAAAACCAGGTTTTTCGCTGACGGCGTGTCCTGTGTGCTGAAACCCCCACTTTTTGCTCATGAAAATACCTCTTGAGATAAAAACACGACTTTTTGGCGAAAAAAAATGGGGTTTTGGCTGAGTGGGGGTACTTTTTGGTCAAAAAAGGTGTTTTTTGCTGACAAAATCTGAAATTTGCTGAGAATTTTCTTTTGGTCAAAACACGACGTTTTCACTGCTAAACGCACGTTTTGGCCGAGAAAAGCACATTTTGGATGTCCAAAACACTGTTTTGCTGAAAAAAAAAGCTTTTTAGCCCAAAAAACTGAAAAATGGCCATTTTGGCTCTCAAAACCAGGTTTTTCGCTGACGGCGTGTCCTGTGTGCTGAAACCCCCACTTTTTGCTCATGAAAATACCTCTTGAGATAAAAACACGACTTTTTGGCGAAAAAAAATGGGGTTTTGGCTGAGTGGGGTACTTTTTGGTCAAAAAAGGTGTTTTTTGCTGACAAAATCTGAAATTTGCTGAGAATTTTCTTTTGGTCAAAACACGACGTTTTCACTGCTAAACGCACGTTTTGGCCGAGAAAAGCACATTTTGGATGTCCAAAACACTGTTTTGCTGAAAAAAAAAGCTTTTTAGCCCAAAAAACTGAAAAATGGCCATTTTGGCTCTCAAAACCAGGTTTTTCGCTGACGGCGTGTCCTGTGTGCTGAAACCCCCACTTTTTGCTCATGAAAATACCTCTTGAGATAAAAACACGACTTTTTGGCGAAAAAAAATGGGGTTTTGGCTGAATGGGGGTAGTTTTTGGTCAAAAAAGGTGTTTTTTGCTGACAAAATCTGAAATTTGCTGAGAGTTTTCTTTTGGTCAAAACACGATGTTTTCACTGCTAAACGCACGTTTTGGCCGAGAAAAGCACATTTTGGATGTCCAAAACACTGTTTTGCTGAAAAAAAAAGCTTTTTAGCCCAAAAAACTGAAAAATGGCCATTTTGGCTCTCAAAACCAGGTTTTTCGCTGACGGCGTGTCCTGTGTGCTGAAACCCCCACTTTTTGCTCATGAAAATACCTCTTGAGATAAAAACACGACTTTTTGGCGAAAAAAAATGGGGTTTTGGCTGAGTGGGGGTACTTTTTGGTCAAAAAAGGTGTTTTTTGCTGACAAAATCTGAAATTTGCTGAGAATTTTCTTTTGGTCAAAACACGACGTTTTCACTGCTAAACGCACGTTTTGGCCGAGAAAAGCACATTTTGGATGTCCAAAACACTGTTTTGCTGAAAAAAAAAGCTTTTTAGCCCAAAAAACTGAAAAATGGCCATTTTGGCTCTCAAAACCAGGTTTTTCGCTGACGGCGTGTCCTGTGTGCTGAAACCCCCACTTTTTGCTCATGAAAATACCTCTTGAGATGAAAACACGACTTTTTGGCGAAAAAAAATGGGGTTTTGGCTGAGTGGGGGTACTTTTTGGTCAAAAAAGGTGTTTTTTGCTGACAAAATCTGAAATTTGCTGAGAATTTTCTTTTGGTCAAAACACGACGTTTTCACTGCTAAACGCACGTTTGGCCGAGAAAAGCACATTTTGGATGTCCAAAACACTGTTTTGCTGAAAAAAAAAGCTTTTTAGCCCAAAAAACTGAAAAATGGCCATTTTGGCTCTCAAAACCAGGTTTTTCGCTGACGGCGTGTCCTGTGTGCTGAAACCCCCACTTTTTGCTCATGAAAATACCTCTTGAGATAAAAACACGACTTTTTGGCGAAAAAAAATGGGGTTTTGGCTGAGTGGGGGTACTTTTTGGTCAAAAAAGGTGTTTTTTGCTGACAAAATCTGAAATTTGCTGAGAATTTTCTTTTGGTCAAAACACGACGTTTTCACTGCTAAACGCACGTTTGGCCGAGAAAAGCACATTTTGGATGTCCAAAACACTGTTTTGCTGAAAAAAAAAGCTTTTTAGCCCAAAAAACTGAAAAATGGCCATTTTGGCTCTCAAAACCAGGTTTTTCGCTGACGGCGTGTCCTGTGTGATGAAACCCCCACCTTTTGCTCATGAAAATACCTCTTGAGATAAAAACACGACTTTTTGGCGAAAAAAAATGGGGTTTTGGCTGAGTGGGGGTACTTTTTGGTCGAAAAAGGTGTTTTTTGCTGACAAAATCTGAAATTTGCTGAGAATTTTCTTTTGGTCAAAACACGACGTTTTCACTGCTAAACGCACGTTTTGGCCGAGAAAAGCACATTTTGGATGTCCAAAACACTGTTTTGCTGAAAAAAAAAGCTTTTTAGCCCAAAAAACTGAAAAATTGCCATTTTGGCTCTCAAAACCAGGTTTTTCGCTGACGGCGTGTCCTGTGTGCTGAAACCCCCACTTTTTGCTCATGAAAATACCTCTTGAGATAAAAACACGACTTTTTGGCGAAAAAAAATGGGGTTTTGGCTGAGTGGGGGTACTTTTTGGTCAAAAAAGGTGTTTTTTGCTGACAAAATCTGAAATTTGCTGAGAATTTTCTTTTGGTCAAAACACGATGTTTTCACTGCTAAACGCACGTTTTGGCCGAGAAAAGCACATTTTGGATGTCCAAAACACTGTTTTGCTGAAAAAAAAAGCTTTTTAGCCCAAAAAACTGAAAAATGGCCATTTTGGCTCTCAAAACCAGGTTTTTCGCTGACGGCGTGTCCTGTGTGCTGAAACCCTCACTTTTTGCTCATGAAAATACCTCTTGAGATGAAAACACGACTTTTTGGCGAAAAAAAATGGGGTTTTGGCTGAGTGGGGGTACTTTTTGGTCAAAAAAGGTGTTTTTTGCTGACAAAATCTGAAATTTGCTGAGAATTTTCTTTTGGTCAAAACACGACGTTTTCACTGCTAAACGCACGTTTGGCCGAGAAAAGCACATTTTGGATGTCCAAAACACTGTTTTGCTGAAAAAAAAAGCTTTTTAGCCCAAAAAACTGAAAAATGGCCATTTTGGCTCTCAAAACCAGGTTTTTCGCTGACGGCGTGTCCTGTGTGATGAAACCCCCACCTTTTGCTCATGAAAATACCTCTTGAGATAAAAACACGACTTTTTGGCGAAAAAAAATGGGGTTTTGGCTGAGTGGGGGTACTTTTTGGTCAAAAAAGGTGTTTTTTGCTGACAAAATCTGAAATTTGCTGAGAATTTTCTTTTGGTCAAAACACGACGTTTTCACTGCTAAACGCACGTTTTGGCCGAGAAAAGCACATTTTGGATGTCCAAAACACTGTTTTGCTGAAAAAAAAAGCATTTTAGCCCAAAAAACTGAAAAATGGCCATTTTGGCTCTCAAAACCAGGTTTTTCGCTGACGGCGTGTCCTGTGTGCTGAAACCCCCACTTTTTGCTCATGAAAATACCTCTTGAGATAAAAACACGACTTTTTGGCGAAAAAAAATGGGGTTTTGGCTGAGTGGGGGTACTTTTTGGTCAAAAAAGGTGTTTTTTGCTGACAAAATCTGAAATTTGCTGAGAATTTTCTTTTGGTCAAAACACGACGTTTTCACTGCTAAACGCACGTTTTGGCCGAGAAAAGCACATTTTGGATGTCCAAAACACTGTTTTGCTGAAAAAAAAAGCATTTTAGCCCAAAAAACTGAAAAATGGCCATTTTGGCTCTCAAAACCAGGTTTTTCGCTGACGGCGTGTCCTGTGTGCTGAAACCCCCACTTTTTGCTCATGAAAATACCTCTTGAGATAAAAACACGACTTTTTGGCGAAAAAAAATGGGGTTTTGGCTGAGTGGGGGTACTTTTTGGTCAAAAAAGGTGTTTTTTGCTGACAAAATCTGAAATTTGCTGAGAATTTTCTTTTGGTCAAAACACGACGTTTTCACTGCTAAACGCACGTTTTGGCCGAGAAAAGCACATTTTGGATGTCCAAAACACTGTTTTGCTGAAAAAAAAAGCTTTTTAGCCCAAAAAACTGAAAAATGGCCATTTTGGCTCTCAAAACCAGGTTTTTCGCTGACGGCGTGTCCTGTGTGCTGAAACCCCCACTTTTTGCTCATGAAAATACCTCTTGAGATAAAAACACGACTTTTTGGCGAAAAAAAATGGGGTTTTGGCTGAGTGGGGGTACTTTTTGGTCAAAAAAGGTGTTTTTTGCTGACAAAATCTGAAATTTGCTGAGAATTTTCTTTTGGTCAAAACACGACGTTTTCACTGCTAAACGCACGTTTTGGCCGAGAAAAGCACATTTTGGATGTCCAAAACACTGTTTTGCTGAAAAAAAAAGCTTTTTAGCCCAAAAAACTGAAAAATGGCCATTTTGGCTCTCAAAACCAGGTTTTTCGCTGACGGCGTGTCCTGTGTGATGAAACCCCCACCTTTTGCTCATGAAAATACCTCTTGAGATAAAAACACGACTTTTTGGCGAAAAAAAATGGGGTTTTGGCTGAGTGGGGGTACTTTTTGGTCAAAAAAGGTGTTTTTTGCTGACAAAATCTGAAATTTGCTGAGAATTTTCTTTTGGTCAAAACACGACGTTTTCACTGCTAAACGCACGTTTGGCCGAGAAAAGCACATTTTGGATGTCCAAAACACTGTTTTGCTGAAAAAAAAAGCTTTTTAGCCCAAAAAACTGAAAAATGGCCATTTTGGCTCTCAAAACCAGGTTTTTCGCTGACGGCGTGTCCTGTGTGATGAAACCCCCACCTTTTGCTCATGAAAATACCTCTTGAGATAAAAACACGACTTTTTGGCGAAAAAAAATGGGGTTTTGGCTGAGTGGGGGTACTTTTTGGTCAAAAAAGGTGTTTTTTGCTGACAAAATCTGAAATTTGCTGAGAATTTTCTTTTGGTCAAAACACGACGTTTTCACTGCTAAACGCACGTTTTGGCCGAGAAAAGCACATTTTGGATGTCCAAAACACTGTTTTGCTGAAAAAAAAAGCATTTTAGCCCAAAAAACTGAAAAATGGCCATTTTGGCTCTCAAAACCAGGTTTTTCGCTGACGGCGTGTCCTGTGTGCTGAAACCCCCACTTTTTGCTCATGAAAATACCTCTTGAGATAAAAACACGACTTTTTGGCGAAAAAAAATGGGGTTTTGGCTGAGTGGGGGTACTTTTTGGTCAAAAAAGGTGTTTTTTGCTGACAAAATCTGAAATTTGCTGAGAATTTTCTTTTGGTCAAAACACGACGTTTTCACTGCTAAACGCACGTTTTGGCCGAGAAAAGCACATTTTGGATGTCCAAAACACTGTTTTGCTGAAAAAAAAAGCATTTTAGCCCAAAAAACTGAAAAATGGCCATTTTGGCTCTCAAAACCAGGTTTTTCGCTGACGGCGTGTCCTGTGTGCTGAAACCCCCACTTTTTGCTCATGAAAATACCTCTTGAGATAAAAACACGACTTTTTGGCGAAAAAAAATGGGGTTTTGGCTGAGTGGGGGTACTTTTTGGTCAAAAAAGGTGTTTTTTGCTGACAAAATCTGAAATTTGCTGAGAATTTTCTTTTGGTCAAAACACGACGTTTTCACTGCTAAACGCACGTTTTGGCCGAGAAAAGCACATTTTGGATGTCCAAAACACTGTTTTGCTGAAAAAAAAAGCTTTTTAGCCCAAAAAACTGAAAAATGGCCATTTTGGCTCTCAAAACCAGGTTTTTCGCTGACGGCGTGTCCTGTGTGCTGAAACCCCCACTTTTTGCTCATGAAAATACCTCTTGAGATAAAAACACGACTTTTTGGCGAAAAAAAATGGGGTTTTGGCTGAGTGGGGGTACTTTTTGGTCAAAAAAGGTGTTTTTTGCTGACAAAATCTGAAATTTGCTGAGAATTTTCTTTTGGTCAAAACACGACGTTTTCACTGCTAAACGCACGTTTTGGCCGAGAAAAGCACATTTTGGATGTCAAAAACACTGTTTTGCTGAAAAAAAAAGCTTTTTAGCCCAAAAAACTGAAAAATGGCCATTTTGGCTCTCAAAACCAGGTTTTTCGCTGACGGCGTGTCCTGTGTGATGAAACCCCCACCTTTTGCTCATGAAAATACCTCTTGAGATAAAAACACGACTTTTTGGCGAAAAAAAATGGGGTTTTGGCTGAGTGGGGGTACTTTTTGGTCAAAAAAGGTGTTTTTTGCTGACAAAATCTGAAATTTGCTGAGAATTTTCTTTTGGTCAAAACACGACGTTTTCACTGCTAAACGCACGTTTTGGCCGAGAAAAGCACATTTTGGATGTCCAAAACACTGTTTTGCTGAAAAAAAAAGCTTTTTAGCCCAAAAAACTGAAAAATGGCCATTTTGGCTCTCAAAACCAGGTTTTTCGCTGACGGCGTGTCCTGTGTGCTGAAACCCCCACTTTTTGCTCATGAAAATACCTCTTGAGATGAAAACACAACTTTTTGGCGAAAAAAAATGGGGTTTTGGCTGAGTGGGGGTACTTTTTGGTCAAAAAAGGTGTTTTTTGCTGACAAAATCTGAAATTTGCTGAGAATTTTCTTTTGGTCAAAACACGACGTTTTCACTGCTAAACGCACGTTTTGGCCGAGAAAAGCACATTTTGGATGTCCAAAACACTGTTTTGCTGAAAAAAAAAGCTTTTTAGCCCAAAAAACTGAAAAATGGCCATTTTGGCTCTCAAAACCAGGTTTTTCGCTGACGGCGTGTCCTGTGTGCTGAAACCCCCACTTTTTGCTCATGAAAATACCTCTTGAGATAAAAACACGACTTTTTGGCGAAAAAAAATGGGGTTTTGGCTGAGTGGGGGTACTTTTTGGTCAAAAAAGGTGTTTTTTGCTGACAAAATCTGAAATTTGCTGAGAATTTTCTTTTGGTCAAAACACGACGTTTTCACTGCTAAACGCACGTTTTGGCCGAGAAAAGCACATTTTGGATGTCCAAAACACTGTTTTGCTGAAGAAAAAAAGCTTTTTAGCCCAAAAAACTGAAAAATGGCCATTTTGGCTCTCAAAACCAGGTTTTTCGCTGACGGCGTGTCCTGTGTGCTGAAACCCCCACTTTTTGCTCATGAAAATACCTCTTGAGATAAAAACACGACTTTTTGGCGAAAAAAAATGGGGTTTTGGCTGAGTGGGGGTACTTTTTGGTCAAAAAAGGTGTTTTTTGCTGACAAAATCTGAAATTTGCTGAGAATTTTCTTTTGGTCAAAACACGACGTTTTCACTGCTAAACGCACGTTTTGGCCGAGAAAAGCACATTTTGGATGTCCAAAACACTGTTTTGCTGAAGAAAAAAAGCTTTTTAGCCCAAAAAACTGAAAAATGGCCATTTTGGCTCTCAAAACCAGGTTTTTCGCTGACGGCGTGTCCTGTGTGCTGAAACCCCCACTTTTTGCTCATGAAAATACCTCTTGAGATGAAAACACGACTTTTTGGCGAAAAAAAATGGGGTTTTGGCTGAGTGGGGGTACTTTTTGGTCAAAAAAGGTGTTTTTTGCTGACAAAATCTGAAATTTGCTGAGAATTTTCTTTTGGTCAAAACACGACGTTTTCACTGCTAAACGCACGTTTTGGCCGAGAAAAGCACATTTTGGATGTCCAAAACACTGTTTTGCTGAAGAAAAAAAGCTTTTTAGCCCAAAAAACTGAAAAATGGCCATTTTGGCTCTCAAAACCAGGTTTTTCGCTGACGGCGTGTCCTGTGTGCTGAAACCCCCACTTTTTGCTCATGAAAATACCTCTTGAGATAAAAACACGACTTTTTGGCGAAAAAAAATGGGGTTTTGGCTGAGTGGGGGTACTTTTTGGTCAAAAAAGGTGTTTTTTGCTGACAAAATCTGAAATTTGCTGAGAATTTTCTTTTGGTCAAAACACGACGTTTTCACTGCTAAACGCACGTTTTGGCCGAGAAAAGCACATTTTGGATGTCCAAAACACTGTTTTGCTGAAGAAAAAAAGCTTTTTAGCCCAAAAAACTGAAAAATGGCCATTTTGGCTCTCAAAACCAGGTTTTTCGCTGACGGCGTGTCCTGTGTGCTGAAACCCCCACTTTTTGCTCATGAAAATACCTCTTGAGATGAAAACACGACTTTTTGGCGAAAAAAAATGGGGTTTTGGCTGAGTGGGGGTACTTTTTGGTCAAAAAAGGTGTTTTTTGCTGACAAAATCTGAAATTTGCTGAGAATTTTCTTTTGGTCAAAACACGACGTTTTCACTGCTAAACGCACGTTTTGGCCGAGAAAAGCACATTTTGGATGTCCAAAACACTGTTTTGCTGAAAAAAAAAGCTTTTTAGCCCAAAAAACTGAAAAATGGCCATTTTGGCTCTCAAAACCAGGTTTTTCGCTGACGGCGTGTCCTGTGTGCTGAAACCCCCACTTTTTGCTCATGAAAATACCTCTTGAGATAAAAACACGACTTTTTGGCGAAAAAAAATGGGGTTTTGGCTGAGTGGGGGTACTTTTTGGTCAAAAAAGGTGTTTTTTGCTGACAAAATCTGAAATTTGCTGAGAATTTTCTTTTGGTCAAAACACGACGTTTTCACTGCTAAACGCACGTTTTGGCCGAGAAAAGCACATTTTGGATGTCCAAAACACTGTTTTGCTGAAAAAAAAAGCTTTTTAGCCCAAAAAACTGAAAAATGGCCATTTTGGCTCTCAAAACCAGGTTTTTCGCTGACGGCGTGTCCTGTGTGCTGAAACCCCCACTTTTTGCTCATGAAAATACCTCTTGAGATGAAAACACAACTTTTTGGCGAAAAAAAATGGGGTTTTGGCTGAGTGGGGGTACTTTTTGGTCAAAAAAGGTGTTTTTTGCTGACAAAATCTGAAATTTGCTGAGAATTTTCTTTTGGTCAAAACACGACGTTTTCACTGCTAAACGCACGTTTTGGCCGAGAAAAGCACATTTTGGATGTCCAAAACACTGTTTTGCTGAAAAAAAAAGCTTTTTAGCCCAAAAAACTGAAAAATGGCCATTTTGGCTCTCAAAACCAGGTTTTTCGCTGACGGCGTGTCCTGTGTGCTGAAACCCCCACTTTTTGCTCATGAAAATACCTCTTGAGATAAAAACACGACTTTTTGGCGAAAAAAAATGGGGTTTTGGCTGAGTGGGGGTACTTTTTGGTCAAAAAAGGTGTTTTTTGCTGACAAAATCTGAAATTTGCTGAGAATTTTCTTTTGGTCAAAACACGACGTTTTCACTGCTAAACGCACGTTTTGGCCGAGAAAAGCACATTTTGGATGTCCAAAACACTGTTTTGCTGAAAAAAAAAGCTTTTTAGCCCAAAAAACTGAAAAATGGCCATTTTGGCTCTCAAAACCAGGTTTTTCGCTGACGGCGTGTCCTGTGTGCTGAAACCCCCACTTTTTGCTCATGAAAATACCTCTTGAGATGAAAACACGACTTTTTGGCGAAAAAAAATGGGGTTTTGGCTGAGTGGGGGTACTTTTTGGTCAAAAAAGGTGTTTTTTGCTGACAAAATCTGAAATTTGCTGAGAATTTTCTTTTGGTCAAAACACGACGTTTTCACTGCTAAACGCACGTTTTGGCCGAGAAAAGCACATTTTGGATGTCCAAAACACTGTTTTGCTGAAAAAAAAAGCTTTTTAGCCCAAAAAACTGAAAAATGGCCATTTTGGCTCTCAAAACCAGGTTTTTCGCTGACGGCGTGTCCTGTGTGCTGAAACCCCCACTTTTTGCTCATGAAAATACCTCTTGAGATAAAAACACGACTTTTTGGCGAAAAAAAATGGGGTTTTGGCTGAGTGGGGGTACTTTTTGGTCAAAAAAGGTGTTTTTTGCTGACAAAATCTGAAATTTGCTGAGAATTTTCTTTTGGTCAAAACACGACGTTTTCACTGCTAAACGCACGTTTTAGCCGAGAAAAGCACATTTTGGATGTCCAAAACACTGTTTTGCTGAAAAAAAAAGCTTTTTAGCCCAAAAAACTGAAAAATGGCCATTTTGGCTCTCAAAACCAGGTTTTTCGCTGACGGCGTGTCCTGTGTGCTGAAACCCCCACTTTTTGCTCATGAAAATACCTCTTGAGATGAAAACACGACTTTTTGGCGAAAAAAAATGGGGTTTTGGCTGAGTGGGGGTATTTTTTGGTCAAAAAAGGTGTTTTTTGCTGACAAAATCTGAAATTTGCTGAGAATTTTCTTTTGGTCAAAACACGACGTTTTCACTGCTAAACGCACGTTTTGGCCGAGAAAAGCACATTTTGGATGTCCAAAACACTGTTTTGCTGAAAAAAAAAGCTTTTTAGCCCAAAAAACTGAAAAATGGCCATTTTGGCTCTCAAAACCAGGTTTTTCGCTGACGGCGTGTCCTGTGTGCTGAAACCCCCACTTTTTGCTCATGAAAATACCTCTTGAGATAAAAACACGACTTTTTGGCGAAAAAAAATGGGGTTTTGGCTGAGTGGGGGTACTTTTTGGTCAAAAAAGGTGTTTTTTGCTGACAAAATCTGAAATTTGCTGAGAATTTTCTTTTGGTCAAAACACGACGTTTTCACTGCTAAACGCACGTTTTGGCCGAGAAAAGCACATTTTGGATGTCCAAAACACTGTTTTGCTGAAAAAAAAAGCTTTTTAGCCCAAAAAACTGAAAAATGGCCATTTTGGCTCTCAAAACCAGGTTTTTCGCTGACGGCGTGTCCTGTGTGCTGAAACCCCCACTTTTTGCTCATGAAAATACCTCTTGAGATGAAAACACGACTTTTTGGCGAAAAAAAATGGGGTTTTGGCTGAGTGGGGGTACTTTTTGGTCAAAAAAGGTGTTTTTTGCTGACAAAATCTGAAATTTGCTGAGAATTTTCTTTTGGTCAAAACACGACGTTTTCACTGCTAAACGCACGTTTGGCCGAGAAAAGCACATTTTGGATGTCCAAAACACTGTTTTGCTGAAAAAAAAAGCTTTTTAGCCCAAAAAACTGAAAAATGGCCATTTTGGCTCTCAAAACCAGGTTTTTCGCTGACGGCGTGTCCTGTGTGCTGAAACCCCCACTTTTTGCTCATGAAAATACCTCTTGAGATAAAAACACGACTTTTTGGCGAAAAAAAATGGGGTTTTGGCTGAGTGGGGGTACTTTTTGGTCAAAAAAGGTGTTTTTTGCTGACAAAATCTGAAATTTGCTGAGAATTTTCTTTTGGTCAAAACACGACGTTTTCACTGCTAAACGCACGTTTTGGCCGAGAAAAGCACATTTTGGATGTCCAAAACACTGTTTTGCTGAAGAAAAAAAGCTTTTTAGCCCAAAAAACTGAAAAAAGGCCATTTTGGCTCTCAAAACCAGGTTTTTCGCTGACGGCGTGTCCTGTGTGCTGAAACCCCCACTTTTTGCTCATGAAAATACCTCTTGAGATAAAAACACGACTTTTTGGCGAAAAAAAATGGGGTTTTGGCTGAGTGGGGGTACTTTTTGGTCAAAAAAGGTGTTTTTTGCTGACAAAATCTGAAATTTGCTGAGAATTTTCTTTTGGTCAAAACACGACGTTTTCACTGCTAAACGCACGTTTTGGCCGAGAAAAGCACATTTTGGATGTCCAAAACACTGTTTTGCTGGGAAAAAAAGCTTTTTAGCCCAAAAAACTGAAAAATGGCCATTTTGGCTCTCAAAACCAGGTTTTTCGCTGACGGCGTGTCCTGTGTGCTGAAACCCCCACTTTTTGCTCATGAAAATACCTCTTGAGATAAAAACACGACTTTTTGGCGAAAAAAAATGGGGTTTTGGCTGAGTGGGGGTACTTTTTGGTCAAAAAAGGTGTTTTTTGCTGACAAAATCTGAAATTTGCTGAGAATTTTCTTTTGGTCAAAACACGACGTTTTCACTGCTAAACGCACGTTTTGGCCGAGAAAAGCACATTTTGGATGTCCAAAACACTGTTTTGCTGAAAAAAAAAGCTTTTTAGCCCAAAAAACTGGAAAATGGCCATTTTGGCTCTCAAAACCAGGTTTTTCGCTGACGGCGTGTCCTGTGTGCTGAAACCCCCACTTTTTGCTCATGAAAATACCTCTTGAGATAAAAACACGACTTTTTGGCGAAAAAAAATGGGGTTTTGGCTGAGTGGGGGTACTTTTTGGTCAAAAAAGGTGTTTTTTGCTGACAAAATCTGAAATTTGCTGAGAATTTTCTTTTGGTCAAAACACGACGTTTTCACTGCTAAACGCACGTTTTGGCCGAGAAAAGCACATTTTGGATGTCCAAAACACTGTTTTGCTGAAAAAAAAAGCTTTTTAGCCCAAAAAACTGAAAAATGGCCATTTTGGCTCTCAAAACCAGGTTTTTCGCTGACGGCGTGTCCTGTGTGCTGAAACCCCCACTTTTTGCTCATGAAAATACCTCTTGAGATTAAAACACGACTTTTTGGCGAAAAAAAATGGGGTTTTGGCTGAGTGGGGGTACTTTTTGGTCAAAAAAGGTGTTTTTTGCTGACAAAATCTGAAATTTGCTGAGAATTTTCTTTTGGTCAAAACACGACGTTTTCACTGCTAAACGCACGTTTTGGCCGAGAAAAGCACATTTTGGATGTCCAAAACACTGTTTTGCTGAAGAAAAAAAGCTTTTTAGCCCAAAAAACTGAAAAATGGCCATTTTGGCTCTCAAAACCAGGTTTTTCGCTGACGGCGTGTCCTGTGTGCTGAAACCCCCACTTTTTGCTCATGAAAATACCTCTTGAGATAAAAACACGACTTTTTGGCGAAAAAAAATGGGGTTTTGGCTGAGTGGGGGTACTTTTTGGTCAAAAAAGGTGTTTTTTGCTGACAAAATCTGAAATTTGCTGAGAATTTTCTTTTGGTCAAAACACGACGTTTTCACTGCTAAACGCACGTTTTGGCCGAGAAAAGCACATTTTGGATGTCCAAAACACTGTTTTGCTGAAGAAAAAAAGCTTTTTAGCCCAAAAAACTGAAAAATGGCCATTTGGGCTCTCAAAACCAGGTTTTTCGCTGACGGCGTGTCCTGTGTGCTGAAACCCCCACTTTTTGCTCATGAAAATACCTCTTGTGATAAAAACACGACTTTTTGGCGAAAAAAAATGGGGTTTTGGCTGAGTGGGGGTACTTTTTGGTCAAAAAAGGTGTTTTTTGCTGACAAAATCTGAAATTTGCTGAGAATTTTCTTTTGGTCAAAACACGACGTTTTCACTGCTAAACGCACGTTTTGGCCCAGAAAAGCACATTTTGGATGTCCAAAACACTGTTTTGCTGGGAAAAAAAAGCTTTTTAGCCCAAAAAACTGAAAAATGGCCATTTTGGCTCTCAAAACCAGGTTTTTCGCTGACGGCGTGTCCTGTGTGCTGAAACCCCAACTTTTTGCTCATGAAAATACCTCTTGAGATAAAAACACGACTTTTTGGCGAAAAAAAATGGGGTTTTGGCTGAGTGGGGGTACTTTTTGGTCAAAAAAGGTGTTTTTTGCTGACAAAATCTGAAATTTGCTGAGAATTTTCTTTTGGTCAAAACACGACCTTTTCATTGCTAAACGCACGTTTTGGCCCAGAAAAGCACATTTTGGATGTCCAAAACACTGTTTTGCTGGGCAAAAAAAAGCTTTTTAGCCCAAAAAACTGAAAAATGGCCATTTTGGCTCTCAAAACCAGGTTTTTCGCTGACGGCGTGTCCTGTGTGCTGAAACCCCCACTTTTTGCTCATGAAAATACCTCTTGAGATAAAAACACGACTTTTTGGCGAAAAAAAATGGGGTTTTGGCTGAGTGGGGGTATTTTTTGGTCAAAAAAGGTGTTTTTTGCTGACAAAATCTGAAATTTGCTGAGAATTTTCTTTTGGTCAAAACACGACGTTTTCACTGCTAAACGCACGTTTTGGCCGAGAAAAGCACATTTTGGATGTCCAAAACACTGTTTTGCTGAAAAAAAAAGCTTTTTAGCCCAAAAAACTGAAAAATGGCCATTTTGGCTCTCAAAACCAGGTTTTTCGCTGACGGCGTGTCCTGTGTGCTGAAACCCCCACTTTTTGCTCATGAAAATACCTCTTGAGATAAAAACACGACTTTTTGGCGAAAAAAAATGGGGTTTTGGCTGAGTGGGGGTACTTTTTGGTCAAAAAAGGTGTTTTTTGCTGACAAAATCTGAAATTTGCTGAGAATTTTCTTTTGGTCGAATCACGACGTTTTCACTGCTAAACGCACGTTTTGGCCGAGAAAAGCACATTTTGGATGTCCAAAACACTGTTTTGCTGAAAAAAAAAGCTTTTTAGCCCAAAAAACTGAAAAATGGCCATTTTGGCTTTCAAAACCAGGTTTTTCGCTGACGGCGTGTCCTGTGTGCTGAAACCCCCACTTTTTGCTCATGAAAATACCTCTTGAGATTAAAACACGACTTTTTGGCGGAAAAAAATGGGCTTTTGGCTGAGTGGGGGTACTTTTTGGTCAAAAAAGGTGTTTTTTGCTGACAAAATCTGAAATTTGCTGAGAATTTTCTTTTGGTCAAAACACGACGTTTTCACTGCTAAACGCACGTTTTGGCCGAGAAAAGCACATTTTGGATGTCCAAAACACTGTTTTGCTGAAAAAAAAAGCTTTTTAGCCCAAAAAACTGAAAAATGGCCATTTTGGCTCTCAAAACCAGGTTTTTCGCTGACGGCGTGTCCTGTGTGCTGAAACCCCCACTTTTTGCTCATGAAAATACCTCTTGAGATAAAAACACGACTTTTTGGCGAAAAAAAATGGGGTTTTGGCTGAGTGGGGGTACTTTTTGGTCAAAAAAGGTGTTTTTTGCTGACAAAATCTGAAATTTGCTGAGAATTTTCTTTTGGTCAAAACACGACGTTTTCACTGCTAAACGCACGTTTTGGCCGAGAAAAGCACATTTTGGATGTCCAAAACACTGTTTTGCTGAAAAAAAAAGCTTTTTAGCCCAAAAAACTGAAAAATGGCCATTTTGGCTCTCAAAACCAGGTTTTTCGCTGACGGCGTGTCCTGTGTGCTGAAACCCCCACTTTTTGCTCATGAAAATACCTCTTGAGATAAAAACACGACTTTTTGGCGAAAAAAAATGGGGTTTTGGCTGAGTGGGGGTACTTTTTGGTCAAAAAAGGTGTTTTTTGCTGACAAAATCTGAAATTTGCTGAGAATTTTCTTTTGGTCGAATCACGACGTTTTCACTGCTAAACGCACGTTTTGGCCGAGAAAAGCACATTTTGGATGTCCAAAACACTGTTTTGCTGAAAAAAAAAGCTTTTTAGCCCAAAAAACTGAAAAATGGCCATTTTGGCTTTCAAAACCAGGTTTTTCGCTGACGGCGTGTCCTGTGTGCTGAAACCCCCACTTTTTGCTCATGAAAATACCTCTTGAGATAAAAACACGACTTTTTGGCGAAAAAAAATGGGGTTTTGGCTGAGTGGGGGTACTTTTTGGTCAAAAAAGGTGTTTTTTGCTGACAAAATCTGAAATTTGCTGAGAATTTTCTTTTGGTCAAAACACGACGTTTTCACTGCTAAACGCACGTTTTGGCCGAGAAAAGCACATTTTGGATGTCCAAAACACTGTTTTGCTGAAAAAAAAAGCTTTTTAGCCCAAAAAACTGAAAAATGGCCATTTTGGCTCTCAAAACCAGGTTTTTCGCTGACGGAGTGTCCTGTGTGCTGAAACCCCCACTTTTTGCTCATGAAAATACCTCTTGAGATAAAAACACGACTTTTTGGCGAAAAAAAATGGGGTTTTGGCTGAGTGGGGGTACTTTTTGGTCAAAAAAGGTGTTTTTTGCTGACAAAATCTGAAATTTGCTGAGAATTTTCTTTTGCTCAAAATACGACGTTTTCACTGCTAAACGCACGTTTTGGCCGAGAAAGGCACATTTTGGATGTCCAAAACACTGTTTTGCTGAAAAAAAAAGCTTTTTAGCCCAAAAAACTGAAAAATGGCCATTTTGGCTCTCAAAACCAGGTTTTTCGCTGACGGCGTGTCCTGTGTGCTGAAACCCCCACTTTTTGCTCATGAAAATACCTCTTGAGATAAAAACACGACTTTTTGGCGAAAAAAAATGGGGTTTTGGCTGAGTGGGGGTACTTTTTGGTCAAAAAAGGTGTTTTTTGCTGACAAAATCTGAAATTTGCTGAGAATTGTCTTTTGGTCAAAACACGACGTTTTCACTGCTAAACGCACGTTTTGGCCGAGAAAAGCACATTTTGGATGTCCAAAACACTGTTTTGCTGAAAAAAAAAGCTTTTTAGCCCAAAAAACTGAAAAATGGCCATTTTGGCTCTCAAAACCAGGTTTTTCGCTGACGGCGTGTCCTGTGTGCTGAAACCCCCACTTTTTGCTCATGAAAATACCTCTTGAGATGAAAACACGACTTTTTGGCGAAAAAAAATGGGGTTTTGGCTGAGTGGGGGTACTTTTTGGTCAAAAAAGGTGTTTTTTGCTGACAAAATCTGAAATTTGCTGAGAATTGTCTTTTGGTCAAAACACGACGTTTTCACTGCTAAACGCACGTTTTGGCCGAGAAAAGCACATTTTGGATGTCCAAAACACTGTTTTGCTGAAAAAAAAAGCTTTTTAGCCCAAAAAACTGAAAAATGGCCATTTTGGCTCTCAAAACCAGGTTTTTCGCTGACGGCGTGTCCTTTGTGCTGAAACCCCCACTTTTTGCTCATGAAAATACCTCTTGAGATAAAAACACGACTTTTTGGCGAAAAAAAATGGGGTTTTGGCTGAGTGGGGGTACTTTTTGGTCAAAAAAGGTGTTTTTTGCTGACAAAATCTGAAATTTGCTGAGAATTTTCTTTTGGTCAAAACACGACCTTTTCACTGCTAAACGCACGTTTTGGCCGAGAAAAGCACATTTTGGATGTCCAAAACACTGTTTTGCTGAAAAAAAAAGCTTTTTAGCCCAAAAAACTGGAAAATGGCCATTTTGGCTCTCAAAACCAGGTTTTTCGCTGACGGCGTGTCCTGTGTGCTGAAACCCCCACTTTTTGCTCATGAAAATACCTCTTGAGATAAAAACACGACTTTTTGGCGAAAAAAAATGGGGTTTTGGCTGAGTGGGGGTACTTTTTGGTCAAAAAAGGTGTTTTTTGCTGACAAAATCTGAAATTTGCTGAGAATTTTCTTTTGCTCAAAATACGACGTTTTCACTGCTAAACGCACGTTTTGGCCGAGAAAGGCACATTTTGGATGTCCAAAACACTGTTTTGCTGAAAAAAAAAGCTTTTTAGCCCAAAAAACTGAAAAATGGCCATTTTGGCTCTCAAAACCAGGTTTTTCGCTGACGGCGTGTCCTGTGTGCTGAAACCCCCACTTTTTGCTCATGAAAATACCTCTTGAGATAAAAACACGACTTTTTGGCGAAAAAAAATGGGCTTTTGGCTGAGTGGGGGTACTTTTTGGTCAAAAAAGGTGTTTTTTGCTGACAAAATCTGAAATTTGCTGAGAATTTTCTTTTGGTCAAAACACGACGTTTTTACTGCTAAACGCACGTTTTGGCAGAGAAAAGCACATTTTGGATGTCCAAAACACTGTTTTGCTGAAAAAAAAGCTTTTTAGCCCAAAAAACTGAAAAATGGCCATTTTGGCTCTCAAAACCAGGTTTTTCGCTGACGGCGTGTCCTGTGTGCTGAAACCCCCACTTTTTGCTCATGAAAATACCTCTTGAGATAAAAACACGACTTTTTGGCGAAAAAAAATGGGGTTTTGGCTGAGTGGGGGTACTTTGTGGTCAAAAAAGGTGTTTTTTGCTGACAAAATCTGAAATTTGCTGAGAATTTTCTTTTGGTCAAAACACGACGTTTTCACTGCTAAACGCACGTGTTGGCCGAGAAAAGCACATTTTGGATGTCCAAAACACTGTTTTGCTAGAAAAAAAAGCTTTTTAGCCCAAAAAACTGAAAAATGGCCATTTTGGCTCTCAAAACCAGGTTTTTCGCTGACGGCGTGTCCTGTGTGCTGAAACCCCCACTTTTTGCTCATGAAAATACCTCTTGAGATAAAAACACGACTTTTTGGCGAAAAAAAATGGGCTTTTGGCTGAGTGGGGGTACTTTTTGGTCAAAAAAGGTGTTTTTTGCTGACAAAATCTGAAATTTGCTGAGAATTTTCTTTTGGTCAAAACACGACGTTTTCACTGCTAAACGCACGTTTTGGCCGAGAAAAGCACATTTTGGATGTCCAAAACACTGTTTTGCTGAAAAAAAAAGCTTTTTAGCCCAAAAAACTGAAAAATGGCCATTTTGGCTCTCAAAACCAGGTTTTTCGCTGACGGCGTGTCCTGTGTGCTGAAACCCCCACTTTTTGCTCATGAAAATACCTCTTGAGATAAAAACACGACTTTTTGGCGAAAAAAAATGGGGTTTTGGCTGAGTGGGGGTACTTTTTGGTCAAAAAAAGGTGTTTTTTGCTGACAAAATCTGAAATTTGCTGAGAATTTTCTTTTGGTCAAAACACGACGTTTTCACTGCTAAACGCACGTTTTGGCCGAGAAAAGCACATTTTGGATGTCCAAAACACTGTTTTGCTGAAAAAAAAAGCTTTTTAGCCCAAAAAACTGAAAAATGGCCATTTTGGCTCTCAAAACCAGGTTTTTCGCTGACGGCGTGTCCTGTGTGCTGAAACCCCCACTTTTTGCTCATGAAAATACCTCTTGAGATAAAAACACGACTTTTTGGCGAAAAAAAATGGGCTTTTGGCTGAGTGGGGGTACTTTTTGGTCAAAAAAGGTGTTTTTTGCTGACAAAATCTGAAATTTGCTGAGAATTTTCTTTTGGTCAAAACACGACGTTTTCACTGCTAAACGCACGTTTTGGCCGAGAAAAGCACATTTTGGATGTCCAAAACACTGTTTTGCTGAAGAAAAAAAAGCTTTTTAGCCCAAAAAACTGAAAAATGGCCATTTTGGCTCTCAAAACCAGGTTTTTCGCTGACGGCGTGTCCTGTGTGCTGAAACCCCCACTTTTTGCTCATGAAAATACCTCTTGAGATAAAAACACGACTTTTTGGCGAAAAAAAATGGGGTTTTGGCTGAGTGGGGGTACTTTTTGGTCAAAAAAAGGTGTTTTTTGCTGACAAAATCTAAAATTTCCTGAGAATTTTCTTTTGGTCAAAACACGACGTTTTCACTGCTAAACGCACGTTTTGGCCGAGAAAAGCACATTTTGGATGTCCAAAACACTGTTTTGCTTAAAAAAAAAAGCTTTTTAGCCCAAAAAACTGAAAAATGGCCATTTTGGCTTTCAAAACCAGGTTTTTCGCTGACGAAGTGTCCTGTGTGCTGAAACCCCCACTTTTTGCTCATTAAAATACCTCTTGAGATAAAAACACGACTTTTTGGCGAAAAAAAATGGGGTTTTGGCTGAGTGGGGGTACTTTTTGGTCAAAAAAGGTGTTTTTTGCTGACAAAATCTGAAATTTGCTGAGAATTTTCTTTTGGTCAAAATACGACGTTTTCACTGCTAAACGCACGTTTTGGCCGAGAAAAGCACATTTTGGATGTCCAAAACACTGTTTTGCTGGAAAAAAAAGCTTTTTAGCCCAAAAAACTGAAAAATGGCCATTTTGGCTCTCAAAACCAGGTTTTTCGCTGACGACGTGTCCTGTGTGCTGAAACCCCCACTTTTTGCTCATGAAAATACCTCTTGAGATAAAAACACGACTTTTTGGCAAAAAAAAATGGGGTTTTGGCTGAGTGGGGGTACTTTTAGGTCAAAAAAGGTGTTTTTTGCTGACAAAATCTGAAATTTGCTGAGAATTTTCTTTTGGTCAAAACACGACGTTTTCACTTCTAAACGCACGTTTTGGCCGAGAAAAGCACATTTTGGATGTCCAAAACACTGTTTTGCTGAAAAAAAAAGCTTTTTAGCCCAAAAAACTGAAAAATGGCCATTTTGGCTCTCAAAACCAGGTTTTTCGCTGACGGCGTGTCCTGTGTGCTGAAACCCCCACTTTTTGCTCATGAAAATACCTCTTGAGATAAAAACACGACTTTTTGGCGAAAAAAAATGGGGTTTTGGCTGAGTGGGGGTACTTTTTGGTCAAAAAAGGTGTTTTTTGCTGACAAAATCTGAAATTTGCTGAGAATTTTCTTTTGGTCAAAACACGACGTTTTCACTTCTAAACGCACGTTTTGGCCGAGAAAAGCACATTTTGGATGTCCAAAACACTGTTTTGCTGAAAAAAAAAGCTTTTTAGCCCAAAAAACTGAAAAATGGCCATTTTGGCTCTCAAAACCAGGTTTTTCGCTGACGGCGTGTCCTGTGTGCTGAAACCCCCACTTTTTGCTCATGAAAATACCTCTTGAGATAAAAACACGACTTTTTGGCGAAAAAAAATGGGCTTTTGGCTGAGTGGGGGTACTTTTTGGTCAAAAAAGGTGTTTTTTGCTGACAAAATCTGAAATTTGCTGAGAATTTTCTTTTGGTCAAAACACGACGTTTTCACTGCTAAACGCACGTTTTGGCCGAGAAAAGCACATTTTGGATGTCCAAAACACTGTTTTGCTGAAAAAAAAAGCTTTTTAGCCCAAAAAACTGAAAAATGGCCATTTTGGCTCTCAAAACCAGGTTTTTCGCTGACGGCGTGTCCTGTGTGCTGAAACCCCCACTTTTTGCTCATGAAAATACCTCTTGAGATAAAAACACGACTTTTTGGCGAAAAAAAATGGACTTTTGGCTGAGTGGGGGTACTTTTTGGTCAAAAAAGGTGTTTTTTGCTGACAAAATCTGAAATTTGCTGAGAATTTTCTTTTGGTCAAAACACGACGTTTTCACTGCTAAACGCACGTTTTGGCCGAGAAAAGCACTTTTTGGATGTCCAAAACACTGTTTTGCTGGAAAAAAAAGCTTTTTAGCCCAAAAAACTGAAAAATGGCCATTTTGGCTCTCAAAACCAGGTTTTTCGCTGACGGCGTGTCCTGTGTGCTGAAACCCCCACTTTTTGCTCATGAAAATACCTCTTGAGATAAAAACACGACTTTTTGGCGAAAAAAAATGGGGTTTTGGCTGAGTGGGGGTACTTTTTGGCCAAAAAGGGTGTTTTTTGCTGACAAAATCTGAAATTTGCTGAGAATTTTCTTTTGGTCAAAACACGACGTTTTCACTGCTAAACGCACGTTTTGGCCGAGAAAAGCACATTTTGGATGTCCAAAACACTGTTTTGCTGAAAAAAAAAGCTTTTTAGCCCAAAAAACTGAAAAATGGCCATTTTGGCTCTCAAAACCAGGTTTTTCGCTGACGGCGTGTCCTGTGTGCTGAAACCCCCACTTTTTGCTCATGAAAATACCTCTTGAGATAAAAACACGACTTTTTGGCGAAAAAAAATGGGGTTTTGGCTGAGTGGGGGTACTTTTTGGTCAAAAAAGGTTTTTTTTTGCTGACAAAATCTGAAATTTGCTGAGAATTTTCTTTTGGTCAAAACACGACGTTTTCACTGCTAAACGCACGTTTTGGCCGAGAAAAGCACATTTTGGATGTCCAAAACACTGTTTTGCTGAAAAAAAAAGCTTTTTAGCCCAAAAAACTGAAAAATGGCCATTTTGGCTCTCAAAACCAGGTTTTTCGCTGACGGCGTGTCCTGTGTGCTGAAACCCCCACTTTTTGCTCATGAAAATACCTCTTGAGATAAAAACACGACTTTTTGGCGAAAAAAATGGGGTTTTGGCTGAGTGGGGGTACTTTTTGGTCAAAAAAGGTGTTTTTTGCTGACAAAATCTGAAATTTGCTGAGAATTTTCTTTTGGTCAAAACACGACGTTTTCACTGCTAAACGCACGTTTTGGCCGAGAAAAGCACATTTTGGATGTCCAAAACACTGTTTTGCTGAAAAAAAAAGCTTTTTAGCCCAAAAAACTGAAAAATGGCCATTTTGGCTCTCAAAACCAGGTTTTTCGCTGACGGCGTGTCCTGTGTGCTGAAACCCCCACTTTTTGCTCATGAAAATACCTCTTGAGATAAAAACACGACTTTTTGGCGAAAAAAAATGGGGTTTTGGCTGAGTGGGGGTACTTTTTGGTCAAAAAAGGTGTTTTTTGCTGACAAAATCTGAAATTTGCTGAGAATTTTCTTTTGGTCAAAACACGACGTTTTCACTGCTAAACGCACGTTTTGGCCGAGAAAAGCACATTTTGGATGTCCAAAACACTGTTTTGCTGAAAAAAAAAGTTTTTTTAGCCCAAAAAACTGAAAAATGGCCATTTTGGCTCTCAAAACCCGGTTTTTCGCTGACGGCGTGTCCTGTGTGCTGAAACCCCCACTTTTTGCTCATGAAAATACCTCTCGAGATAAAAACACGACTTTTTGGCGAAAAAAAATGGGCTTTTGGCTGAGTGGGGGTACTTTTTGGTCAAAAAAGGTGTTTTTTGCTGACAAAATCTGAAATTTGCTGAGAATTTTCTTTTGGTCAAAACACGACGTTTTCACTGCTAAACGCACGTTTTGGCCGAGAAAAGCACATTTTGGATGTCCAAAATACTGTTTTGCTGAAAAAAAAAGCTTTTTAGCCCAAAAAACTGAAAAATGGCCATTTTGGCTCTCAAAACCAGGTTTTTCGCTGACGGCGTGTCCTGTGTGCTGAAACCCCCACTTTTTGCTCATGAAAATACCTCTTGAGATAAAAACACGACTTTTTGGCGAAAAAAAATGGGGTTTTGGCTGAGTGGGGGTACTTTTTGGTCAAAAAAGGTGTTTTTTGCTGACAAAATCTGAAATTTGCTGAGAATTTTCTTTTGGTCAAAACACGACGTTTTCACTGCTAAACGCACGTTTTGGCCGAGAAAAGCACATTTTGGATGTCCAAAACACTGTTTTGCTGAAAAAAAAAGTTTTTTAGCCCAAAAAACTGAAAAATGGCCATTTTGGCTCTCAAAACCAGGTTTTTCGCTGACGGCGTGTCCTGTGTGCTGAAACCCCCACTTTTTGCTCATGAAAATACCTCTTGAGATAAAAACACGACTTTTTGGCGAAAAAAAATGGGGTTTTGGCTGAGTGGGGGTACTTTTTGGTCAAAAAAGGTGTTTTTTGCTGACAAAATCTGAAATTTGCTGAGAATTTTCTTTTGGTCAAAACACGACGTTTTCACTGCTAAACGCACGTTTTGGCCGAGAAAAGCACATTTTGGATGTCCAAAACACTGTTTTGCTGAAAAAAAAAGCTTTTTAGCCCAAAAAACTGAAAAATGGCCATTTTGGCTCTCAAAACCAGGTTTTTCGCTGACGGCGTGTCCTGTGTGCTGAAACCCCCACTTTTTGCTCATGAAAATACCTCTTGAGATAAAAACACGACTTTTTGGCGAAAAAAAATGGGCTTTTGGCTGAGTGGGGGTACTTTTTGGTCAAAAAAGGTGTTTTTTGCTGACAAAATCTGAAATTTGCTGAGAATTTTCTTTTGGTCAAAACACGACGTTTTCACTGCTAAACGCACGTTTTGGCCGAGAAAAGCACATTTTGGATGTCCAAAACACTGTTTTGCAAAAAAAAAAAGCTTTTTAGCCCAAAAAACTGAAAAATGGCCATTTTGGCTCTCAAAACCAGGTTTTTCGCTGACGGCGTGTCCTGTGTGCTGAAACCCCCACTTTTTGCTCATGAAAATACCTCTTGAGATAAAAACACGACTTTTTGGCGAAAAAAAATGGGGTTTTGGCTGATTGGGGGTACTTTTTGGTCAAAAAAGGTGTTTTTTGCTGACAAAATCTGAAATTTGCTGAGAATTTTCTTTTGGTCAAAACACGACGTTTTCACTGCTAAACGCACGTTTTGGCCGAGAAAAGCACATTTTGGATGTCCAAAACACTGTTTTGCTGAAAAAAAAAGCTTTTTAGCCCAAAAAACTGAAAAATGGCCATTTTGGCTCTCAAAACCAGGTTTTTCGCTGACGGCGTGTCCTGTGTGCTGAAACCCCCACTTTTTGCTCATGAAAATACCTCTCGAGATAAAAACACGACTTTTTGGCGAAAAAAAATGGGGTTTTGGCTGAGTGGGGGTACTTTTTGGTCAAAAAAGGTGTTTTTTGCTGACAAAATCTGAAATTTGCTGAGAATTTTCTTTTGGTCAAAACACGACGTTTTCACTGCTAAACGCACGTTTTGGCCGAGAAAAGCACATTTTGGATGTCCAAAACACTGTTTTGCTGAAAAAAAAAGCTTTTTAGCCCAAAAAACTGAAAAATGGCCATTTTGGCTCTCAAAACCAGGTTTTTCGCTGACGGCGTGTCCTGTGTGCTGAAACCCCCACTTTTTGCTCATGAAAATACCTCTTGAGATAAAAACACGACTTTTTGGCGAAAAAAAATGGGCTTTTGGCTGAGTGGGGGTACTTTTTGGTCAAAAAAGGTGTTTTTTGCTGACAAAATCTGAAATTTGCTGAGAATTTTCTTTTGGTCAAAACACGACGTTTTCACTGCTAAACGCACGTTTTGGCCGAGAAAAGCACATTTTGGATGTCCAAAACACTGTTTTGCTGAAAAAAAAAGCTTTTTAGCCCAAAAAACTGAAAAATGGCCATTTTGGCTCTCAAAACCAGGTTTTTCGCTGACGGCGTGTCCTGTGTGCTGAAACCCCCACTTTTTGCTCATGAAAATACCTCTTGAGATAAAAACACGACTTTTTGGCGAAAAAAAATGGGGTTTTGGCTGAGTGGGGGTACTTTTTGGTCAAAAAAGGTGTTTTTTGCTGACAAAATCTGAAATTTGCTGAGAATTTTCTTTTGGTCAAAACACGACGTTTTCACTGCTAAACGCACGTTTTGGCCGAGAAAAGCACATTTTGGATGTCCAAAACACTGTTTTGCTGAAAAAAAAAGTTTTTTTAGCCCAAAAAACTGAAAAATGGCCATTTTGGCTCTCAAAACCCGGTTTTTCGCTGACGGCGTGTCCTGTGTGCTGAAACCCCCACTTTTTGCTCATGAAAATACCTCTCGAGATAAAAACACGACTTTTTGGCGAAAAAAAATGGGCTTTTGGCTGAGTGGGGGTACTTTTTGGTCAAAAAAGGTGTTTTTTGCTGACAAAATCTGAAATTTGCTGAGAATTTTCTTTTGGTCAAAACACGACGTTTTCACTGCTAAACGCACGTTTTGGCCGAGAAAAGCACATTTTGGATGTCCAAAACACTGTTTTGCTGAAAAAAAAAGTTTTTTAGCCCAAAAAACTGAAAAATGGCCATTTTGGCTCTCAAAACCCGGTTTTTCGCTGACGGCGTGTCCTGTGTGCTGAAACCCCCACTTTTTGCTCATGAAAATACCTCTTGAGATAAAAACACGACTTTTTGGCGAAAAAAAATGGGCTTTTGGCTGAGTGGGGGTACTTTTTGGTCAAAAAAGGTGTTTTTTGCTGACAAAATCTGAAATTTGCTGAGAATTTTCTTTTGGTCAAAACACGACGTTTTCACTGCTAAACGCACGTTTTGGCCGAGAAAAGCACATTTTGGATGTCCAAAACACTGTTTTGCTGAAAAAAAAAGTTTTTTTAGCCCAAAAAACTGAAAAATGGCCATTTTGGCTCTCAAAACCCGGTTTTTCGCTGACGGCGTGTCCTGTGTGCTGAAACCCCCACTTTTTGCTCATGAAAATACCTCTTGAGATAAAAACACGACTTTTTGGCGAAAAAAATGGGGTTTTGGCTGAGTGGGGGTACTTTTTGGTCAAAAAAGGTGTTTTTTGCTGACAAAATCTGAAATTTGCTGAGAATTTTCTTTTGGTCAAAACACGACGTTTTCACTGCTAAACGCACGTTTTGGCCGAGAAAAGCACATTTTGGATGTCCAAAACACTGTTTTGCTGAAAAAAAAAGCTTTTTAGCCCAAAAAACTGAAAAATGGCCATTTTGGCTCTCAAAACCAGGTTTTTCGCTGACGGCGTGTCCTGTGTGCTGAAACCCCCACTTTTTGCTCATGAAAATACCTCTTGAGATAAAAACACGACTTTTTGGCGAAAAAAAATGGGGTTTTGGCTGAGTGGGGGTACTTTTTGGCCAAAAAGGGTGTTTTTTGCTGACAAAATCTGAAATTTGCTGAGAATTTTCTTTTGGTCAAAACACGACGTTTTCACTGCTAAACGCACGTTTTGGCCGAGAAAAGCACATTTTGGATGTCCAAAACACTGTTTTGCTGAAAAAAAAAGCTTTTTAGCCCAAAAAACTGAAAAATGGCCATTTTGGCTCTCAAAACCAGGTTTTTCGCTGACGGCGTGTCCTGTGTGCTGAAACCCCCACTTTTTGCTCATGAAAATACCTCTTGAGATAAAAACACGACTTTTTGGCGAAAAAAAATGGGGTTTTGGCTGAGTGGGGGTACTTTTTGGTCAAAAAAGGTTTTTTTTTGCTGACAAAATCTGAAATTTGCTGAGAATTTTCTTTTGGTCAAAACACGACGTTTTCACTGCTAAACGCACGTTTTGGCCGAGAAAAGCACATTTTGGATGTCCAAAACACTGTTTTGCTGAAAAAAAAAGCTTTTTAGCCCAAAAAACTGAAAAATGGCCATTTTGGCTCTCAAAACCAGGTTTTTCGCTGACGGCGTGTCCTGTGTGCTGAAACCCCCACTTTTTGCTCATGAAAATACCTCTTGAGATAAAAACACGACTTTTTGGCGAAAAAAATGGGGTTTTGGCTGAGTGGGGGTACTTTTTGGTCAAAAAAGGTGTTTTTTGCTGACAAAATCTGAAATTTGCTGAGAATTTTCTTTTGGTCAAAACACGACGTTTTCACTGCTAAACGCACGTTTTGGCCGAGAAAAGCACATTTTGGATGTCCAAAACACTGTTTTGCTGAAAAAAAAAGCTTTTTAGCCCAAAAAACTGAAAAATGGCCATTTTGGCTCTCAAAACCAGGTTTTTCGCTGACGGCGTGTCCTGTGTGCTGAAACCCCCACTTTTTGCTCATGAAAATACCTCTTGAGATAAAAACACGACTTTTTGGCGAAAAAAAATGGGGTTTTGGCTGAGTGGGGGTACTTTTTGGTCAAAAAAGGTGTTTTTTGCTGACAAAATCTGAAATTTGCTGAGAATTTTCTTTTGGTCAAAACACGACGTTTTCACTGCTAAACGCACGTTTTGGCCGAGAAAAGCACATTTTGGATGTCCAAAACACTGTTTTGCTGAAAAAAAAAGTTTTTTTAGCCCAAAAAACTGAAAAATGGCCATTTTGGCTCTCAAAACCCGGTTTTTCGCTGACGGCGTGTCCTGTGTGCTGAAACCCCCACTTTTTGCTCATGAAAATACCTCTCGAGATAAAAACACGACTTTTTGGCGAAAAAAAATGGGCTTTTGGCTGAGTGGGGGTACTTTTTGGTCAAAAAAGGTGTTTTTTGCTGACAAAATCTGAAATTTGCTGAGAATTTTCTTTTGGTCAAAACACGACGTTTTCACTGCTAAACGCACGTTTTGGCCGAGAAAAGCACATTTTGGATGTCCAAAATACTGTTTTGCTGAAAAAAAAAGCTTTTTAGCCCAAAAAACTGAAAAATGGCCATTTTGGCTCTCAAAACCAGGTTTTTCGCTGACGGCGTGTCCTGTGTGCTGAAACCCCCACTTTTTGCTCATGAAAATACCTCTTGAGATAAAAACACGACTTTTTGGCGAAAAAAAATGGGGTTTTGGCTGAGTGGGGGTACTTTTTGGTCAAAAAAGGTGTTTTTTGCTGACAAAATCTGAAATTTGCTGAGAATTTTCTTTTGGTCAAAACACGACGTTTTCACTGCTAAACGCACGTTTTGGCCGAGAAAAGCACATTTTGGATGTCCAAAACACTGTTTTGCTGAAAAAAAAAGTTTTTTAGCCCAAAAAACTGAAAAATGGCCATTTTGGCTCTCAAAACCAGGTTTTTCGCTGACGGCGTGTCCTGTGTGCTGAAACCCCCACTTTTTGCTCATGAAAATACCTCTTGAGATAAAAACACGACTTTTTGGCGAAAAAAAATGGGGTTTTGGCTGAGTGGGGGTACTTTTTGGTCAAAAAAGGTGTTTTTTGCTGACAAAATCTGAAATTTGCTGAGAATTTTCTTTTGGTCAAAACACGACGTTTTCACTGCTAAACGCACGTTTTGGCCGAGAAAAGCACATTTTGGATGTCCAAAACACTGTTTTGCTGAAAAAAAAAGCTTTTTAGCCCAAAAAACTGAAAAATGGCCATTTTGGCTCTCAAAACCAGGTTTTTCGCTGACGGCGTGTCCTGTGTGCTGAAACCCCCACTTTTTGCTCATGAAAATACCTCTTGAGATAAAAACACGACTTTTTGGCGAAAAAAAATGGGCTTTTGGCTGAGTGGGGGTACTTTTTGGTCAAAAAAGGTGTTTTTTGCTGACAAAATCTGAAATTTGCTGAGAATTTTCTTTTGGTCAAAACACGACGTTTTCACTGCTAAACGCACGTTTTGGCCGAGAAAAGCACATTTTGGATGTCCAAAACACTGTTTTGCAAAAAAAAAAAGCTTTTTAGCCCAAAAAACTGAAAAATGGCCATTTTGGCTCTCAAAACCAGGTTTTTCGCTGACGGCGTGTCCTGTGTGCTGAAACCCCCACTTTTTGCTCATGAAAATACCTCTTGAGATAAAAACACGACTTTTTGGCGAAAAAAAATGGGGTTTTGGCTGATTGGGGGTACTTTTTGGTCAAAAAAGGTGTTTTTTGCTGACAAAATCTGAAATTTGCTGAGAATTTTCTTTTGGTCAAAACACGACGTTTTCACTGCTAAACGCACGTTTTGGCCGAGAAAAGCACATTTTGGATGTCCAAAACACTGTTTTGCTGAAAAAAAAAGCTTTTTAGCCCAAAAAACTGAAAAATGGCCATTTTGGCTCTCAAAACCAGGTTTTTCGCTGACGGCGTGTCCTGTGTGCTGAAACCCCCACTTTTTGCTCATGAAAATACCTCTCGAGATAAAAACACGACTTTTTGGCGAAAAAAAATGGGGTTTTGGCTGAGTGGGGGTACTTTTTGGTCAAAAAAGGTGTTTTTTGCTGACAAAATCTGAAATTTGCTGAGAATTTTCTTTTGGTCAAAACACGACGTTTTCACTGCTAAACGCACGTTTTGGCCGAGAAAAGCACATTTTGGATGTCCAAAACACTGTTTTGCTGAAAAAAAAAGCTTTTTAGCCCAAAAAACTGAAAAATGGCCATTTTGGCTCTCAAAACCAGGTTTTTCGCTGACGGCGTGTCCTGTGTGCTGAAACCCCCACTTTTTGCTCATGAAAATACCTCTTGAGATAAAAACACGACTTTTTGGCGAAAAAAAATGGGCTTTTGGCTGAGTGGGGGTACTTTTTGGTCAAAAAAGGTGTTTTTTGCTGACAAAATCTGAAATTTGCTGAGAATTTTCTTTTGGTCAAAACACGACGTTTTCACTGCTAAACGCACGTTTTGGCCGAGAAAAGCACATTTTGGATGTCCAAAACACTGTTTTGCTGAAAAAAAAAGCTTTTTAGCCCAAAAAACTGAAAAATGGCCATTTTGGCTCTCAAAACCAGGTTTTTCGCTGACGGCGTGTCCTGTGTGCTGAAACCCCCACTTTTTGCTCATGAAAATACCTCTTGAGATAAAAACACGACTTTTTGGCGAAAAAAAATGGGGTTTTGGCTGAGTGGGGGTACTTTTTGGTCAAAAAAGGTGTTTTTTGCTGACAAAATCTGAAATTTGCTGAGAATTTTCTTTTGGTCAAAACACGACGTTTTCACTGCTAAACGCACGTTTTGGCCGAGAAAAGCACATTTTGGATGTCCAAAACACTGTTTTGCTGAAAAAAAAAGTTTTTTTAGCCCAAAAAACTGAAAAATGGCCATTTTGGCTCTCAAAACCCGGTTTTTCGCTGACGGCGTGTCCTGTGTGCTGAAACCCCCACTTTTTGCTCATGAAAATACCTCTCGAGATAAAAACACGACTTTTTGGCGAAAAAAAATGGGCTTTTGGCTGAGTGGGGGTACTTTTTGGTCAAAAAAGGTGTTTTTTGCTGACAAAATCTGAAATTTGCTGAGAATTTTCTTTTGGTCAAAACACGACGTTTTCACTGCTAAACGCACGTTTTGGCCGAGAAAAGCACATTTTGGATGTCCAAAACACTGTTTTGCTGAAAAAAAAAGTTTTTTAGCCCAAAAAACTGAAAAATGGCCATTTTGGCTCTCAAAACCCGGTTTTTCGCTGACGGCGTGTCCTGTGTGCTGAAACCCCCACTTTTTGCTCATGAAAATACCTCTTGAGATAAAAACACGACTTTTTGGCGAAAAAAAATGGGCTTTTGGCTGAGTGGGGGTACTTTTTGGTCAAAAAAGGTGTTTTTTGCTGACAAAATCTGAAATTTGCTGAGAATTTTCTTTTGGTCAAAACACGACGTTTTCACTGCTAAACGCACGTTTTGGCCGAGAAAAGCACATTTTGGATGTCCAAAACACTGTTTTGCTGAAAAAAAAAGTTTTTTTAGCCCAAAAAACTGAAAAATGGCCATTTTGGCTCTCAAAACCCGGTTTTTCGCTGACGGCGTGTCCTGTGTGCTGAAACCCCCACTTTTTGCTCATGAAAATACCTCTCGAGATAAAAACACGACTTTTTGGCGAAAAAAAATGGGGTTTTGGCTGAGTGGGGGTACTTTTTGGTCAAAAAAGGTGTTTTTTGCTGACAAAATCTGAAATTTGCTGAGAATTTTCTTTTGGTCAAAACACGACGTTTTCACTGCTAAACGCACGTTTTGGCCGAGAAAAGCACATTTTGGATGTCCAAAACACTGTTTTGCTGAAAAAAAAAGTTTTTTAGCCCAAAAAACTGAAAAATGGCCATTTTGGCTCTCAAAACCAGGTTTTTCGCTGACGGCGTGTCCTGTGTGCTGAAACCCCCACTTTTTGCTCATGAAAATACCTCTTGAGATAAAAACACGACTTTTTGGCGAAAAAAAATGGGGTTTTGGCTGAGTGGGGGTACTTTTTGGTCAAAAAAGGTGTTTTTTGCTGACAAAATCTGAAATTTGCTGAGAATTTTCTTTTGGTCAAAACACGACGTTTTCACTGCTAAACGCACGTTTTGGCCGAGAAAAGCACATTTTGGATGTCCAAAACACTGTTTTGCTGAAAAAAAAAGCTTTTTAGCCCAAAAAACTGAAAAATGGCCATTTTGGCTCTCAAAACCAGGTTTTTCGCTGACGGCGTGTCCTGTGTGCTGAAACCCCCACTTTTTGCTCATGAAAATACCTCTTGAGATAAAAACACGACTTTTTGGCGAAAAAAAATGGGCTTTTGGCTGAGTGGGGGTACTTTTTGGTCAAAAAAGGTGTTTTTTGCTGACAAAATCTGAAATTTGCTGAGAATTTTCTTTTGGTCAAAACACGACGTTTTCACTGCTAAACGCACGTTTTGGCCGAGAAAAGCACATTTTGGATGTCCAAAACACTGTTTTGCTGAAAAAAAAAGTTTTTTTAGCCCAAAAAACTGAAAAATGGCCATTTTGGCTCTCAAAACCCGGTTTTTCGCTGACGGCGTGTCCTGTGTGCTGAAACCCCCACTTTTTGCTCATGAAAATACCTCTCGAGATAAAAACACGACTTTTTGGCGAAAAAAAATGGGCTTTTGGCTGAGTGGGGGTACTTTTTGGTCAAAAAAGGTGTTTTTTGCTGACAAAATCTGAAATTTGCTGAGAATTTTCTTTTGGTCAAAACACGACGTTTTCACTGCTAAACGCACGTTTTGGCCGAGAAAAGCACATTTTGGATGTCCAAAATACTGTTTTGCTGAAAAAAAAAGCTTTTTAGCCCAAAAAACTGAAAAATGGCCATTTTGGCTCTCAAAACCAGGTTTTTCGCTGACGGCGTGTCCTGTGTGCTGAAACCCCCACTTTTTGCTCATGAAAATACCTCTTGAGATAAAAACACGACTTTTTGGCGAAAAAAAATGGGGTTTTGGCTGAGTGGGGGTACTTTTTGGTCAAAAAAGGTGTTTTTTGCTGACAAAATCTGAAATTTGCTGAGAATTTTCTTTTGGTCAAAACACGACGTTTTCACTGCTAAACGCACGTTTTGGCCGAGAAAAGCACATTTTGGATGTCCAAAACACTGTTTTGCTGAAAAAAAAAGCTTTTTAGCCCAAAAAACTGAAAAATGGCCATTTTCGCTCTCAAAACCAGGTTTTTCGCTGACGGCGTGTCCTGTGTGCTGAAACCCCCACTTTTTGCTCATGAAAATACCTCTTGAGATAAAAACACGACTTTTTGGCGAAAAAAAATGGGGTTTTGGCTGAGTGGGGGTACTTTTTGGTCAAAAAAGGTGTTTTTTGCTGACAAAATCTGAAATTTGCTGAGAATTTTCTTTTGGTCAAAACACGACGTTTTCACTGCTAAACGCACGTTTTGGCCGAGAAAAGCACATTTTGGATGTCCAAAACACTGTTTTGCTGAAAAAAAAAGTTTTTTTAGCCCAAAAAACTGAAAAATGGCCATTTTGGCTCTCAAAACCCGGTTTTTCGCTGACGGCGTGTCCTGTGTGCTGAAACCCCCACTTTTTGCTCATGAAAATACCTCTCGAGATAAAAACACGACTTTTTGGCGAAAAAAAATGGGCTTTTGGCTGAGTGGGGGTACTTTTTGGTCAAAAAAGGTGTTTTTTGCTGACAAAATCTGAAATTTGCTGAGAATTTTCTTTTGGTCAAAACACGACGTTTTCACTGCTAAACGCACGTTTTGGCCGAGAAAAGCACATTTTGGATGTCCAAAATACTGTTTTGCTGAAAAAAAAAGCTTTTTAGCCCAAAAAACTGAAAAATGGCCATTTTGGCTCTCAAAACCAGGTTTTTCGCTGACGGCGTGTCCTGTGTGCTGAAACCCCCACTTTTTGCTCATGAAAATACCTCTTGAGATAAAAACACGACTTTTTGGCGAAAAAAATGGGGTTTTGGCTGAGTGGGGGTACTTTTTGGTCAAAAAAGGTGTTTTTTGCTGACAAAATCTGAAATTTGCTGAGAATTTTCTTTTGGTCAAAACACGACGTTTTCACTGCTAAACGCACGTTTTGGCCGAGAAAAGCACATTTTGGATGTCCAAAACACTGTTTTGCTGAAAAAAAAAGCTTTTAGCCCAAAAAACTGAAAAATGGCCATTTTGGCTCTCAAAACCAGGTTTTTCGCTGACGGCGTGTCCTGTGTGCTGAAACCCCCACTTTTTGCTCATGAAAATACCTCTTGAGATAAAAACACGACTTTTTGGCGAAAAAAAATGGGGTTTTGGCTGAGTGGGGGTACTTTTTGGTCAAAAAAGGTGTTTTTTGCTGACAAAATCTGAAATTTGCTGAGAATTTTCTTTTGGTCAAAACACGACGTTTTCACTGCTAAACGCACGTTTTGGCCGAGAAAAGCACATTTTGGATGTCCAAAACACTGTTTTGCTGAAAAAAAAAGCTTTTTAGCCCAAAAAACTGAAAAATGGCCATTTTGGCTCTCAAAACCAGGTTTTTCCCTGACGGCGTGTCCTTTGTGCTGAAACCCCCACTTTTTGCTCATGGAAATACCTCTTGAGATAAAAACACGACTTTTTGGCGAAAAAAAATGGGGTTTTGGCTGATTGGGGGTACTTTTTGGTCAAAAAAGGTGTTTTTTGCTGACAAAATCTGAAATTTGCTGAGAATTTTCTTTTGGTCAAAACACGACGTTTTCACTGCTAAACGCACGTTTTGGCCGAGAAAAGCACATTTTGGATGTCCAAAACACTGTTTTGCAAAAAAAAAAAGCTTTTTAGCCCAAAAAACTGAAAAATGGCCATTTTGGCTCTCAAAACCAGGTTTTTCGCTGACGGCGTGTCCTGTGTGCTGAAACCCCCACTTTTTGCTCATGAAAATACCTCTTGAGATAAAAACACGACTTTTTGGCGAAAAAAAATGGGGTTTTGGCTGATTGGGGGTACTTTTTGGTCAAAAAAGGTGTTTTTTGCTGACAAAATCTGAAATTTGCTGAGAATTTTCTTTTGGTCAAAACACGACGTTTTTACTGCTAAACGCACGTTTTGGCCGAGAAAAGCACATTTTGGATGTCCAAAACACTGTTTTGCTGAAAAAAAAAGCTTTTTAGCCCAAAAAACTGAAAAATGGCTATTTTGGCTCTCAAAACCAGGTTTTTCGCTGACGGCGTGTCCTGTGTGCTGAAACCCCCACTTTTTGCTCATGAAAATACCTCTTGAGATAAAAACACGACTTTCTGGCGAAAAAAAATGGGCTTTTGGCTGAGTGGGGGTACTTTGTGGTCAAAAAAGGTGTTTTTTGCTGACAAAATCTGAAATTTGCTGAGAATTTTCTTTTGGTCAAAACACGACGTTTTCACTGCTAAACGCACGTTTTGGCCGAGAAAAGCACATTTTGGATGTCCAAAACACTGTTTTGCTGAAAAAAAAAGCTTTTTAGCCCAAAAAACTGAAAAATGGCCATTTTGGCTCTCAAAACCAGGTTTTTCGCTGACGGCGTGTCCTGTGTGCTGAAACCCCCACTTTTTGCTCATGAAAATACCTCTTGAGATAAAAACACGACTTTTTGGCGAAAAAAAATGGGGTTTTGGCTGAGTGGGGGTACTTTTTGGTCAAAAAAGGTGTTTTTTGCTGACAAAATCTGAAATTTGCTGAGAATTTTCTTTTGGTCAAAACACGACGTTTTCACTGCTAAACGCACGTTTTGGCCGAGAAAAGCACATTTTGGATGTCCAAAACACTGTTTTGCTGGAAAAAAAAGCTTTTTAGCCCAAAAAACTGAAAAATGGCCATTTTGGCTCTCAAAACCAGGTTTTTCGCTGACGGCGTGTCCTGTGTGCTGAAACCCCCACTTTTTGCTCATGAAAATACCTCTTGAGATAAAAACACGACTTTTTGGCGAAAAAAATGGGGTTTTGGCTGAGTGGGGGTACTTTTTGGTCAAAAAAGGTGTTTTTTGCTGACAAAATCTAAAATTTGCTGAGAATTTTCTTTTGGTCAAAACACGACGTTTTCACTGCTAAACGCACGTTTTGGCCGAGAAAAGCACATTTTGGATGTCCAAAACACTGTTTTGCTGAAAAAAAAAAGCTTTTTAGCCCAAAAAACTGAAAAATGGCCATTTTGGCTCTCAAAACCAGGTTTTTCGCTGACGGCGTATCCTGTGTGCTGAAACCCCCACTTTTTGCTCATGAAAATACCTCTTGAGATAAAAACACGACTTTTTGGCGAAAAAAATGGGGTTTTGGCTGAGTGGGGGTACTTTTTGGTCAAAAAAGGTGTTTTTTGCTGACAAAATCTAAAATTTGCTGAGAATTTTCTTTTGGTCAAAACACGACGTTTTCACTGCTAAACGCACGTTTTGGCCGAGAAAAGCACATTTTGGATGTCCAAAACACTGTTTTGCTGAAAAAAAAAAGCTTTTTAGCCCAAAAAACTGAAAAATGGCCATTTTGGCTCTCAAAACCAGGTTTTTCGCTGACGGCGTATCCTGTGTGCTGAAACCCCCACTTTTTGCTCATGAAAATACCTCTTGAGATAAAAACACGACTTTTTGGCGAAAAAAAAATGGGGTTTTGGCTGAGTGGGGGTACTTTTTGGTCAAAAAAGGTGTTTTTTGCTGACAAAATCTGAAATTTGCTGAGAATTTTCTTTTGGTCAAAACACGACGTTTTCACTGCTAAACGCACGTTTTGGCCGAGAAAAGCACATTTTGGATGTCCAAAACACTGTTTTGCTGAAAAAAAAAAGCTTTTTAGCCCAAAAAACTGAAAAATGGCCATTTTGGCTCTCAAAACCAGGTTTTTCGCTCACGGCGTGTCCTGTGTGCTGAAACCCCCACTTTTTGCTCATGAAAATACCTCTTGAGATAAAAACACGACTTTTTGGCGAAAAAAAATGGGGTTTTGGCTGAGTGGGGGTACTTTTTGGTCAAAAAAGGTGTTTTTTGCTGACAAAATCTGAAATTTGCTGAGAATTTTCTTTTGGTCAAAACACGACGTTTTCACTGCTAAACGCACGTTTTGGCCGAGAAAAGCACATTTTGGATGTCCAAAACACTGTTTTGCTGAAAAAAAAAGCTTTTTAGCCCAAAAAACTGAAAAATGGCCATTTTGGCTCTCAAAACCAGGTTTTTCGCTGACGGCGTGTCCTGTGTGCTGAAACCCCCACTTTTTGCTCATGAAAATACCTCTTGAGATAAAAACACGACTTTTTGGCGAAAAAAATGGGCTTTTGGCTGAGTGGGGGTACTTTTTGGTCAAAAAAGGTGTTTTTTGCTGACAAAATCTGAAATTTGCTGAGAATTTTCTTTTGGTCAAAACACGACGTTTTCACTGCTAAACGCACGTTTTGGCCGAGAAAAGCACATTTTGGATGTCCAAAACACTGTTTTGCTGAAAAAAAAAGCTTTTTAGCCCAAAAAACTGAAAAATGGCCATTTTGGCTCTCAAAACCAGGTTTTTCGCTGACGGCGTGTCCTGTGTGCTGAAACCCCCACTTTTTGCTCATGAAAATACCTCTTGAGATAAAAACACGACTTTTTGGCGAAAAAAATGGGGTTTTGGCTGAGTGGGGGTACTTTTTGGTCAAAAAAGGTGTTTTTTGCTGACAAAATCTGAAATTTGCTGAGAATTTTCTTTTGGTCAAAACACGACGTTTTCACTGCTAAACGTACGTTTTGGCCGAGAAAAGCACATTTTGGATGTCCAAAACACTGTTTTGCTGAAAAAAAAAAGCTTTTTAGCCCAAAAAACTGAAAAATGGCCATTTTGGCTCTCAAAACTAGGTTTTTCGCTGACGGCGTGTCCTGTGTGCTGAAACCCCCACTTTTTACTCATGAAAATACCTCTTGAGATAAAAACACGACTTTTTGGCGAAAAAAAAATGGGGTTTTGGCTGAGTGGGGGTACTTTTTGGTCAAAAAAGGTGTTTTTTGCTGACAAAATCTGAAATTTGCTGAGAATTTTCTTTTGGTCAAAACACGACGTTTTCACTGCTAAACGCACGTTTTGGCCGAGAAAAGCACATTTTGGATGTCCAAAACACTGTTTTGCTGAAAAAAAAAAGCTTTTTAGCCCAAAAAACTGAAAAATGGCCATTTTGGCTCTCAAAACCAGGTTTTTCGCTGACGGCGTGTCCTGTGTGCTGAAACCCCCACTTTTTGCTCATGAAAATACCTCTTGAGATAAAAACACGACTTTTTGGCGAAAAAAAAATGGGGTTTTGGCTGAGTGGGGGTACTTTTTGGTCAAAAAAGGTGTTTTTTGCTGACAAAATCTGAAATTTGCTGAGAATTTTCTTTTGGTCAAAACACGACGTTTTCACTGCTAAACGCACGTTTTGGCCGAGAAAAGCACATTTTGGATGTCCAAAACACTGTTTTGCTGAAAAAAAAAGCTTTTTAGCCCAAAAAACTGAAAAATGGCCATTTTGGCTCTCAAAACCAGGTTTTTCGCTGACGGCGTGTCCTGTGTGCTGAAACCCCCACTTTTTGCTCATGAAAATACCTCTTGAGATAAAAACACGACTTTTTGGCGAAAAAAAAATGGGCTTTTGGCTGAGTGGGGGTACTTTTTGGTCAAAAAAGGTGTTTTTTGCTGACAAAATCTGAAATTTGCTGAGAATTTTCTTTTGGTCAAAACACGACGTTTTCACTGCTAAACGCACGTTTTGGCCGAGAAAAGCACATTTTGGATGTCCAAAACACTGTTTTGCTGAAAAAAAAAGCTTTTTAGCCCAAAAAACTGAAAAATGGCCATTTTGGCTCTCAAAACCAGGTTTTTCGCTGACGGCGTGTCCTGTGTGCTGAAACCCCCACTTTTTGCTCATGAAAATACCTCTTGAGATAAAAACACGACTTTTTGGCGAAAAAAATGGGGTTTTGGCTGAGTGGGGGTACTTTTTGGTCAAAAAAGGTGTTTTTTGCTGACAAAATCTGAAATTTGCTGAGAATTTTCTTTTGGTCAAAACACGACGTTTTCACTGCTAAACGCACGTTTTGGCCGAGAAAAGCACATTTTGGATGTCCAAAACACTGTTTTGCTGAAAAAAAAAGCTTTTTAGCCCAAAAAACTGAAAAATGGCCATTTTGGCTCTCAAAACCAGGTTTTTCGCTGACGGCGTGTCCTGTGTGCTGAAACCCCCACTTTTTGCTCATGAAAATACCTCTTGAGATAAAAACACGACTTTTTGGCGAAAAAAAAATGGGGTTTTGGCTGAGTGGGGGTACTTTTTGGTCAAAAAAGGTGTTTTTTGCTGATAAAATCTGAAATTTGCTGAGAATTTTCTTTTGGTCAAAACACGACGTTTTCACTGCTAAACGCACGTTTTGGCCGAGAAAAGCACATTTTGGATGTCCAAAACACTGTTTTGCTGAAAAAAAAAGTTTTTTAGCCCAAAAAACTGAAAAATGGCCATTTTGGCTCTCAAAACCAGGTTTTTCGCTGACGGCGTGTCCTGTGTGCTGAAACCCCCACTTTTTGCTCATGAAAATACCTCTTGAGATAAAAACACGACTTTTTGGCGAAAAAAAATGGGGTTTTGGCTGAGTGGGGGTACTTTTTGGTCAAAAAAGGTGTTTTTTGCTGACAAAATCTGAAATTTGCTGAGAATTTTCTTTTGGTCAAAACACGACGTTTTCACTGCTAAACGCACGTTTTGGCCGAGAAAAGCACATTTTGGATGTCCAAAACACTGTTTTGCTGAAAAAAAAAGCTTTTTAGCCCAAAAAACTGAAAAATGGCCATTTTGGCTCTCAAAACCAGGTTTTTCGCTGACGGCGTGTCCTGTGTGCTGAAACCCCCACTTTTTGCTCATGAAAATACCTCTTGAGATAAAAACACGACTTTTTGGCGAAAAAAAAATGGGGTTTTGGCTGAGTGGGGGTACTTTTTGGTCAAAAAAGGTGTTTTTTGCTGACAAAATCTGAAATTTGCTGAGAATTTTCTTTTGGTCAAAACACGACGTTTTCACTGCTAAACGCACGTTTTGGCCGAGAAAAGCACATTTTGGATGTCCAAAACACTGTTTTGCTGAAAAAAAAAAGCTTTTTAGCCCAAAAAACTGAAAAATGGCCATTTTCGCTCTCAAAACCAGGTTTTTCGCTGACGGCGTGTCCTGTGTGCTGAAACCCCCACTTTTTGCTCATGAAAATACCTCTTGAGATAAAAACACGACTTTTTGGCGAAAAAAAAATGGGGTTTTGGCTGAGTGGGGGTACTTTTTGGTCAAAAAAGGTGTTTTTTGCTGACAAAATCTGAAATTTGCTGAGAATTTTCTTTTGGTCAAAACACGACGTTTTCACTGCTAAACGCACGTTTTGGCCGAGAAAAGCACATTTTGGATGTCCAAAACACTGTTTTGCTGAAAAAAAAAGCTTTTTAGCCCAAAAAACTGAAAAATGGTCATTTTGGCTCTCAAAACCAGGTTTTTCGCTGACGGCGTGTCCTGTGTGCTGAAACCCCCACTTTTTGCTCATGAAAATACCTCTTGAGATAAAAACACGACTTTTTGGCGGAAAAAAATGGGCTTTTGGCTGAGTGGGGGTACTTTTTGGTCAAAAAAGGTGTTTTTTGCTGACAAAATCTGAAATTTGCTGAGAATTTTCTTTTGGTCAAAACACGACGTTTTCACTGCTAAACGCACGTTTTGGCCGAGAAAAGCACATTTTGGATGTCCAAAACACTGTTTTGCTGAAAAAAAAAGCTTTTTAGCCCAAAAAACTGAAAAATGGCCATTTTGGCTCTCAAAACCAGGTTTTTCGCTGACGGCGTGTCCTGTGTGCTGAAACCCCCACTTTTTGCTCATGAAAATACCTCTTGAGATAAAAACACGACTTTTTGGCGAAAAAAAATGGGCTTTTGGCTGAGTGGGGGTACTTTTTGGTCAAAAAAGGTGTTTTTTGCTGACAAAATCTGAAATTTGCTGAGAATTTTCTTTTGGTCAAAACACGACGTTTTCACTGCTAAACGCACGTTTTGGCCAAGAAAAGCACATTTTGGATGTCCAAAACACTTTTTTGCTGAAAAAAAAAGCTTTTTAGCCCAAAAAACTGAAAAATGGCCATTTTGGCTCTCAAAACCAGGTTTTTCGCTGACGGCGTGTCCTGTGTGCTGAAACCCCCACTTTTTGCTCATGAAAATACCTCTTGAGATAAAAACACGACTGTTTGGCGAAAAAAAATGGGCTTTTGGCTAAGTGGGGGTACTTTTTGGTCAAAAAAGGTGTTTTTTGCTGACAAAATCTGAAATTTGCTGAGAATTTTCTTTTGGTCAAAACACGACGTTTTCACTGCTAAACGCACGTTTTGGCCGAGAAAAGCACATTTTGGATGTCCAAAACACTGTTTTGCTGAAAAAAAAAGCTTTTTAGCTCAAAAAACTGAAAAATGGCCATTTTGGCTCTCAAAACCAGGTTTTTCGCTGACGGCGTGTCCTGTGTGCTGAAACCCCCACTTTTTGCTCATGAAAATACCTCTTGAGATAAAAACACGACTTTTTGGCGAAAAAAAATGGGCTTTTGGCTGAGTGGGGGTACTTTTTGGTCAAAAAAGGTGTTTTTTGCTGACAAAATCTGAAATTTGCTGAGAATTTTCTTTTGGTCAAAACACGACGTTTTCACTGCTAAACGCACGTTTTGGCCGAGAAAAGCACATTTTGGATGTCCAAAACACTGTTTTGCTGAAAAAAAAAGCTTTTTAGCCCAAAAAACTGAAAAATGGCCATTTTGGCTCTCAAAACCAGGTTTTTCGCTGACGGCGTGTCCTGTGTGCTGAAACCCCCACTTTTTGCTCATGAAAATACCTCTTGAGATAAAAACACGACTTTTTGGCGAAAAAAAATGGGGTTTTGGCTGAGTGGGGGTACTTTTTGGTCAAAAAAGGTGTTTTTTGCTGACAAAATCTGAAATTTGCTGAGAATTTTCTTTTGGTCAAAACACGACGTTTTCACTGCTAAACGCACGTTTTGGCCGAGAAAAGCACATTTTGGATGTCCAAAACACTGTTTTGCTGAAAAAAAAAGCTTTTTAGCCCAAAAAACTGAAAAATGGCCATTTTGGCTCTCAAAACCAGGTTTTTCGCTGACGGCGTGTCCTGTGTGCTGAAACCCCCACTTTTTGCTCATGAAAATACCTCTTGAGATAAAAACACGACTTTTTGGCGAAAAAAAATGGGGTTTTGGCTGAGTGGGGTTACTTTTTGGTCAAAAAAGGTGTTTTTTGCTGACAAAATCTGAAATTTGCTGAGAATTTTCTTTTGGTCAAAACACGACGTTTTCACTGCTAAACGCACGTTTTGGCCGAGAAAAGCACATTTTGGATGTCCAAAACACTGTTTTGCTGAAAAAAAAAGCTTTTTAGCCCAAAAAACTGAAAAATGGCCATTTTGGCTCTCAAAACCAGGTTTTTCGCTGACGGCGTGTCCTGTGTGCTGAAACCCCCACTTTTTGCTCATGAAAATACCTCTTGAGATAAAAACACGACTTTTTGGCGAAAAAAAATGGGCTTTTGGCTGAGTGGGGGTACTTTTTGGTCAAAAAAGGTGTTTTTTGCTGACAAAATCTGAAATTTGCTGAGAATTTTCTTTTGGTCAAAACACGACGTTTTCACTGCTAAACGCACGTTTTGGCCGAGAAAAGCACATTTTGGATGTCCAAAACACTGTTTTGCTGAAAAAAAAAGCTTTTTAGCCCAAAAAACTGAAAAATGGCCATTTTGGCTCTCAAAACCAGGTTTTTCGCTGACGGCGTGTCCTGTGTGCTGAAACCCCCACTTTTTGCTCATGAAAATACCTCTTGAGATAAAAACACGACTTTTTGGCGAAAAAAAATGGGCTTTTGGCTGAGTCGGGGTACTTTTTGGTCAAAAAAGGTGTTTTTTGCTGACAAAATCTGAAATTTGCTGAGAATTTTCTTTTGGTCAAAACACGACGTTTTCACTGCTAAACGCACGTTTTGGCCGAGAAAAGCACATTTTGGATGTCCAAAACACTGTTTTGCTGAAAAAAAAAAGCTTTTTAGCCCAAAAAACTGAAAAATGGCCATTTTGGCTCTCAAAACCAGGTTTTTCGCTCACGGCGTGTCCTGTGTGCTGAAACCCCCACTTTTTGCTCATGAAAATACCTCTTGAGATAAAAACACGACTTTTTGGCGAAAAAAAATGGGCTTTTGGCTGAGTGGGGGTACTTTTTGGTCAAAAAAGGTGTTTTTTGCTGACAAAATCTGAAATTTGCTGAGAATTTTCTTTTGGTCAAAACACGACGTTTTCACTGCTAAACGCACGTTTTGGCCGAGAAAAGCACATTTTGGATGTCCAAAACACTGTTTTGCTGAAAAAAAAAGCTTTTTAGCCCAAAAAACTGAAAAATGGCCATTTTGGCTCTCAAAACCAGGTTTTTCGCTGACGGCGTGTCCTGTGTGCTGAAACCCCCACTTTTTGCTCATGAAAATACCTCTTGAGATAAAAACACGACTTTTTGGCGAAAAAAATGGGCTTTTGGCTGAGTGGGGGTACTTTTTGGTCAAAAAAGGTGTTTTTTGCTGACAAAATCTGAAATTTGCTGAGAATTTTCTTTTGGTCAAAACACGACGTTTTCACTGCTAAACGCACGTTTTGGCCGAGAAAAGCACATTTTGGATGTCCAAAACACTGTTTTGCTGAAAAAATAGCTTTTTAGCCCAAAAAACTGAAAAATGGCCATTTTGGCTCTCAAAACCAGGTTTTTCGCTGACGGCGTGTCCTGTGTGCTGAAACCCCCACTTTTTGCTCATGAAAATACCTCTTGAGATAAAAACACGACTTTTTGGCGAAAAAAAATGGGCTTTTGGCTGAGTGGGGGTACTTTTTGGTCAAAAAAGGTGTTTTTTGCTGACAAAATCTGAAATTTGCTGAGAATTTTCTTTTGGTCAAAACACGACGTTTTCACTGCTAAACGCACGTTTTGGCCGAGAAAAGCACATTTTGGATGTCCAAAACACTGTTTTGCTGAAAAAAAAAGCTTTTTAGCCCAAAAAACTGAAAAATGGCCATTTTGGCTCTCAAAACCAGGTTTTTCGCTGACGGCGTGTCCTGTGTGCTGAAACCCCCACTTTTTGCTCATGAAAATACCTCTTGAGATAAAAACACGACTTTTTGGCGAAAAAAAATGGGGTTTTGGCTGAGTGGGGGTACTTTTTGGTCAAAAAAGGTGTTTTTTGCTGACAAAATCTGAAATTTGCTGAGAATTTTCTTTTGGTCAAAACACGACGTTTTCACTGCTAAACGCACGTTTTGGCCGAGAAAAGCACATTTTGGATGTCCAAAACACTGTTTTGCTGAAAAAAAAAGCTTTTTAGCCCAAAAAACTGAAAAATGGCCATTTTGGCTCTCAAAACCAGGTTTTTCGCTGACGGCGTGTCCTGTGTGCTGAAACCCCCACTTTTTGCTCATGAAAATACCTCTTGAGATAAAAACACGACTTTTTGGCGAAAAAAAATGGGGTTTTGGCTGAGTGGGGTTACTTTTTGGTCAAAAAAGGTGTTTTTTGCTGACAAAATCTGAAATTTGCTGAGAATTTTCTTTTGGTCAAAACACGACGTTTTCACTGCTAAACGCACGTTTTGGCCGAGAAAAGCACATTTTGGATGTCCAAAACACTGTTTTGCTGAAAAAAAAAGCTTTTTAGCCCAAAAAACTGAAAAATGGCCATTTTGGCTCTCAAAACCAGGTTTTTCGCTGACGGCGTGTCCTGTGTGCTGAAACCCCCACTTTTTGCTCATGAAAATACCTCTTGAGATAAAAACACGACTTTTTGGCGAAAAAAAATGGGCTTTTGGCTGAGTGGGGGTACTTTTTGGTCAAAAAAGGTGTTTTTTGCTGACAAAATCTGAAATTTGCTGAGAATTTTCTTTTGGTCAAAACACGACGTTTTCACTGCTAAACGCACGTTTTGGCCGAGAAAAGCACATTTTGGATGTCCAAAACACTGTTTTGCTGAAAAAAAAAGCTTTTTAGCCCAAAAAACTGAAAAATGGCCATTTTGGCTCTCAAAACCAGGTTTTTCGCTGACGGCGTGTCCTGTGTGCTGAAACCCCCACTTTTTGCTCATGAAAATACCTCTTGAGATAAAAACACGACTTTTTGGCGAAAAAAAATGGGCTTTTGGCTGAGTCGGGGTACTTTTTGGTCAAAAAAGGTGTTTTTTGCTGACAAAATCTGAAATTTGCTGAGAATTTTCTTTTGGTCAAAACACGACGTTTTCACTGCTAAACGCACGTTTTGGCCGAGAAAAGCACATTTTGGATGTCCAAAACACTGTTTTGCTGAAAAAAAAAAGCTTTTTAGCCCAAAAAACTGAAAAATGGCCATTTTGGCTCTCAAAACCAGGTTTTTCGCTCACGGCGTGTCCTGTGTGCTGAAACCCCCACTTTTTGCTCATGAAAATACCTCTTGAGATAAAAACACGACTTTTTGGCGAAAAAAAATGGGCTTTTGGCTGAGTGGGGGTACTTTTTGGTCAAAAAAGGTGTTTTTTGCTGACAAAATCTGAAATTTGCTGAGAATTTTCTTTTGGTCAAAACACGACGTTTTCACTGCTAAACGCACGTTTTGGCCGAGAAAAGCACATTTTGGATGTCCAAAACACTGTTTTGCTGAAAAAAAAAGCTTTTTAGCCCAAAAAACTGAAAAATGGCCATTTTGGCTCTCAAAACCAGGTTTTTCGCTGACGGCGTGTCCTGTGTGCTGAAACCCCCACTTTTTGCTCATGAAAATACCTCTTGAGATAAAAACACGACTTTTTGGCGAAAAAAATGGGCTTTTGGCTGAGTGGGGGTACTTTTTGGTCAAAAAAGGTGTTTTTTGCTGACAAAATCTGAAATTTGCTGAGAATTTTCTTTTGGTCAAAACACGACGTTTTCACTGCTAAACGCACGTTTTGGCCGAGAAAAGCACATTTTGGATGTCCAAAACACTGTTTTGCTGAAAAAATAGCTTTTTAGCCCAAAAAACTGAAAAATGGCCATTTTGGCTCTCAAAACCAGGTTTTTCGCTGACGGCGTGTCCTGTGTGCTGAAACCCCCACTTTTTGCTCATGAAAATACCTCTTGAGATAAAAACACGACTTTTTGGCGAAAAAAAATGGGCTTTTGGCTGAGTGGGGGTACTTTTTGGTCAAAAAAGGTGTTTTTTGCTGACAAAATCTGAAATTTGCTGAGAATTTTCTTTTGGTCAAAACACGACGTTTTCACTGCTAAACGCACGTTTTGGCCGAGAAAAGCACATTTTGGATGTCCAAAACACTGTTTTGCTGAAAAAAAAAAGCTTTTTAGCCCAAAAAACTGAAAAATGGCCATTTTGGCTCTCAAAACCAGGTTTTTCGCTGACGGCGTGTCCTGTGTGCTGAAACCCCCACTTTTTGCTCATGAAAATACCTCTTGAGATAAAAACACGACTTTTTGGCGAAAAAAAATGGGGTTTTGGCTGAGTGGGGGTACTTTTTGGTCAAAAAAGGTGTTTTTTGCTGACAAAATCTGAAATTTGCTGAGAATTTTCTTTTGGTCAAAACACGACGTTTTCACTGCTAAACGCACGTTTTGGCCGAGAAAAGCACATTTTGGATGTCCAAAACACTGTTTTGCTGAAAAAAAAAGCTTTTTAGCCCAAAAAACTGAAAAATGGCCATTTTGGCTCTCAAAACCAGGTTTTTCGCTGACGGCGTGTCCTGTGTGCTGAAACCCCCACTTTTTGCTCATGAAAATACCTCTTGAGATAAAAACACGACTTTTTAGCGAAAAAAAATGGGGTTTTGGCTGAGTGGGGGTACTATTTGGTCAAGAAAGGTGTTTTTTGCTGACAAAATCTTAAATTTGCTGAGAATTTTCTTTTGGTCAAAACACGACGTTTTCACTGCTAAACGCACGTTTTGGCCGAGAAAAGCACATTTTGGATGTCCAAAACACTGTTTTGCTGAAAAAAAAAGCTTTTTAGCCCAAAAAACTGAAAAATGGCCATTTTGGCTCTCAAAACCAGGTTTTTCGCTGACGGCGTGTCCTGTGTGCTGAAACCCCCACTTTTTGCTCATGAAAATACCTCTTGAGATAAAAACACGACTTTTTGGCGAAAAAAAATGGGCTTTTGGCTGAGTGGGGGTACTTTTTGGTCAAAAAAGGTGTTTTTTGCTGACAAAATCTGAAATTTGCTGAGAATTTTCTTTTGGTCAAAACACGACGTTTTCACTGCTAAACGCACGTTTTGGCCGAGAAAAGCACATTTTGGATGTCCAAAACACTGTTTTGCTGAAAAAAAAAGCTTTTTAGCCCAAAAAACTGAAAAATGGCCATTTTGGCTCTCAAAACCAGGTTTTTCGCTGACGGCGTGTCCTGTGTGCTGAAACCCCCACTTTTTGCTCATGAAAATACCTCTTGAGATAAAAACACGACTTTTTAGCGAAAAAAAATGGGGTTTTGGCTGAGTGGGGGTACTATTTGGTCAAAAAAGGTGTTTTTTGCTGACAAAATCTTAAATTTGCTGAGAATTTTCTTTTGGTCAAAACACGACGTTTTCACTGCTAAACGCACGTTTTGGCCGAGAAAAGCACATTTTGGATGTCCAAAACACTGTTTTGCTGAAAAAAAAGCTTTTTAGCCCAAAAAACTGAAAAATGGCCATTTTGGCTCTCAAAACCAGGTTTTTCGCTGACGGCGTGTCCTGTGTGCTGAAACCCCCACTTTTTGCTCATGAAAATACCTCTTGAGATAAAAACACGACTTTTTGGCGAAAAAAAATGGGCTTTTGGCTGAGTGGGGGTACTTTTTGGTCAAAAAAGGGGTTTTTTGCTGACAAAATCTGAAATTTGCTGAGAATTTTCTTTTGGTCAAAACACGACGTTTTCACTGCTAAACGCACGTTTTGGCCGAGAAAAGCACATTTTGGATGTCCAAAACACTGTTTTGCTGAAAAAAAAGCTTTTTAGCCCAAAAAACTGAAAAATGGCCATTTTGGCTCTCAAAACCAGGTTTTTCGCTGACAGCGTGTCCTGTGTGCTGAAACCCCCACTTTTTGCTCATGAAAATACCTCTTGAGATAAAAACACGACTTTTTGGCGAAAAAAAATGGGGTTTTGGCTGAGTGGGGGTACTTTTTGGTCAAAAAAGGTGTTTTTTGCTGACAAAATCTGAAATTTGCTGAGAATTTTCTTTTGGTCAAAACACGACGTTTTCACTGCTAAACGCACGTTTTGGCCGAGAAAAGCACATTTTGGATGTCCAAAACACTGTTTTGCTGAAAAAAAAAGCTTTTTAGCCCAAAAAACTGAAAAATGGCCATTTTGGCTCTCAAAACCAGGTTTTTCGCTGACGGCGTGTCCTGTGTGCTGAAACCCCCACTTTTTGCTCATGAAAATACCTCTTGAGATAAAAACACGACTTTTTGGCGAAAAAAAATGGGGTTTTGGCTGAGTGGGGGTACTTTTTGGTCAAAAAAGGTGTTTTTTGCTGACAAAATCTGAAATTTGCTGAGAATTTTCTTTTGGTCAAAACACGACGTTTTCACTGCTAAACGCACGTTTTGGCCGAGAAAAGCACATTTTGGATGTCCAAAACACTGTTTTGCTGAAAAAAAAAGCTTTTTAGCCCAAAAAACTGAAAAATGGCCATTTTGGCTCTCAAAACCAGGTTTTTCGCTGACGGCGTGTCCTGTGTGCTGAAACCCCCACTTTTAGCTCATGAAAATACCTCTTGAGATAAAAATACGACTTTTTGGCGAAAAAAAATGGGGTTTTGGCTGAGTGGGGGTACTTTTTGGTCAAAAAAGGTGTTTTTTGCTGACAAAATCTGAAATTTGCTGAGAATTTTCTTTTGGTCAAAACACGACGTTTTAACTGTTAAACGCACGTTTTGGCCGAGAAAAGCACATTTTGGATGTCCAAAACACTGTTTTGCTGAAAAAAAAAGCTTTTTAGCCCAAAAAACTGAAAAATGGCCATTTTGGCTCTCAAAACCAGGTTTTTCGCTGACGGCGTGTCCTGTGTGCTGAAACCCCCACTTTTTGCTCATGAAAATACCTCTTGAGATAAAAACACGACTTTTTGGCGAAAAAAAATGGGCTTTTGGCTGAGTGGGGGTACTTTTTGGTCAAAAAAGGTGTTTTTTGCTGACAAAATCTGAAATTTGCTGAGAATTTTCTTTTGGTCAAAACACGACGATTTCACTGCTAAACGCACGTTTTGGCCGAGAAAAGCACATTTTGGATGTCCAAAACACTGTTTTGCTGAAAAAAAAAGCTTTTTAGCCCAAAAAACTGAAAAATGGCCATTTTGGCTCTCAAAACCAGGTTTTTCGCTGACGGCGTGTCCTGTGTGCTGAAACCCCCACTTTTTGCTCATGAAAATACCTCTTGAGATAAAAACACGACTTTTTGGCGAAAAAAAATGGGCTTTTGGCTGAGTGGGGGTACTTTTTGGTCAAAAAAGGTGTTTTTTGCTGACAAAATCTGAAATTTGCTGAGAATTTTCTTTTGGTCAAAACACGACGTTTTCACTGCTAAACGCACGTTTTGGCCGAGTAAAGCACATTTTGGATGTCCAAAACACTGTTTTGCTGAAAAAAAAAGCTTTTTAGCCCAAAAAACTGAAAAATGGCCATTTTGGCTCTCAAAACCAGGTTTTTCGCTGACGGCGTGTCCTGTGTCCTGAAAACCCCACTTTTTGCTCATGAAAATACCTCTTGAGATAAAAACACGACTTTTTGGCGAAAAAAAATGGGGTTTTGGCTGAGTGGGGGTACTTTTTGGTCAAAAAAGGTGTTTTTTGCTGACAAAATCTGAAATTTGCTGAGAATTTTCTTTTGGTCAAAACACGACGTTTTCACTGCTAAACGCACGTTTTGGCCGAGAAAAGCACATTTTGGATGTCCAAAACACTGTTTTGCTGAAAGAAAAAGCTTTTTAGCCCAAAAAACTGAAAAATGGCCATTTTGGCTCTCAAAACCAGGTTTTTCGCTGACGGCGTGTCCTGTGTGCTGAAACCCCCACTTTTTGGTCATGAAAATACCTCTTGAGATAAAAACACGACTTTTTGGCGTAAAAAAATGGGGTTTTGGCTGAGTGGGGGTACTTTTTGGTCAAAAAAGGTGTTTTTTGCTGACAAAATCTGAAATTTGCTGAGAATTTTCTTTTGGTCAAAACACGACGTTTTCACTGCTAAACGCACGTTTTGGCCGAGAAAAGCACATTTTGGATGTCCAAAACACTGTTTTGCTGAAAAAAAAAGCTTTTTAGCCCAAAAAACTGAAAAATGGCCATTTTGGCTCTCAAAACCAGGTTTTTCGCTGACGGCGTGTCCTGTTTCCTGAAAACCCCTCTTTTTGCTCATGAAAATACCTCTTGAGATAAAAACACGACTTTTTGGCGAAAAAAAATGGGGTTTTGGCTGAGTGGGGGTACTTTTTGGTCAAAAAAGGTGTTTTTTGCTGACACAATCTGAAATTTGCTGAGAATTTTCTTTTGGTCAAAACACGACGTTTTCACTGCTAAACGCACGTTTTGGCCGAGAAAAGCACATTTTGGATGTCCAAAACACTGTTTTGCTGAAAAAAAAAGCTTTTTAGCCCAAAAAACTGAAAAATGGCCATTTTGGCTCTCAAAACCAGGTTTTTCGCTGACGGCGTGTCCTGTGTGCTGAAACCCCCACTTTTTGCTCATGAAAATACCTCTTGAGATAAAAACACGACTTTTTGGCGAAAAAAAATGGGGTTTTGGCTGAGTGGGGGTACTTTTTGGTCAAAAAAGGTGTTTCTTGCTGACAAAATCTGAAATTTGCTGAGAATTTTCTTTTGGTCAAAACACGACTTTTTCACTGCTAAACGCACGTTTTGGCCGAGAAAAGCACATTTTGGATGTCCAAAACACTGTTTTGCTAGAAAAAAAAGCTTTTTAGCCCAAAAAACTGAAAAATGGCCATTTTGGCTCTCAAAACCAGGTTTTTCGCTGACGGCGTGTCCTGTGTGCTGAAACCCCCACTTTTTGCTCATGAAAATACCTCTTGAGATAAAAACACGACTTTTTGGCGAAAAAAAATGGGGTTTTGGCTGAGTGGGGGTACTTTTTGGTCAAAAAAGGTGTTTTTTGATGACAAAATCTGAAATTTGCTGAGAATTTTCTTTTGGTCAAAACACGACGTTTTCACTGCTAAACGCACGTTTTGGCCGAGAAAAGCACATTTTGGATGTCCAAAACACTGTTTTGCTGAAAAAAAAAAAAGCTTTTTAGCCCAAAAAACTGAAAAATGGCCATTTTGGCTCTCAAAACCAGGTTTTTCGCTGACGGCGTGTCCTGTGTGCTGAAACCCCCATTTTTTGCTCATGAAAATATCTCTTGAGATAAAAACACGACTTTTTGGCGAAAAAAAATGGGCTTTTGGCTGAGTGGGGGTACTTTTTGGTCAAAAAAGGTGTTTCTTGCTGACAAAATCTGAAATTTGCTGAGAATTTTCTTTTGGTCAAAACACGACGTTTTCACTGCTAAACGCACGTTTTAGCCGAGTAAAGCACATTTTGGATGTCCAAAACACTGTTTTGCTGAAAAAAAAAGCTTTTTAGCCCAAAAAACTGAAAAATGGCCATTTTGGCTCTCAAAACCAGGTTTTTCGCTGACGGCGTGTCCTGTGTGCTGAAACCCCCACTTTTTGCTCATGAAAATACCTCTTGAGATAAAAACACGACTTTTTGGCGAAAAAAAATGGGGTTTTGGCTGAGTGGGGGTACTTTTTGGTCAAAAAAGGTGTTTCTTGCTGACAAAATCTGAAATTTGCTGAGAATTTTCTTTTGGTCAAAACACGACTTTTTCACTGCTAAACGCACGTTTTGGCCGAGAAAAGCACATTTTGGATGTCCAAAACACTGTTTTGCTAGAAAAAAAAGCTTTTTAGCCCAAAAAACTGAAAAATGGCCATTTTGGCTCTCAAAACCAGGTTTTTCGCTGACGGCGTGTCCTGTGTGCTGAAACCCCCACTTTTTGCTCATGAAAATACCTCTTGAGATAAAAACACGACTTTTTGGCGAAAAAAAATGGGGTTTTGGCTGAGTGGGGGTACTTTTTGGTCAAAAAAGGTGTTTTTTGATGACAAAATCTGAAATTTGCTGAGAATTTTCTTTTGGTCAAAACACGACGTTTTCACTGCTAAACGCACGTTTTGGCCGAGAAAAGCACATTTTGGATGTCCAAAACACTGTTTTGCTGAAAAAAAAAAAAGCTTTTTAGCCCAAAAAACTGAAAAATGGCCATTTTGGCTCTCAAAACCAGGTTTTTCGCTGACGGCGTGTCCTGTGTGCTGAAACCCCCATTTTTTGCTCATGAAAATATCTCTTGAGATAAAAACACGACTTTTTGGCGAAAAAAAATGGGCTTTTGGCTGAGTGGGGGTACTTTTTGGTCAAAAAAGGTGTTTCTTGCTGACAAAATCTGAAATTTGCTGAGAATTTTCTTTTGGTCAAAACACGACGTTTTCACTGCTAAACGCACGTTTTAGCCGAGTAAAGCACATTTTGGATGTCCAAAACACTGTTTTGCTGAAAAAAAAAGCTTTTTAGCCCAAAAAACTGAAAAATGGCCATTTTGGCTCTCAAAACCAGGTTTTTCGCTGACGGCGTGTCCTGTGTGCTGAAACCCCCACTTTTTGCTCATGAAAATACCTCTTGAGATAAAAACACGACTTTTTGGCGAAAAAAAATGGGCTTTTGGCTGAGTGGGGGTACTTTTTGGTCAAAAAAGGTGTTTTTTGCTGACAAAATCTGAAATTTGCTGAGAATTTTCTTTTGGTCAAAACACGACGTTTTCACTGCTAAACGCACGTTTTGGCCGAGAAAAGCACATTTTGGATGTCCAAAACACTGTTTTGCTGAAAAAAAAAGCTTTTTAGCCCAAAAAGCTGAAAAATGGCCATTTTGGCTCTCAAAACCAGGTTTTTCGCTGACGGCGTGTCCTGTGTGCTGAAACCCCCACTTTTTGCTCATGAAAATACCTCTTGAGATAAAAACACGACTTTTTGGCGAAAAAAAATGGGGTTTTGGCTGAGTGGGGGTACTTTTTGGTCAAAAAAGGTGTTTTTTGCTGACAAAATCTGAAATTTGCTGAGAATTTTCTTTTGGTCAAAACACGACGTTTTCACTGCTAAACGCACGTTTTGGCCGAGTAAAGCACATTTTGGATGTCCAAAACACGGTTTTGCTGAATAAAAAAGCTTTTTAGCCCAAAAAACTGAAAAATGGCCATTTTGGCTCTCAAAACCAGGTTTTTCGCTGACGGCGTGTCCTGTGTCCTGAAAACCCCACTTTTTGCTCATGAAAATACCTCTTGAGATAAAAACACGACTTTTTGGCGAAAAAAAATGGGGTTTTGGCTGAGTGGGGGTACTTTTTGGTCAAAAAAGGTGTTTTTTGCTGACAAAATCTGAAATTTGCTGAGAATTTTCTTTTGGTCAAAACACGACGTTTTCACTGCTAAACGCACGTTTTGGCCGAGAAAAGCACATTTTGGATGTCGAAAACACTGTTTTGCTGAAAAAAAAAGCTTTTTAGCCCAAAAAACTGAAAAATGGCCATTTTGGCTCTCAAAACCAGGTTTTTCGCTGACGGCGTGTCCTGTGTGCTGAAACCCCCACTTTTTGCTCATGAAAATACCTCTTGAGATAAAAACACGACTTTTTGGCGAAAAAAAATGGGGTTTTGGCTGAGTGGGGGTACTTTTTGGTCAAAAAAGGTGTTTTTTGCTGACAAAATCTGAAATTTGCTGAGAATTTTCTTTTGGTCAAAACACGACGTTTTCACTGCTAAACGCACGTTTTGGCCGAGAAAAGCACATTTTGGATGTCCAAAACACTGTTTTGCTGAAAAAAAAAGCTTTTTAGCCCAAAAAACTGAAAAATGGCCATTTTGGCTCTCAAAACCAGGTTTTTCGCTGACGGCGTGTCCTGTGTGCTGAAACCCCCACTTTTTGCTCATGAAAATACCTCTTGAGATAAAAACACGACTTTTTGGCGAAAAAAAATGGGGTTTTGGCTGAGTGGGGGTACTTTTTGGTCAAAAAAGGTGTTTTTTGCTGACAAAATCTGAAATTTGCTGAGAATTTTCTTTTGGTCAAAACACGACGTTTTTACTGCTAAACGCACGTTTTGGCCGAGAAAAGCACATTTTGGATGTCCAAAACACTGTTTTGCTGAAAAAAAAAGCTTTTTAGCCCAAAAAACTGAAAAATGGCCATTTTGGCTCTCAAAACCAGGTTTTTCGCTGACGGCGTGTCCTGTGTGCTGAAACCCCCACTTTTTGCTCATGAAAATACCTCTTGAGATAAAAACACGACTTTTTGGCGAAAAAAAATGGGGTTTTGGCTGAGTGGGGGTACTTTTTGGTCAAAAAAGGGTTTTTTTGCTGACAAAATCTGAAATTTGCTGAGAATTTTCTTTTGGTCAAAACACGACGTTTTCACTGCTAAACGCACGTTTTGGCCGAGAAAAGCACATTTTGGATGTCCAAAACACTGTTTTGCTGGAAAAAAAAGCTTTTTAGCCCAAAAAACTGAAAAATGGCCATTTTGGCTCTCAAAACCAGGTTTTTCGCTGACGGCGTGTCCTGTGTGCTGAAACCCCCACTTTTTGCTCATGAAAATACCTCTTGAGATAAAAACACGACTTTTTGGCGAAAAAAAATGGGGTTTTGGCTGAGTGGGGGTACTTTTTGGTCAAAAAAGGTGTTTTTTGCTGACAAAATCTGAAATTTGCTGAGAATTTTCTTTTGGTCAAAACACGACGTTTTCACTGCTAAACGCACGTTTTGGCCGAGTAAAGCACATTTTGGATGTCCAAAACACGGTTTTGCTGAAAAAAAAAGCTTTTTAGCCCAAAAAACTGAAAAATGGCCATTTTGGCTCTCAAAACCAGGTTTTTCGCTGACGGCGTGTCCTGTGTCCTGAAAACCCCACTTTTTGCTCATGAAAATACCTCTTGAGATAAAAACACGACTTTTTGGCGAAAAAAAATGGGGTTTTGGCTGAGTGGGGGTACTTTTTGGTCAAAAAAGGTGTTTTTTGCTGACAAAATCTGAAATTTGCTGAGAATTTTCTTTTGGTCAAAACACGACGTTTTCACTGCTAAACGCACGTTTTGGCCGAGAAAAGCACATTTTGGATGTCCAAAACACTGTTTTGCTGAAAAAAAAGCTTTTTAGCCCAAAAAACTGAAAAATGGCCATTTTGGCTCTCAAAACCAGGTTTTTCGCTGACGGCGTGTCCTGTGTGCTGAAACCCCCACTTTTTGCTCATGAAAATACCTCTTGAGATAAAAACACGACTTTTTGGCGAAAAAAAATGGGGTTTTGGCTGAGTGGGGGTACTTTTTGGTCAAAAAAGGTGTTTTTTGCTGACAAAATCTGAAATTTGCTGAGAATTTTCTTTTGGTCAAAACACGACGTTTTCACTGCTAAACGCACGTTTTGGCCGAGAAAAGCACATTTTGGATGTCCAAAACACTGTTTTGCTGAAAAAAAAAGCTTTTTAGCCCAAAAAACTGAAAAATGGCCATTTTGGCTCTCAAAACCAGGTTTTTCGCTGACGGCGTGTCCTGTGTGCTGAAACCCCCACTTTTTGCTCATGAAAATACCTCTTGAGATAAAAACACGACTTTTTGGCGAAAAAAAATGGGGTTTTGGCTGAGTGGGGGTACTTTTTGGTCAAAAAAGGTGTTTTTTGCTGACAAAATCTGAAATTTGCTGAGAATTTTCTTTTGGTCAAAACACGACGTTTTCACTGCTAAACGCACGTTTTGGCCGAGAAAAGCACATTTTGGATGTCCAAAACACTGTTTTGCTGAAAAAAAAAGCTTTTTAGCCCAAAAAACTGAAAAATGGCCATTTTGGCTCTCAAAACCAGGTTTTTCGCTGACGGCGTGTCCTGTGTGCTGAAACCCCCACTTTTTGCTCATGGAGATACCTCTTGAGATAAAAACACGACTTTTTGGCGAAAAAAAATGGGGTTTTGGCTGAGTGGGGGTACTTTTTGGTCAAAAAAGGTGTTTTTTGCTGACAAAATCTGAAATTTGCTGAGAATTTTCTTTTGGTCAAAACACGACTTTTTCACTGCTAAACGCACGTTTTGGCCGAGAAAAGCACATTTTGGATGTCCAAAACACTGTTTTGCTAGAAAAAAAAGCTTTTTAGCCCAAAAAACTGAAAAATGGCCATTTTGGCTCTCAAAACCAGGTTTTTCGCTGACGGCGTGTCCTGTGTCCTGAAACCCCCACTTTTTGCTCATGAAAATACCTCTTGAGATAAAAACACGACTTTTTGGCAAAAAAAAATGGGGTTTTGGCTGAGTGAGGGTACTTTTTGATCAAAAAAGGTGTTTTTTGCTGACAAAATCTGAAATTTGCTGAGAATTTTCTTTTGGTCAAAACACGACGTTTTCACTGCTAAACGCACGTTTTGGCCGAGAAAAGCACATTTTGGATGTCCAAAACACTGTTTTGCTGAAAAAAAAAGCTTTTTAGCCCAAAAAACTGAAAAATGGCCATTTTGGCTCTCAAAACCAGGTTTTTCGCTGACGGCGTGTCCTGTGTGCTGAAACCCCCACTTTTTGCTCATGAAAATACCTTTTGAGATAAAAACACGACTTTTTGGCGAAAAAAAATGGGCTTTTGGCTGAGTGGGGGTACTTTTTGGTCAAAAAAGGTGTTTTTTGCTGACAAAATCTGAAATTTGCTGAGAATTTTCTTTTGGTCAAAACACGACGTTTTCACTGCTAAACGCACGTTTTGGCCGAGAAAAGCACATTTTGGATGTCCAAAACACTGTTTTGCTGGAAAAAAAAGCTTTTTAGCCCAAAAAACTGAAAAATGGCCATTTTGGCTCTCAAAACCAGGTTTTTCGCTGACGGCGTGTCCTGTGTGCTGAAACCCCCACTTTTTGCTCATGAAAATACCTCTTGAGATAAAAACACGACTTTTTGGCGAAAAAAAATGGGGTTTTGGCTGAGTGGGGGTACTTTTTGGTCAAAAAAGGGTTTTTTTGCTGACAAAATCTGAAATTTGCTGAGAATTTTCTTTTGGTCAAAACACGACGTTTTCACTGCTAAACGCACGTTTTGGCCGAGAAAAGCACATTTTGGATGTCCAAAACACTGTTTTGCTGGAAAAAAAAGCTTTTTAGCCCAAAAAACTGAAAAATGGCCATTTTGGCTCTCAAAACCAGGTTTTTCGCTGACGGCGTGTCCTGTGTGCTGAAACCCCCACTTTTTGCTCATGAAAATACCTCTTGAGATAAAAACACGACTTTTTGGCGAAAAAAAATGGGGTTTTGGCTGAGTGGGGGTACTTTTTGGTCAAAAAAGGTGTTTTTTGCTGACAAAATCTGAAATTTGCTGAGAATTTTCTTTTGGTCAAAACACGACGTTTTCACTGCTAAACGCACGTTTTGGCCGAGTAAAGCACATTTTGGATGTCCAAAACACGGTTTTGCTGAAAAAAAAAGCTTTTTAGCCCAAAAAACTGAAAAATGGCCATTTTGGCTCTCAAAACCAGGTTTTTCGCTGACGGCGTGTCCTGTGTCCTGAAAACCCCACTTTTTGCTCATGAAAATACCTCTTGAGATAAAAACACGACTTTTTGGCGAAAAAAAATGGGGTTTTGGCTGAGTGGGGGTACTTTTTGGTCAAAAAAGGTGTTTTTTGCTGACAAAATCTGAAATTTGCTGAGAATTTTCTTTTGGTCAAAACACGACGTTTTCACTGCTAAACGCACGTTTTGGCCGAGAAAAGCACATTTTGGATGTCCAAAACACTGTTTTGCTGAAAAAAAAGCTTTTTAGCCCAAAAAACTGAAAAATGGCCATTTTGGCTCTCAAAACCAGGTTTTTCGCTGACGGCGTGTCCTGTGTGCTGAAACCCCCACTTTTTGCTCATGAAAATACCTCTTGAGATAAAAACACGACTTTTTGGCGAAAAAAAATGGGGTTTTGGCTGAGTGGGGGTACTTTTTGGTCAAAAAAGGTGTTTTTTGCTGACAAAATCTGAAATTTGCTGAGAATTTTCTTTTGGTCAAAACACGACGTTTTCACTGCTAAACGCACGTTTTGGCCGAGAAAAGCACATTTTGGATGTCCAAAACACTGTTTTGCTGAAAAAAAAAGCTTTTTAGCCCAAAAAACTGAAAAATGGCCATTTTGGCTCTCAAAACCAGGTTTTTCGCTGACGGCGTGTCCTGTGTGCTGAAACCCCCACTTTTTGCTCATGAAAATACCTCTTGAGATAAAAACACGACTTTTTGGCGAAAAAAAATGGGGTTTTGGCTGAGTGGGGGTACTTTTTGGTCAAAAAAGGTGTTTTTTGCTGACAAAATCTGAAATTTGCTGAGAATTTTCTTTTGGTCAAAACACGACGTTTTCACTGCTAAACGCACGTTTTGGCCGAGAAAAGCACATTTTGGATGTCCAAAACACTGTTTTGCTGAAAAAAAAAGCTTTTTAGCCCAAAAAACTGAAAAATGGCCATTTTGGCTCTCAAAACCAGGTTTTTCGCTGACGGCGTGTCCTGTGTGCTGAAACCCCCACTTTTTGCTCATGGAGATACCTCTTGAGATAAAAACACGACTTTTTGGCGAAAAAAAATGGGGTTTTGGCTGAGTGGGGGTACTTTTTGGTCAAAAAAGGTGTTTTTTGCTGACAAAATCTGAAATTTGCTGAGAATTTTCTTTTGGTCAAAACACGACTTTTTCACTGCTAAACGCACGTTTTGGCCGAGAAAAGCACATTTTGGATGTCCAAAACACTGTTTTGCTAGAAAAAAAAGCTTTTTAGCCCAAAAAACTGAAAAATGGCCATTTTGGCTCTCAAAACCAGGTTTTTCGCTGACGGCGTGTCCTGTGTCCTGAAACCCCCACTTTTTGCTCATGAAAATACCTCTTGAGATAAAAACACGACTTTTTGGCAAAAAAAAATGGGGTTTTGGCTGAGTGAGGGTACTTTTTGATCAAAAAAGGTGTTTTTTGCTGACAAAATCTGAAATTTGCTGAGAATTTTCTTTTGGTCAAAACACGACGTTTTCACTGCTAAACGCACGTTTTGGCCGAGAAAAGCACATTTTGGATGTCCAAAACACTGTTTTGCTGAAAAAAAAAGCTTTTTAGCCCAAAAAACTGAAAAATGGCCATTTTGGCTCTCAAAACCAGGTTTTTCGCTGACGGCGTGTCCTGTGTGCTGAAACCCCCACTTTTTGCTCATGAAAATACCTTTTGAGATAAAAACACGACTTTTTGGCGAAAAAAAATGGGCTTTTGGCTGAGTGGGGGTACTTTTTGGTCAAAAAAGGTGTTTTTTGCTGACAAAATCTGAAATTTGCTGAGAATTTTCTTTTGGTCAAAACACGACGTTTTCACTGCTAAACGCACGTTTTGGCCGAGAAAAGCACATTTTGGATGTCCAAAACACTGTTTTGCTGAAAAAAAAAGCTTTTTAGCCCAAAAAACTGAAAAATGGCCATTTTGGCTCTCAAAACCAGGTTTTTCGCTGACGGCGTGTCCTGTGTGCTGAAAACCCCCACTTTTTGCTCATGAAAATACCTCTTGAGATAAAAACACGACTTTTTGGCGAAAAAAAATGGGCTTTTGGCTGAGTGGGGGTACTTTTTGGTCAAAAAAGGTGTTTTTTGCTGACAAAATCTGAAATTTGCTGAGAATTTTCTTTTGGTCAAAACACGACGTTTTCACTGCTAAACGCACGTTTTGGCCGAGAAAAGCACATTTTGGATGTCCAAAACACTGTTTTGCTGAAAAAAAAAAGCTTTTTAGCCCAAAAAACTGAAAAATGGCCATTTTGGCTCTCAAAACCAGGTTTTTCGCTGACGGCGTGTCCTGTGTGCTAAAACCCCACTTTTTGCTCATGAAAATACCTCTTGAGATAAAAACACGACTTTTTGGCGAAAAAAAATGGGGTTTTGGCTGAGTGGGGGTACTTTTTGGTCAAAAAAGGTGTTTTTTGCTGACAAAATCTGAAATTTGCTGAGAATTTTCTTTTGGTCAAAACACGACGTTTTCACTGCTAAACGCACGTTTTGGCCGAGAAAAGCACATTTTGGATGTCCAAAACACTGTTTTGCTGGAAAAAAAAAAGCTTTTTAGCCCAAAAAACTGAAAAATGGCCATTTTGGCTCTCAAAACCAGGTTTTTCGCTGACGGCGTGTCCTGTGTGCTGAAACCCCCACTTTTTGCTCATGAAAATACCTCTTGAGATAAAAACACGACTTTTTGGCGAAAAAAAATGGGGTTTTGGCTGAGTGGGGGTACTTTTTGGTCAAAAAAGGTGTTTTTTGCTGACAAAATCTGAAATTTGCTGAGAATTTTCTTTTGGTCAAAACACGACGTTTTCACTGCTAAACGCACGTTTTGGCCGAGAAAAGCACATTTTGGATGTCCAAAACACTGTTTTGCTGAAAAAAAAAGCTTTTTAGCCCAAAAAACTGAAAAATGGCCATTTTGGCTCTCAAAACCAGGTTTTTCGCTGACGGCGTGTCCTGTGTGCTGAAACCCCCACTTTTTGCTCATGAAAATACCTCTTGAGATAAAAACACGACTTTTTGGCGAAAAAAAATGGGGTTTTGGCTGAGTGGGGGTACTTTTTGGTCAAAAAAGGTGTTTTTTGCTGACAAAATCTGAAATTTGCTGAGAATTTTCTTTTGGTCAAAACACGACGTTTTCACTGCTAAACGCACGTTTTGGCCGAGAAAAGCACATTTTGGATGTCCAAAACACTGTTTTGCTGAAAAAAAAAGCTTTTTAGCCCAAAAAACTGAAAAATGGCCATTTTGGCTCTCAAAACCAGGTTTTTCGCTGACGGCGTGTCCTGTGTGCTAAAACCCCCACTTTTTGCTCATGAAAATACCTCTTGAGATAAAAACACGACTTTTTGGCGAAAATAAATGGGGTTTTGGCTGAGTGGGGGTACTTTTTGGTCAAAAAAGGTGTTTTTTGCTGACAAAATCTGAAATTTGCTGAGAATTTTCTTTTGGTCAAAACACGACGTTTTCACTGCTAAACGCACGTTTTGGCCGAGAAAAGCACATTTTGGATGTCCAAAACACTGTTTTGCTGAAAAAAAAAAGCTTTTTAGCCCAAAAAACTGAAAAATGGCCATTTTGGCTCTCAAAACCAGGTTTTTCGCTGACGGCGTGTCCTGTGTGCTGAAACCCCCACTTTTTGCTCATGAAAATACCTCTTGAGATAAAAACACGACTTTTTGGCGAAAAAAAATGGGGTTTTGGCTGAGTGGGGGTACTTTTTGGTCAAAAAAGGTGTTTTTTGCTGACAAAATCTGAAATTTGCTGAGAATTTTCTTTTGGTCAAAACACGACGTTTTCACTGCTAAACGCACGTTTTGGCCGAGAAAAGCACATTTTGGATGTCCAAAACACTGTTTTGCTGAAAAAAAAAGCTTTTTAGCCCAAAAAACTGAAAAATGGCCATTTTGGCTCTCAAAACCAGGTTTTTCGCTGACGGCGTGTCCTGTGTGCTGAAACCCCCACTTTTTGCTCATGAAAATACCTCTCGAGATAAAAACACGACTTTTTGGCGATAAAAAATGGGGTTTTGGCTGAGTGGGGGTACTTTTTGGTCAAAAAAGGTGTTTTTTGCTGACAAAATCTGAAATTTGCTGAGAATTTTCTTTTGGTCAAAACACGACGTTTTCACTGCTAAACGCACGTTTTGGCCGAGAAAAGCACATTTTGGATGTCCAAAACACTGTTTTGCTGAAAAAAAAAAAGCTTTTTAGCCCAAAAAACTGAAAAATGGCCATTTTGGCTGTCAAAACCAGGTTTTTCGCTGACGGCGTGTCCTGTGTGCTGAAACCCCCACTTTTTGCTCATGAAAATACCTCTTGAGATAAAAACACGACTTTTTGGCGAAAAAAAATGGGCTTTTGGCTGAGTGGGGGTACTTTTTGGTCAAAAAAGGTGTTTTTTGCTGACAAAATCTGAAATTTGCTGAGAATTTTCTTTTGGTCAAAACACGACGTTTTCACTGCTAAACGCACGTTTTGGCCGAGAAAAGCACATTTTGGATGTCCAAAACACTGTTTTGCTGAAAAAAAAAGCTTTTTAGCCCAAAAAACTGAAAAATGGCCATTTTGGCTCTCAAAACCAGGTTTTTCGCTGACGGCGTGTCCTGTGTGCTGAAACCCCCACTTTTTGCTCATGAAAATACCTCTTGAGATAAAAACACGACTTTTTGGCGAAAAAAAATGGGGTTTTGGCTGAGTGAGGGTACTTTTTGGTCAAAAAAGGTGTTTTTTGCTGACAAAATCTGAAATTTGCTGAGAATTTTCTTTTGGTCAAAACACGACTTTTTCACTGCTAAACGCACGTTTTGGCAGAGAAAAGCACATTTTGGATGTCCAAAACACTGTTTTGCTGGAAAAAAAAAAAGCTTTTTAGCCCAAAAAACTGAAAAATGGCCATTTTGGCTCTCAAAACCAGGTTTTTCGCTGACGGCGTGTCCTGTGTGCTGAAACCCCCACTTTTTGCTCATGAAAATACCTCTTGAGATAAAAACACGACTTTTTGGCGAAAAAAAAAGGGGTTTTGGCTGAGTGGGGGTACTTTTTGGTCAAAAAAGGTGTTTTTTGCTGACAAAATCTGAAATTTGCTGAGAATTTTCTTTTGGTCAAAACACGACGTTTTCACTGCTAAACGCACGTTTTGGCCGAGTAAAGCACATTTTGGATGTCCAAAACACTGTTTTGCTGAAAAAAAAAGCTTTTTAGCCCAAAAAACTGAAAAATGGCCATTTTGGCTCTCAAAACCAGGTTTTTCGCTGACGGCGTGTCCTGTGTGCTGAAACCCCCACTTTTTGCTCATAAAAATACCTCTTGAGATAAAAACACGACTTTTTGGCGAAAAAAATGGGGTTTTGGCTGAGTGGGGCTACTTTTTGGTCAAAAAAGGTGTTTTTTGCTGACAAAATCTGAAATTTGCTGAGAATTTTCTTTTGGTCAAAACCCGACGTTTTCACTGCTAAACGCACGTTTTGGCCGAGAAAAGCACATTTTGGATGTCCAAAACACTGTTTTGCTGAAAAAAAAAAGCTTTTTAGCCCAAAAAACTGAAAAATGGCTATTTTGGCTCTCAAAACCAGGTTTTTCGCTGACGGCGTGTCCTGTGTGCTGAAACCCCCACTTTTTGCTCATGAAAATACCTCTTGAGATAAAAACACGACTTTTTGGCGAAAAAAAATGGGGTTTTGGCTGAGTGGGGGTACTTTTTGGTCAAAAAAGGTGTTTTTTGCTGACAAAATCTGAAATTTGCTGAGAATTTTCTTTTGGTCAAAACACGACGTTTTCACTGCTAAACGCACGTTTTGGCCGAGAAAAGCACATTTTGGATGTCCAAAACACTGTTTTGCTGAAAAAAAAAGCTTTTTAGCCCAAAAAACTGAAAAATGGCCATTTGGGCTCTCAAAACCAGGTTTTTCGCTGACGGCGTGTCCTGTGTGCTGAAACCCCCACTTTTTGCTCATGAAAATACCTCTTGAGATAAAAACACGACTTTTTGGCGAAAAAAAATGGGCTTTTGGCTGAGTGGGGGTACTTTTTGGTCAAAAAAGGTGTTTTTTGCTGACAAAATCTGAAATTTGCTGAGAATTTTCTTTTGGTCAAAACACGACGTTTTCACTGCTAAACGCACGTTTTGGCCGAGAAAAGCACATTTTGGATGTCCAAAACACTGTTTTGCTGGAAAAAAAAAAAGCTTTTTAGCCCAAAAAACTGAAAAATGGCCATTTTGGCTCTCAAAACCAGGTTTTTCGCTGACGGCGTGTCCTGTGTGCTGAAACCCCCACTTTTTGCTCATGAAAATACCTCTTGAGATAAAAACACGACTTTTTGGCGAAAAAAAATGGGGTTTTGGCTGAGTGGGGGTACTTTTTGGTCAAAAAAGGTGTTTTTTGCTGACAAAATCTGAAATTTGCTGAGAATTTTCTTTTGGTCAAAACACGACGTTTTCACTGCTAAACGCACGTTTTGGCCGAGAAAAGCACATTTTGGATGTCCAAAACACTGTTTTGCTGAAAAAAAAAAGCTTTTTAGCCCAAAAAACTGAAAAATGGCCATTTTGGCTCTCAAAACCAGGTTTTTCGCTGACGGCGTGTCCTGTGTGCTGAAACCCCCACTTTTTGCTCATGAAAATACCTCTTGAGATAAAAACACGACTTTTTGGCGAAAAAAAATGGGGTTTTGGCTGAGTGGGGGTACTTTTTGGTCAAAAAAGGTGTTTTTTGCTGACAAAATCTGAAATTTGCTGAGAATTTTCTTTTGGTCAAAACACGACGTTTTCACTGCTAAACGCACGTTTTGGCCGAGAAAAGCACATTTTGGATGTCCAAAACACTGTTTTGCTGAAAAAAAAAAGCTTTTTAGCCCAAAAAACTGAAAAATGGCCATTTTGGCTCTCAAAACCAGGTTTTTCGCTGACGGCGTGTCCTGTGTGCTGAAACCCCCACTTTTTGCTCATGAAAATACCTCTTGAGATAAAAACACGACTTTTTGGCGAAAAAAAATGGGGTTTTGGCTGAGTGGGGGTACTTTTTGGTCAAAAAAGGTGTTTTATGCTGACAAAATCTGAAATTTGCTGAGAATTTTCTTTTGGTCAAAACACGACGTTTTCACTGCTAAACGCACGTTTTGGCCGAGAAAAGCACATTTTGGATGTCCAAAACACATTTTTGCTAGAAAAAAAAGCTTTTTAGCCCAAAAAACTGAAAAATGGCCATTTTGGCTCTCAAAACCAGGTTTTTCGCTGACGGCGTGTCCTGTGTGCTGAAACCCCCACTTTTTGCTCATGAAAATACCTCTTGAGATAAAAACACGACTTTTTGGCGAAAAAAAATGGGGTTTTGGCTGAGTGGGGGTACTTTTTGGTCAAAAAAGGTGTTTTTTGCTGACAAAATCTGAAATTTGCTGAGAATTTTCTTTTGGTCAAAACACGACGTTTTCTTTGCTAAACGCACGTTTTGGCCGAGAAAAGCACATTTTGGATGTCCAAAACACTGTTTTGCTGAAAAAAAAAGCTTTTTAGCCCAACAAACTGAAAAATGGCCATTTTGGCTCTCAAAACCAGGTTTTTCGCTGACAGCGTGTCCTGTGTGCTGAAACCCCCACTTTTTGCTCATGAAAATACCTCTTGAGATAAAAACACGACTTTTTGGCGAAAAAAAATGGGCTTTTGGCTGAGTGGGGGTACTTTTTGGTCAAAAAAGGTGTTTTTTGCTGACAAAATCTGAAATTTGCTGAGAATTTTCTTTTGGTCAAAACACGACGTTTTCACTGCTAAACGCACGTTTTGGCCGAGAAAAGCACATTTTGGATCTCCAAAACACTGTTTTGCTGAAAAAAAAAAGCTTTTTAGCCCAAAAAACTGAAAAATGGCCATTTTGGCTCTCAAAACCAGGTTTTTCGCTGACGGCGTGTCCTGTGTGCTGAAACCCCCACTTTTTGCTCATGAAAATACCTCTTGAGATAAAAACACGACTTTTTGGCGAAAAAAAATGGGGTTTTGGCTGAGTGGGGGTACTTTTTGGTCAAAAAAGGTGTTTTTTGCTGCCAAAATCTGAAATTTCCTGAGAATTTTCTTTTGGTCAAAACACGACGTTTTCACTGCTAAACGCACGTTTTGGCCGAGAAAAGCACATTTTGGATGTCCAAAACACTGTTTTGCTGAAAAAAAAAGCTTTTTAGCCCAAAAAACTGAAAAATGGCCATTTTGGCTCTCAAAACCAGGTTTTTCGCTGACGGCGTGTCCTGTGTGCTGAAACCCCCACTTTTTGCTCATGAAAATACCTCTTGAGATAAAAACACGACTTTTTGGCGAAAAAAAATGGGCTTTTGGCTGAGTGGGGGTACTTTTTGGTCAAAAAAGGTGTTTTTTGCTGACAAAATCTGAAATTTGCTGAGAATTTTCTTTTGGTCAAAACACGACGTTTTCACTGCTAAACGCACGTTTTGGCCGAGAAAAGCACATTTTGGATGTGCAAAACACTGTTTTGCTGAAAAAAAAAGCTTTTTAGCCCAAAAAACTGAAAAATGGCCATTTTGGCTCTCAAAACCAGGTTTTTCGCTGACGGCGTGTCCTGTGTGCTGAAACCCCCACTTTTTGCTCATGAAAATACCTCTTGAGATAAAAACACGACTTTTTGGCGAAAAAAAATGGGGTTTTGGCTGAGTGGGGGTACTTTTTGGTCAAAAAAGGTGTTTTTTGCTGCCAAAATCTGAAATTTCCTGAGAATTTTCTTTTGGTCAAAACACGACGTTTTCACTGCTAAACGCACGTTTTGGCCGAGAAAAGCACATTTTGGATGTCCAAAACACTGTTTTGCTGAAAAAAAAGCTTTTTAGCCCAAAAAACTGAAAAATGGCCATTTTGGCTCTCAAAACCAGGTTTTTCGCTGACGGCGTGTCCTGTGTGCTGAAACCCCCACTTTTTGCTCATGAAAATACCTCTTGAGATAAAAACACGACTTTTTGGCGAAAAAAAATGGGGTTTTGGCTGAGTGGGGGTACTTTTTGGTCAAAAAAGGTGTTTTTTGCTGACAAAATCTGAAATTTCCTGAGAATTTTCTTTTGGTCAAAACACGACGTTTTCACTGCTAAACGCACGTTTTGGCCGAGAAAAGCACATTTTGGATGTCCAAAACACTGTTTTGCTGAAAAAAAAAGCTTTTTAGCCCAAAAAACTGAAAAATGGCCATTTTGGCTCTCAAAACCAGGTTTTTCGCTGACGGCGTGTCCTGTGTGCTGAAACCCCCACTTTTTGCTCATGAAAATACCTCTTGAGATAAAAACACGACTTTTTGGCGAAAAAAAATGGGGTTTTGGCTGAGTGGGGGTACTTTTTGGTCAAAAAAGGTGTTTTTTGCTGACAAAATCTGAAATTTGCTGAGAATTTTCTTTTGGTCAAAACACGACGTTTTCACTGCTAAACGCACGTTTTGGCCGAGAAAAGCACATTTTGGATGTCCAAAACACTGTTTTGCTGAAAAAAAAAGCTTTTTAGCCCAAAAAACTGAAAAATGGCCATTTTGGCTCTCAAAACCAGGTTTTTCGCTGACGGCGTGTCCTGTGTGCTGAAACCCCCACTTTTTGCTCATGAAAATACCTCTTGAGATAAAAACACGACTTTTTGGCGAAAAAAAATGGGGTTTTGGCTGAGTGGGGGTACTTTTTGGTCAAAAAAGGTGTTTTTTGCTGACAAAATCTGAAATTTGCTGAGAATTTTCTTTTGGTCAAAACACGACGTTTTCACTGCTAAACGCACGTTTTGGCCGAGAAAAGCACATTTTGGATGTCCAAAACACTGTTTTGCTGAAAAAAAAAGCTTTTTAGCCCAAAAAACTGAAAAATGGCCATTTTGGCTCTCAAAACCAGGTTTTTCGCTGACGGCGTGTCCTGTGTGCTGAAACCCCCACTTTTTGCTCATGGAGATACCTCTTGAGATAAAAACACGACTTTTTGGCGAAAAAAAATGGGGTTTTGGCTGAGTGGGGGTACTTTTTGGTCAAAAAAGGTGTTTTTTGCTGACAAAATCTGAAATTTGCTGAGAATTTTCTTTTGGTCAAAACACGACTTTTTCACTGCTAAACGCACGTTTTGGCCGAGAAAAGCACATTTTGGATGTCCAAAACACTGTTTTGCTAGAAAAAAAAGCTTTTTAGCCCAAAAAACTGAAAAATGGCCATTTTGGCTCTCAAAACCAGGTTTTTCGCTGACGGCGTGTCCTGTGTGCTGAAACCCCCACTTTTTGCTCATGAAAATACCTCTTGAGATAAAAACACGACTTTTTGGCGAAAAAAAATGGGGTTTTGGCTGAGTGAGGGTACTTTTTGATCAAAAAAGGTGTTTTTTGCTGACAAAATCTGAAATTTGCTGAGAATTTTCTTTTGGTCAAAACACGACGTTTTCACTGCTAAACGCACGTTTTGGCCGAGAAAAGCACATTTTGGATGTCCAAAACACTGTTTTGCTGAAAAAAAAAAGCTTTTTAGCCCAAAAAACTGAAAAATGGCCATTTTGGCTCTCAAAACCAGGTTTTTCGCTGACGGCGTGTCCTGTGTGCTGAAACCCCCACTTTTTGCTCATGAAAATACCTCTTGAGATAAAAACACGACTTTTTGGCGAAAAAAAATGGGCTTTTGGCTGAGTGGGGGTACTTTTTGGTCAAAAAAGGTGTTTTTTGCTGACAAAATCTGAAATTTGCTGAGAATTTTCTTTTGGTCAAAACACGACGTTTTCTTTGCTAAACGCACGTTTTGGCCGAGAAAAGCACATTTTGGATGTCCAAAACACTGTTTTGCTGAAAAAAAAAGCTTTTTAGCCCAACAAACTGAAAAATGGCCATTTTGGCTCTCAAAACCAGGTTTTTCGCTGACGGCGTGTCCTGTGTGCTGAAACCCCCACTTTTTGCTCATGAAAATACCTCTTGAGATAAAAACACGACTTTTTGGCGAAAAAAAATGGGCTTTTGGCTGAGTGGGGGTACTTTTTGGTCAAAAAAGGTGTTTTTTGCTGACAAAATCTGAAATTTGCTGAGAATTTTCTTTTGGTCAAAACACGACGTTTTCACTGCTAAACGCACGTTTTGGCCGAGAAAAGCACATTTTGGATGTCCAAAACACTGTTTTGCTGAAAAAAAAAAGCTTTTTAGCCCAAAAAACTGAAAAATGGCCATTTTGGCTCTCAAAACCAGGTTTTTCGCTGACGGCGTGTCCTGTGTGCTGAAACCCCCACTTTTTGCTCATGAAAATACCTCTTGAGATAAAAACACGACTTTTTGGCGAAAAAAAATGGGGTTTTGGCTGAGTGGGGGTACTTTTTGGTCAAAAAAGGTGTTTTTTGCTGACAAAATCTGAAATTTGCTGAGAATTTTCTTTTGGTCAAAACACGACGTTTTCACTGCTAAACGCACGTTTTGGCCGAGAAAAGCACATTTTGGATGTCCAAAACACTGTTTTGCTGAAAAAAAAAGCTTTTTAGCCCAAAAAACTGAAAAATGGCCATTTTGGCTCTCAAAACCAGGTTTTTCGCTGACGGCGTGTCCTGTGTGCTGAAACCCCCACTTTTTGCTCATGAAAATACCTCTTGAGATAAAAACACGACTTTTTGGCGAAAAAAAATGGGGTTTTGGCTGAGTGGGGGTACTTTTTGGTCAAAAAAGGTGTTTTTTGCTGACAAAATCTGAAATTTGCTGAGAATTTTCTTTTGGTCAAAACACGACGTTTTCTTTGCTAAACGCACGTTTTGGCCGAGAAAAGCACATTTTGGATGTCCAAAACACTGTTTTGCTGAAAAAAAAAGCTTTTTAGCCCAACAAACTGAAAAATGGCCATTTTGGCTCTCAAAACCAGGTTTTTCGCTGACGGCGTGTCCTGTGTGCTGAAACCCCCACTTTTTGCTCATGAAAATACCTCTTGAGATAAAAACACGACTTTTTGGCGAAAAAAAATGGGCTTTTGGCTGAGTGGGGGTACTTTTTGGTCAAAAAAGGTGTTTTTTGCTGACAAAATCTGAAATTTGCTGAGAATTTTCTTTTGGTCAAAACACGACGTTTTCACTGCTAAACGCACGTTTTGGCCGAGAAAAGCACATTTTGGATCTCCAAAACACTGTTTTGCTGAAAAAAAAAAGCTTTTTAGCCCAAAAAACTGAAAAATGGCCATTTTGGCTCTCAAAACCAGGTTTTTCGCTGACGGCGTGTCCTGTGTGCTGAAACCCCCACTTTTTGCTCATGAAAATACCTCTTGAGATAAAAACACGACTTTTTGGCGAAAAAAAATGGGGTTTTGGCTGAGTGGGGGTACTTTTTGGTCAAAAAAGGTGTTTTTTGCTGACAAAATCTGAAATTTCCTGAGAATTTTCTTTTGGTCAAAACACGACGTTTTCACTGCTAAACGCACGTTTTGGCCGAGAAAAGCACATTTTGGATGTCCAAAACACTGTTTTGCTGAAAAAAAAAGCTTTTTAGCCCAAAAAACTGAAAAATGGCCATTTTGGCTCTCAAAACCAGGTTTTTCGCTGACGGCGTGTCCTGTGTGCTGAAACCCCCACTTTTTGCTCATGAAAATACCTCTTGAGATAAAAACACGACTTTTTGGCGAAAAAAAATGGGCTTTTGGCTGAGTGGGGGTACTTTTTGGTCAAAAAAGGTGTTTTTTGCTGACAAAATCTGAAATTTGCTGAGAATTTTCTTTTGGTCAAAACACGACGTTTTCACTGCTAAACGCACGTTTTGGCCGAGAAAAGCACATTTTGGATGTCCAAAACACTGTTTTGCTGAAAAAAAAAGCTTTTTAGCCCAAAAAACTGAAAAATGGCCATTTTGGCTCTCAAAACCAGGTTTTTCGCTGACGGCGTGTCCTGTGTGCTGAAACCCCCACTTTTTGCTCATGAAAATACCTCTTGAGATAAAAACACGACTTTTTGGCGAAAAAAAATGGGCTTTTGGCTGAGTGGGGGTACTTTTTGGTCAAAAAAGGTGTTTTATGCTGACAAAATCTGAAATTTGCTGAGAATTTTCTTTTGGTCAAAACACGACGTTTTCACTGCTAAACGCACGTTTTGGCCGAGAAAAGCACATTTTGGATCTCCAAAACACTGTTTTGCTCAAAAAAAAAAGCTTTTTAGCCCAAAAAACTGAAAAATGGCCATTTTGGCTCTCAAAACCAGGTTTTTCGCTGACGGCGTGTCCTGTGTGCTGAAACCCCCACTTTTTGCTCATGAAAATACCTCTTGAGATAAAAACACGACTTTTTGGCGAAAAAAAATGGGCTTTTGGCTGAGTGGGGGTACTTTTTGGTCAAAAAAGGTGTTTTTTGCTGACAAAATCTGAAATTTGCTGAGAATTTTCTTTTGGTCAAAACACGACGTTTTCACTGCTAAACGCACGTTTTGGCCGAGAAAAGCACATTTTGGATGTGCAAAACACTGTTTTGCTGAAAAAAAAAGCTTTTTAGCCCAAAAAACTGAAAAATGGCCATTTTGGCTCTCAAAACCAGGTTTTTTGCTGACGGCGTGTCCTGTGTGCTGAAACCCCCACTTTTTGCTCATGAAAATACGTCTTGAGATAAAAACACGACTTTTTGGCAAAAAAAAAATGGGCTTTTGGCTGAGTGGGGGTACTTTTTGGTCAAAAAAGGTGTTTTTTGCTGACAAAATCTGAAATTTGCTGAGAATTTTCTTTTGGTCAAAACACGACTTTTTCACTGCTAAACGCACGTTTTGGCCGAGAAAAGCACATTTTGGATGTCCAAAACACTGTTTTGCTAGAAAAAAAAGCTTTTTAGCCCAAAAAACTGAAAAATGGCCATTTTGGCTCTCAAAACCAGGTTTTTCGCTGACGGCGTGTCCTGTGTGCTGAAACCCCCACTTTTTGCTCATGAAAATACCTCTTGAGATAAAAACACGACTTTTTGGCGAAAAAAAATGGGGTTTTGGCTGAGTGAGGGTACTTTTTGATCAAAAAAGGTGTTTTTTGCTGACAAAATCTGAAATTTGCTGAGAATTTTCTTTTGGTCAAAACACGACGTTTTCACTGCTAAACGCACGTTTTGGCCGAGAAAAGCACATTTTGGATGTCCAAAACACTGTTTTGCTGAAAAAAAAAGCTTTTTAGCCCAAAAAACTGAAAAATGGCCATTTTGGCTCTCAAAACCAGGTTTTTCGCTGACGGCGTGTCCTGTGTGCTGAAAACCCCACTTTTTGCTCATGAAAATACCTCTTGAGATAAAAACACGACTTTTTGGCGAAAAAAAATGGGCTTTTGGCTGAGTGGGGGTACTTTTTGGTCAAAAAAGGTGTTTTTTGCTGACAAAATCTGAAATTTGCTGAGAATTTTCTTTTGGTCAAAACACGACGTTTTCACTGCTAAACGCACGTTTTGGCCGAGAAAAGCACATTTTGGATGTTCAAAACACTGTTTTGCTGAAAAAAAAAGCTTTTTAGCCCAAAAAACTGAAAAATGGCCATTTTGGCTCTCAAAACCAGGTTTTTCGCTGACGGCGTGTCCTGTGTGCTGAAACCCCCACTTTTTGCTCATGAAAATACCTCTTGAGATAAAAACACGACTTTTTGGCGAAAAAAAATGGGCTTTTGGCTGAGTGGGGGTACTTTTTGGTCAAAAAAGGTGTTTTTTGCTGACAAAATCTGAAATTTGCTGAGAATTTTCTTTTGGTCAAAACACGACGTTTTCACTGCTAAACGCACGTTTTGGCCGAGAAAAGCACATTTTGGATGTCCAAAACACTGTTTTGCTAGAAAAAAAAGCTTTTTAGCCCAAAAAACTGAAAAATGGCCATTTTGGCTCTCAAAACCAGGTTTTTCGCTGACGGCGTGTCCTGTGTGCTGAAACCCCCACTTTTTGCTCATGAAAATACCTCTTGAGATAAAAACACGACTTTTTGGCGAAAAAAAATGGGCTTTTGGCTGAGTGGGGGTACTTTTTGGTCAAAAAAGGTGTTTTTTGCTGACAAAATCTGAAATTTGCTGAGAATTTTCTTTTGGTCAAAACCCGACGTTTTCACTGCTAAACGCACGTTTTGGCCAAGAAAAGCACATTTTGGATGTCCAAAACACTGTTTTGCTGGAAAAAAAAAAGCTTTTTAGCCCAAAAAACTGAAAAATGGCCATTTTGGCTCTCAAAACCAGGTTTTTCGCTGACGGCGTGTCCTGTGTGCTGAAACCCCCACTTTTTGCTCATGAAAATACCTCTTGAGATAAAAACACGACTTTTTGGCGAAAAAAAATGGGGTTTTGGCTGAGTGGGAGTACTTTTTGGTCAAAAAAGATGTTTTTTGCTGACAAAATCTGAAATTTGCTGAGAATTTTCTTTTGGTCAAAACACGACTTTTTCACTGCTAAACGCACGTTTTGGCCAAGAAAAGCACATTTTGGATGTCCAAAACACTGTTTTGCTGGGAAAAAAAAAGCTTTTTAGCCCAAAAAACTGAAAAATGGCCATTTTGGCTCTCAAAACCAGGTTTTTCGCTGACGGCGTGTCCTGTGTGCTGAAACCCCCACTTTTTGCTCATGAAAATACCTCTTGAGATAAAAACACGACTTTTTGGCGAAAAAAAATGGGCTTTTGGCTGAGTGGGAGTACTTTTTGGTCAAAAAAGATCTTTTTTTGCTGACAAAATCTGAAATTTGCTGAGAATTTTCTTTTGGTCAAAACACGACTTTTTCACTGCTAAACGCACGTTTTGGCCGAGAAAAGCACATTTTGGATGTCCAAAACACTGTTTTGCTAGAAAAAAAAGCTTTTTAGCCCAAAAAACTGAAAAATGGCCATTTTGGCTCTCAAAACCAGGTTTTTCGCTGACGGCGTGTCCTGTGTGCTGAAACCCCCACTTTTTGCTCATGAAAATACCTCTTGAGATAAAAACACGACTTTTTGGCGAAAAAAAATGGGGTTTTGGCTGAGTGAGGGTACTTTTTGATCAAAAAAGGTGTTTTTTGCTGACAAAATCTGAAATTTGCTGAGAATTTTCTTTTGGTCAAAACACGACTTTTTCACTGCTAAACGCACGTTTTGGCCGAGAAAAGCACATTTTGGATGTCCAAAACACTGTTTTGCTAGAAAAAAAAGCTTTTTAGCCCAAAAAACTGAAAAATGGCCATTTTGGCTCTCAAAACCAGGTTTTTCGCTGACGGCGTGTCCTGTGTGCTGAAACCCCCACTTTTTGCTCATGAAAATACCTCTTGAGATAAAAACACGACTTTTTGGAGAAAAAAAATGGGGTTTTGGCTGAGTGAGGGTACTTTTTGATCAAAAAAGGTGTTTTTTGCTGACAAAATCTGAAATTTGCTGAGAATTTTCTTTTGGTCAAAACACGACGTTTTCACTGCTAAACGCACGTTTTGGCCGAGAAAAGCACATTTTGGATGTCCAAAACACTGTTTTGCTGAAAAAAAAAAAAGCTTTTTAGCCCAAAAAACTGAAAAATGGCCATTTTGGCTCTCAAAACCAGGTTTTTCGCTGACGGCGTGTCCTGTGTGCTGAAACCCCCATTTTTTGCTCATGAAAATATCTCTTGAGATAAAAACACGACTTTTTGGCGAAAAAAAATGGGCTTTTGGCTGAGTGGGGGTACTTTTTGGTCAAAAAAGGTGTTTTTTGCTGACAAAATCTGAAATTTGCTGAGAATTTTCTTTTGGTCAAAACACGACGTTTTCACTGCTAAACGCACGTTTTGGCCGAGAAAAGCACATTTTGGATGTTCAAAACACTTTTTTTCTGAAAAAAAAAAAGCTTTTTAGCCCAAAAAACTGAAAAATGGCCATTTTGGCTCTCAAAACCAGGTTTTTCGCTGACGGCGTGTCCTGTGTGCTGAAACCCCCACTTTTTGCTCATGAAAATACCTCTTGAGATAAAAACACGACTTTTTGGCGAAAAAAAATGGGCTTTTGGCTGAGTGGGGGTACTTTTTGGTCAAAAAAGGTGTTTTTTGCTGACAAAATCTGAAATTTGCTGAGAATTTTCTTTTGGTCAAAACACGACGTTTTCACTGCTAAACGCACGTTTTGGCCGAGAAAAGCACATTTTGGATGTCCAAAACACTGTTTTGCTGAAAAAAAAAGCTTTTTAGCCCAAAAAACTGAAAAATGGCCATTTTGGCACTCAAAACCAGGTTTTTCGCTGACGGCGTGTCCTGTGTGCTGAAACCCCCACTTTTTGCTCATGAAAATACCTCTTGAGATAAAAACACGACTTTTTGGCGAAAAAAAATGGGCTTTTGGCTGAGTGGGGGTACTTTTTGGTCAAAAAAGGTGTTTTTTGCTGACAAAATCTGAAATTTGCTGAGAATTTTCTTTTGGTCAAAACACGACGTTTTCACTGCTAAACGCACGTTTTGGCCGAGAAAAGCACATTTTGAATGTCCAAAACACTTTTTTGCTGAAAAAAAAAAAAGCTTTTTAGCCCAAAAAACTGAAAAATGGCCATTTTGGCTCTCAAAACCAGGTTTTTCGCTGACGGCGTGTCCTTTGTGCTGAAACCCCCACTTTTTGCTCATGAAAATACCTCTTGAGATAAAAACACGACTTTTTGGAGAAAAAAAATGGGGTTTTGGCTGAGTGAGGGTACTTTTTGATCAAAAAAGGTGTTTTTTGCTGACAAAATCTGAAATTTGCTGAGAATTTTCTTTTGGTCAAAACACGACGTTTTCACTGCTAAACGCACGTTTTGGCCGAGAAAAGCACATTTTGGATGTCCAAAACACTGTTTTGCTGAAAAAAAAAAAAGCTTTTTAGCCCAAAAAACTGAAAAATGGCCATTTTGGCTCTCAAAACCAGGTTTTTCGCTGACGGCGTGTCCTGTGTGCTGAAACCCCCATTTTTTGCTCATGAAAATATCTCTTGAGATAAAAACACGACTTTTTGGCGAAAAAAAATGGGCTTTTGGCTGAGTGGGGGTACTTTTTGGTCAAAAAAGGTGTTTTTTGCTGACAAAATCTGAAATTTGCTGAGAATTTTCTTTTGGTCAAAACACGACGTTTTCACTGCTAAACGCACGTTTTGGCCGAGAAAAGCACATTTTGGATGTCCAAAACACTTTTTTTCTGAAAAAAAAAAAGCTTTTTAGCCCAAAAAACTGAAAAATGGCCATTTTGGCTCTCAAAACCAGGTTTTTCGCTGACGGCGTGTCCTGTGTGCTGAAACCCCCACTTTTTGCTCATGAAAATACCTCTTGAGATAAAAACACGACTTTTTGGCGAAAAAAAATGGGCTTTTGGCTGAGTGGGGGTACTTTTTGGTCAAAAAAGGTGTTTTTTGCTGACAAAATCTGAAATTTGCTGAGAATTTTCTTTTGGTCAAAACACGACGTTTTCACTGCTAAACGCACGTTTTGGCCGAGAAAAGCACATTTTGGATGTCCAAAACACTGTTTTGCTGAAAAAAAAAGCTTTTTAGCCCAAAAAACTGAAAAATCGCCATTTTGGCACTCAAAACCAGGTTTTTCGCTGACGGCGTGTCCTGTGTGCTGAAACCCCCACTTTTTGCTCATGAAAATACCTCTTGAGATAAAAACACGACTTTTTGGCGGAAAAAAATGGGCTTTTGCCTGAGTGGGGGTACTTTTTGGTCAAAAAAGGTGTTTTTTGCTGACAAAATCTGAAATTTGCTGAGAATTTTCTTTTGGTCAAAACACGACGTTTTCACTGCTAAACGCACGTTTTGGCCGAGAAAAGCACATTTTGGATGTCCAAAACACTGTTTTGCTGAAAAAAAAAGCTTTTTATCCCAAAAAACTGAAAAATCGCCATTTTGGCACTCAAAACCAGGTTTTTCGCTGACGGCGTGTCCTGTGTGCTGAAACCCCCACTTTTTGCTCATGAAAATACCTCTTGAGATAAAAACACGACTTTTTGGCGGAAAAAAATGGGCTTTTGCCTGAGTGGGGGTACTTTTTGGTCAAAAAAGGTGTTTTTTGCTGACAAAATCTGAAATTTGCTGAGAATTTTCTTTTGGTCAAAACACGACGTTTTCACTGCTAAACGCACGTTTTGGCCGAGAAAAGCACATTTTGGATGTCCAAAACACTGTTTTGCTGAAAAAAAAAGCTTTTTATCCCAAAAAACGGAAAAATAGCCATTTTGGCTCTCAAAACCAGGTTTTTCGCTGACGGCGTGTCCTGTGTGCTGAAACCCCCACTTTTTGCTCATGAAAATACCTCTTGAGATAAAAACACGACTTTTTGGCGAAAAAAAATGGGTTTTTGGCTGAGTGGGGGTACTTTTTGGTCAAAAAAGGTGTTTTTGCTGACAAAATCTGAAATTTGCTGAGAATTTTCTTTTGGTCAAAACACGACGTTTTCACTGCTAAACGCACGTTTTGGCCGAGAAAAGCACATTTTGGACGTCCAAAACACTCTTTTGCTGAAAAAAAAAAAGCTTTTTAGCCCAAAAAACTGAAAAATGGCCATTTTGGCTCTCAAAACCAGGTTTTTCGCTGACGGCGTGTCCTGTGTGCTGAAACCCCCACTTTTTGCTCATGAAAATACCTCTTGAGATAAAAACACGACTTTTTGGCGAAAAAAAATGGGCTTTTGGCTGAGTGGGGGTACTTTTTGGTCAAAAAAGGTGATTTTTGCTGACAAAATCTGAAATTTGCTGAGAATTTTCTTTTGGTCAAAACACGACGTTTTCACTGCTAAACGCACGTTTTGGCCGAGAAAAGCAAATTTTGGATGTCCAAAATACTGTTTTGCTGGAAAAAAAAAAAGCTTTTTAGCCCAAAAAACTGAAAAATGGCCATTTTGGCTCTCAAAACCAGGTTTTTCGCTGACGGCGTGTCCTGTGTGCTGAAACCCCCACTTTTTGCTCATGAAAATACCTCTTGAGATAAAAACACGACTTTTTGGCGAAAAAAAATGGGCTTTTGGCTGAGTGGGGGTACTTTTTGGTCAAAAAAGGTGATTTTTGCTGACAAAATCTGAAATTTGCTGAGAATTTTCTTTTGGTCAAAACACGACGTTTTCACTGCTAAACGCACGTTTTGGCCGAGAAAAGCACATTTTGGATGTCCAAAATACTGTTTTGCTGGAAAAAAAAAAAGCTTTTTAGCCCAAAAAACTGAAAAATGGCCATTTTGGCTCTCAAAACCAGGTTTTTCGCTGACGGCGTGTCCTGTGTGCTGAAACCCCCACTTTTTGCTTATGAAAATACCTCTTGAGATAAAAACACGACTTTTTGGCGAAAAAAATGGGCTTTTGGCTGAGTGGGGGTACTTTTTGGTCAAAAAAGGTGTTTTTTGCTGACAAAATCTGAAATTTGCTGAGAATTTTCTTTTGGTCAAAACACGACGTTTTCACTGCTAAACGCACGTTTTGGCCGAGAAAAGCACGTTTTGGATGTCCAAAACACTGTTTTGCTGAAAAAAAAAGCTTTTTAGCCCAAAAAACAGAAAAATGGCCATTTTGGCTCTCAAAACCAGGTTTTTCGCTGACGGCGTGTCCTGTGTCCTGAAACCCCGACTTTTTGCTCATGAAAATACCTCTTGAGTTAAAAACACGACTTTTTGGCGAAAAAAAATGGGCTTTTGGCTGAGTGGGGGTACTTTTTGGTCAAAAAAGGTGATTTTTGCTGACAAAATCTGAAATTTGCTGAGAATTTTCTTTTGGTCAAAACACGACGTTTTCACTGCTAAACGCACGTTTTGGCCGAGAAAAGCACATTTTGGATGTCCAAAATACTGTTTTGCTGGAAAAAAAAAAAGCTTTTTAGCCCAAAAAACTGAAAAATGGCCATTTTGGCTCTCAAAACCAGGTTTTTCGCTGACGGCGTGTCCTGTGTGCTGAAACCCCCACTTTTTGCTTATGAAAATACCTCTTGAGATAAAAACACGACTTTTTGGCGAAAAAAATGGGCTTTTGGCTGAGTGGGGGTACTTTTTGGTCAAAAAAGGTGTTTTTTGCTGACAAAATCTGAAATTTGCTGAGAATTTTCTTTTGGTCAAAACACGACGTTTTCACTGCTAAACGCACGTTTTGGCCGAGAAAAGCACGTTTTGGATGTCCAAAACACTGTTTTGCTGAAAAAAAAAGCTTTTTAGCCCAAAAAACAGAAAAATGGCCATTTTGGCTCTCAAAACCAGGTTTTTCGCTGACGGCGTGTCCTGTGTCCTGAAACCCCCACTTTTTGCTCATGAAAATACCTCTTGAGATAAAAACACGACTTTTTGGCGAAAAAAATGGGCTTTTGGCTGAGTGGGGGTACTTTTTGGTCAAAAAAGGTGTTTTTGCTGACAAAATCTGAAATTTGCTGAGAATTTTCTTTTGGTCAAAACACGACGTTTTCACTGCTAAACGCACGTTTTGGCCGAGAAAAGCACATTTTGGATGTCCAAAACACTGTTTCGCTGAAAAAAAAAGCTTTTTAGCCCAAAAAACTGAAAAATGGCCATTTTGGCTCTCAAAACCAGGTTTTTCGCTGACGGCGTGTCCTGTGTGCTGAAACCCCCACTTTTTGCTCATGAAAATACCTCTTGAGATAAATACACGACTTTTTGGCGAAAAAAAATGGGGTTTTGGCTGAGTGGGGCTACTTTTTGGTCAAAAAAGGTGTATTTTGCTGACAAAATCTGAAATTTGCTGAGAATTTTCTTTTGGTCAAAACACGACGTTTTCACTGCTAAACGCACGTTTTGGCCGAGAAAAGCACATTTTGGATGTCCAAAACACTGTTTTGCTGAAAAAAAAAGCTTTTTAGCCCAAAAAACTGAAAAATGGCCATTTTGGCTCTCAAAACCAGGTTTTTCGCTGACGGCGTGTCCTGTGTGCTGAAACCCCCACTTTTTGCTCATGAAAATACCTCTTCAGATAAAAACACGACTTTTTGGCGAAAAAAAATGGGGTTTTGGCTGAGTGGGGGTACTTTTTGGTCAAAAAAGGTGTTTTTTGCTGACAAAATCTGAAATTTGCTGAGAATTTTCTTTTGGTCAAAACACGACGTTTTCACTGCTAAACGCACGTTTTGGCCGAGAAAAGCACATTTTGGATGTCCAAAACACTGTTTTGCTGAAAAAAAAAGCTTTTTAGCCCAAAAAACTGAAAAATGGCCATTTTGGCTCTCAAAACCAGGTTTTTCGCTGACGGCGTGTCCTGTGTGCTGAAACCCCCACTTTTTGCTCATGAAAATACCTCTTGAGATAAAGCACGACTTTTTGGCGATAAAAAATGGGGTTTTGGCTGAGTGGGGGTACTTTTTGGTCAAAAAAGGTGTTTTTGCTGACAAAATCTGAAATTTGCTGAGAATTTTCTTTTGGTCAAAACACGACGTTTTCACTGCTAAACGCACGTTTTGGCCGAGAAAAGCACATTTTGGATGTCCAAAACACTGTTTCGCTGAAAAAAAAAGCTTTTTAGCCCAAAAAACTGAAAAATGGCCATTTTGGCTCTCAAAACCAGGTTTTTCGCTGACGGCGTGTCCTGTGTGCTGAAACCCCCACTTTTTGCTCATGAAAATACCTCTTGAGATAAATACACGACTTTTTGGCGAAAAAAAATGGGGTTTTGGCTGAGTGGGGCTACTTTTTGGTCAAAAAAGGTGTATTTTGCTGACAAAATCTGAAATTTGCTGAGAATTTTCTTTTGGTCAAAACACGACGTTTTCACTGCTAAACGCACGTTTTGGCCGAGAAAAGCACATTTTGGATGTCCAAAACACTGTTTTGCTGAAAAAAAAAGCTTTTTAGCCCAAAAAACTGAAAAATGGCCATTTTGGCTCTCAAAACCAGGTTTTTCGCTGACGGCGTGTCCTGTGTGCTGAAACCCCCACTTTTTGCTCATGAAAATACCTCTTGAGATAAAGCACGACTTTTTGGCGATAAAAAATGGGGTTTTGGCTGAGTGGGGGTACTTTTTGGTCAAAAAAGGTGTTTTTGCTGACAAAATCTGAAATTTGCTGAGAATTTTCTTTTGGTCAAAACACGACGTTTTCACTGCTAAACGCACGTTTTGGCCGAGAAAAGCACATTTTGGATGTCCAAAACACTGTTTCGCTGAAAAAAAAAGCTTTTTAGCCCAAAAAACTGAAAAATGGCCATTTTGGCTCTCAAAACCAGGTGTTTCGCTGACGGCGTGTCCTGTGTGCTGAAACCCCCACTTTTTGCTCATGAAAATACCTCTTGAGATAAAAACACGACTTTTTGGCGAAAAAAAATGGGGTTTTGACTGAGTGGGGGTACTTTTTGGTCAAAAAAGGTGTTTTTTGCTGACAAAATCTGAAATTTGCTGAGAATTTTCTTTTGGTCAAAACACGACGTTTTCACTGCTAAACGCACGTTTTGGCCGAGAAAAGCACATTTTGGATGTCCAAAACACTGTTTTGCTGAAAAAAAAAAGCTTTTTAGCCCAAAAAACTGAAAAATGGCCATTTTGGCTCTCAAAACCAGGTTTTTCGCTGACGGCGTGTCCTGTGTGCTGAAACCCCCACTTTTTGCTCATGAAAATACCTCTTGAGATAAATACACGACTTTTTGGCGAAAAAAAATGGGGTTTTGGCTGAGTGGGGCTACTTTTTGGTCAAAAAAGGTGTTTTTTGCTGACAAAATCTGAAATTTGCTGAGAATTTTCTTTTGGTCAAAACACGACGTTTTCACTGCTAAACGCACGTTTTGGCCGAGAAAAGCACATTTTGGATGTCCAAAACACTGTTTCGCTGAAAAAAAAAGCTTTTTAGCCCAAAAAACTGAAAAATGGCCATTTTGGCTCTCAAAACCAGGTTTTTCGCTGACGGCGTGTCCTGTGTGCTGAAACCCCCACTTTTTGCTCATGAAAATACCTCTTGAGATAAATACACGACTTTTTGGCGAAAAAAAATGGGGTTTTGGCTGAGTGGGGCTACTTTTTGGTCAAAAAAGGTGTATTTTGCTGACAAAATCTGAAATTTGCTGAGAATTTTCTTTTGGTCAAAACACGACGTTTTCACTGCTAAACGCACGTTTTGGCCGAGAAAAGCACATTTTGGATGTCCAAAACACTGTTTTGCTGGAAAAAAAAAGCTTTTTAGCCCAAAAAACTGAAAAATGGCCATTTTGGCTCTCAAAACCAGGTGTTTCGCTGACGGCGTGTCCTGTGTGCTGAAACCCCCACTTTTTGCTCATGAAAATACCTCTTGAGATAAAAACACGACTTTTTGGCGAAAAAAAATGGGGTTTTGACTGAGTGGGGGTACTTTTTGGTCAAAAAAGGTGTTTTTTGCTGACAAAATCTGAAATTTGCTGAGAATTTTCTTTTGGTCAAAACACGACGTTTTCACTGCTAAACGCACGTTTTGGCCGAGAAAAGCACATTTTGGATGTCCAAAACACTGTTTTGCTGGAAAAAAAAAGCTTTTTAGCCCAAAAAACTGAAAAATGGCCATTTTGGCTCTCAAAACCAGCTTTTTCGCTGACGGCGTGTCCTGTGTGCTGAAACCCCCACTTTTTGCTCATGAAAATACCTCTTGAGATAAATACACGACTTTTTGGCGAAAAAAAATGGGGTTTTGGCTGAGTGGGGCTACTTTTTGGTCAAAAAAGGTGTTTTTTGCTGACAAAATCTGAAATTTGCTGAGAATTTTCTTTTGGTCAAAACACGACGTTTTCACTGCTAAACGCACGTTTTGGCCGAGAAAAGCACATTTTGGATGTCCAAAACACTGTTTTGCTGAAAAAAAAAGCTTTTTAGCCCAAAAAACAGAAAAATGGCCATTTTGGCTCTCAAAACCAGGTTTTTCGCTGACGGCGTGTCCTGTGTGCTGAAACCCCCACTTTTTGCTCATGAAAATACCTCTTGAGATAAAAACACGACTTTTTGGCGAAAAAAAATGGGCTTTTGGCTGAGTGGGGGTACTTTTTGGTCAAAAAAGGTGTTTTTTGCTGACAAAATCTGAAATTTGCTGAGAATTTTCTTTTGGTCAAAACACGACATTTTCACTGCTAAACGCACGTTTTGGCCGAGAAAAGCACATTTTGGATGTCAAAAACACTGTTTTGCTGGGAAAAAAAAGCTTTTTAGCCCAAAAAACTGAAAAATGGCCATTTTTGCTCTCAAAACCAGGTTTTTCGCTGACGGCGTGTCCTGTGTGCTGAAACCCCCACTTTTTGCTCATGAAAATACCTCTTGAGATAAATACACGACTTTTTGGCGAAAAAAAATGGGGTTTTGGCTGAGTGGGGGTACTTTTTGGTCAAAAAAGGTGTTTTTTGCTGACAAAATCTGAAATTTGCTGAGAATTTTCTTTTGGTCAAAACACGACGTTTTCACTGCTAAACGCACGTTTTGGCCGAGAAAAGCACATTTTGGATGTCCAAAACACTGTTTTGCTGAAAAAAAAACTTTTTAGCCCAAAAAACTGAAAAATGGCCATTTTGGCTCTCAAAACCAGGTTTTTCGCTGACGGCGTGTCCTGTGTGCTGAAACCCCCACTTTTTGCTCATGAAAATACCTCTTGAGATAAAAACACGACTTTTTGGCGAAAAAAAATGGGCTTTTGGCTGAGTGGGGGTACTTTTTGGTCCAAAAAGGTGTATTTTGCTGACAAAATCTGAAATTTGCTGAGAATTTTCTTTTGGTCAAAACACGACGTTTTCACTGCTAAACGCACGTTTTGGCCGAGAAAAGCACATTTTGGATGTCCAAAACACTGTTTTGCTGAAAAAAAAAGCTTTTTAGCCCAAAAAACTGAAAAATGGCCATTTTGGCTCTCAAAACCAGGTTTTTCGCTGACGGCGTGTCCTGTGTGCTGAAACCCCCACTTTTTGCTCATGAAAATACCTCTTCAGATAAAAACACGACTTTTTGGCGAAAAAAATGGGGTTTTGGCTGAGTGGGGGTACTTTTTGGTCAAAAAAGGTGTTTTTTGCTGACAAAATCTGAAATTTGCTGAGAATTTTCTTTTGGTCAAAACACGACGTTTTCACTGCTAAACGCACGTTTTGGCCGAGAAAAGCACATTTTGGATGTCCAAAACACTGTTTTGCTGAAAAAAAAAGCTTTTTAGCCCAAAAAACTGAAAAATGGCCATTTTGGCTCTCAAAACCAGGTTTTTCGCTGACGGCGTGTCCTATGTGCTGAAACCCCCACTTTTTGCTCATGAAAATACCTCTTGAGATAAAAACACGACTTTTTGGCGAAAAAAAATGGGGTTTTGGCTGAGTGGGGGTACTTTTTGGTCAAAAAAGGTGTATTTTGCTGACAAAATCTGAAATTTGCTGAGAATTTTCTTTTGGTCAAAACACGACTTTTTCACTGCTAAACGCACGTTTTGGCCGAGAAAAGCACATTTTGGATGTCCAAAACACTGTTTTGCTGGAAAAAAAAAAAGCTTTTTAGCCCAAAAAACTTAAAAATGGCCATTTTGGCTCTCAAAACCAGGTTTTTCGCTGACGGCGTGTCCTGTGTGCTGAAACCCCCACTTTTTGCTCATGAAAATACCTCTTGAGATAAAAACACGACTTTTTGGCGAAAAAAAATGGGCTTTTGGCTGAGTGGGGGTACTTTTTGGTCAAAAAAGGTGTTTTTTGCTGACAAAATCTGAAATTTGCTGAGAATTTTCTTTTGGTCAAAACACGACGTTTTCACTGCTAAACGCATGTTTTGGCCAAGAAAAGCACATTTTGGATGTCCAAAACACTGTTTTGCTGAAAAAAAAAGCTTTTTAGCCCAAAAAACTGAAAAATGGCCATTTTGGCTCTCAAAACCAGGTTTTTCGCTGACGGCGTGTCCTGTGTGCTGAAACCCCCACTTTTTGCTCATGAAAATACCTCTTGAGATAAATACACGACTTTTTGGCGAAAAAAAATGGGCTTTTGGCTGAGTGGGGGTACTTTTTGGTCAAAAAAGGTGTTTTTTGCTGACAAAATCTGAAATTTGCTGAGAATTTTCTTTTGGTCAAAACACGACGTTTTCACTGCTAAACGCACGTTTTGGCCGAGAAAAGCACATTTTGGATGTCCAAAACACTGTTTTGCTGGAAAAAAAAAGCTTTTTAGCCCAAAAACTGAAAAATGGCCATTTTGGCTCTCAAAACCAGGTTTTTCGCTGACGGCGTGTCCTGTGTGCTGAAACCCCCACTTTTTGCTCATGAAAATACCTCTTGAGATAAAAACACGACTTTTTGGCGAAAAAAAATGGGCTTTTGGCTGAGTGGGGGTACTTTTTGGTCAAAAAAGGTGTTTTTTGCTGACAAAATCTGAAATTTGCTGAGAATTTTCTTTTGGTCAAAACACGACGTTTTCACTGCTAAACGCACGTTTTGGCCGAGAAAAGCACATTTTGGATGTCCAAAACACTCTTTTGCTGGAAAAAAAAAGCTTTTTAGCCCAAAAAACTGAAAAATGGCCATTTTGGCTCTCAAAACCAGGTTTTTCGCTGACGGCGTGTCCTGTGTGCTGAAACCCCCACTTTTTGCTCATGAAAATACCTCTTGAGATAAAAACACGACTTTTTGGCGAAAAAAAATGGGCTTTTGGCTGAGTGGGGGTACTTTTTGGTCAAAAAAGGTGTTTTTTGCTGACAAAATCTGAAATTTGCTGAGAATTTTCTTTTGGTCAAAACACGACGTTTTCACTGCTAAACGCACGTTTTGGCCGAGAAAAGCACATTTTGGATGTCCAAAACACTGTTTTGCTGGAAAAAAAAAGCTTTTTAGCCCAAAAAACTGAAAAATGGCCATTTTGGCTCTCAAAACCAGGTTTTTCGCTGACGGCGTGTCCTGTGTGCTGAAACCCCCACTTTTTGCTCATGAAAATACCTCTTGAGATAAAAACACGACTTTTTGGCGAAAAAAAATGGGATTTTGGCTGAAAAAAGGTGCTTTTTGGTCGAAAAAGGTGTTTTTTGCTGAGAAAATTAGGATTTTCCTGAGAGTTTTCTTTTGATCAAAACACGACGTTTTCACTGCTAAAAGCACATTTTGCACGAGAAAAACACATTTTGGTTGACCAAAACACTGTTTTGCAGGAAAAAAAAGCTTTTTGGTCCAAAAAAAATGAAAAATGGCCATTTTGGCTCTCAAAACGACGTTTTTCGCTGACGAGATGACTTTGTTGCTGAAACAACCACATTTTTGCTTATGAAAATACCTCATGAGATAAAAACACGACGTTTTGGCGAAAGAAAAATGGGTTTTGACTGAAAAAAGGTGCGTTTTGGTCAAAAAAGGGGTTTTTTCCTGAGAAAATTTGGATTTTGCTGAGAATTTTCTTTTGGTCAAAACACGACGTTTTCACTGCTAAACGCACATTTTGCACGAGAAAAAAACATTTTGGGTGACAAAAACACTGTTTTGTTGATAAAAAAGTTTTTTTGCGCAAGAAACTGAAAAAAGGCCATGTTGTCTCTCAAAACCAGGTTTTTCGCTGACGGCGTGTCCTGTGTGCTGAAACCCCCACTTTTTGCTCATGAAAATACCTCTTGAGATAAAAACACGACTTTTTGGCGAAAAAAAATGGGCTTTTGGCTGAGTGGGGGTACTTTTTGGTCAAAAAAGGTGTTTTTTGCTGACAAAATCTGAAATTTGCTGAGAATTTTCTTTTGGTCAAAACACGACGTTTTCACTGCTAAACGCACGTTTTGGCCGAGAAAAGCACATTTTGGATGTCCAAAACACTGTTTTGCTGGAAAAAAAAAGCTTTTTAGCCCAAAAACTGAAAAATGGCCATTTTGGCTCTCAAAACCAGGTTTTTCGCTGACGGCGTGTCCTGTGTGCTGAAACCCCCACTTTTTGCTCATGAAAATACCTCTTGAGATAAAAACACGACTTTTTGGCGAAAAAAAATGGGCTTTTGGCTGAGTGGGGGTACTTTTTGGTCAAAAAAGGTGTTTTTTGCTGACAAAATCTGAAATTTGCTGAGAATTTTCTTTTGGTCAAAACACGACGTTTTCACTGCTAAACGCACGTTTTGGCCGAGAAAAGCACATTTTGGATGTCCAAAACACTCTTTTGCTGGAAAAAAAAAGCTTTTTAGCCCAAAAAACTGAAAAATGGCCATTTTGGCTCTCAAAACCAGGTTTTTCGCTGACGGCGTGTCCTGTGTGCTGAAACCCCCACTTTTTGCTCATGAAAATACCTCTTGAGATAAAAACACGACTTTTTGGCGAAAAAAAATGGGCTTTTGGCTGAGTGGGGGTACTTTTTGGTCAAAAAAGGTGTTTTTTGCTGACAAAATCTGAAATTTGCTGAGAATTTTCTTTTGGTCAAAACACGACGTTTTCACTGCTAAACGCACGTTTTGGCCGAGAAAAGCACATTTTGGATGTCCAAAACACTGTTTTGCTGGAAAAAAAAAGCTTTTTAGCCCAAAAAACTGAAAAATGGCCATTTTGGCTCTCAAAACCAGGTTTTTCGCTGACGGCGTGTCCTGTGTGCTGAAACCCCCACTTTTTGCTCATGAAAATACCTCTTGAGATAAAAACACGACTTTTTGGCGAAAAAAAATGGGATTTTGGCTGAAAAAAGGTGCTTTTTGGTCGAAAAAGGTGTTTTTTGCTGAGAAAATTAGGATTTTCCTGAGAGTTTTCTTTTGATCAAAACACGACGTTTTCACTGCTAAAAGCACATTTTGCACGAGAAAAACACATTTTGGTTGACCAAAACACTGTTTTGCAGGAAAAAAAAGCTTTTTGGTCCAAAAAAAATGAAAAATGGCCATTTTGGCTCTCAAAACGACGTTTTTCGCTGACGAGATGACTTTGTTGCTGAAACAACCACATTTTTGCTTATGAAAATACCTCATGAGATAAAAACACGACGTTTTGGCGAAAGAAAAATGGGTTTTGACTGAAAAAAGGTGCGTTTTGGTCAAAAAAGGGGTTTTTTCCTGAGAAAATTTGGATTTTGCTGAGAATTTTCTTTTGGTCAAAACACGACGTTTTCACTGCTAAACGCACATTTTGCACGAGAAAAAAACATTTTGGGTGACAAAAACACTGTTTTGTTGATAAAAAAGTTTTTTTGCGCAAGAAACTGAAAAAAGGCCATGTTGTCTCTTAAAACGACGTTTTTCGCTGACGGGATGACTTTTTTGCTAAGACAACCACATTTTTGCTCATGAAAATACCTCATGAGATAAAAAGACGACGTTTAGGCGAAAAAAAAATAGGTTTTGGCTCAGAAAAGGTGCTTTTTGGTCAAAAAAGGTGTTTTTTGCTGAGAAAATGTTTTTTTTTGGATGAGAATTTTACTTGCTGAAAACACGACGTTTTGAAGCACAGTGAAAAGCACATTTTGGATGACAAAAACACTGTTTTGCTGGGAGAAAAAGCTTTTGGGCCCAAAAAACTGAAGAAACTCATGATGAAAACACGACATTTTAACTTTAAAAAAATGAGCTTTTGGCTGAGATGTGGTATTTGGTCAAAAAAAGGGTTTTTGTTGATAATTTCTTTTTTTTTGCTGAGAATTTTTGTTTGCTGATAATACGACGTTTTTACTGTTAAAATGACATTTTTGTTGAGAAAAGCCCATTTTTGGTGAAAAAATGAGTGTTTCGCTGAGAAAAAACGTTTTTTTGCTGAAAAAAATGTCATTTGTTTTTTATGAAATGACGTTTTTTGCTGATGGGATGACTTTTTTGCCGAGAACGCGACATTATTGCTGATGAAAAAACGTATTTGCTGAAAACACGACGTTTTTGCTGATAAAAGTAGAATTGTTCGCACCGTTCGACCCCGGTTTTTGCGCCTCAAATGCCCCTCAAATGCGTTTGAATAGAAAGCGGCTCTTATTGGTCCGTAGGAAGAGCAGGAAGTGACGTCGAAGCTCATTTGCATTGTGCTTGAACCAAGCTTGTGCCTTATGCACACGAAAGGTCTGATACCTAATACGTGACGTAAAATATATTCTTAAGTAATTATGAACATACGAAGAAACATACTGGTGAATAAGGAATACATATCATCATTACCCTACTCCTTATACCCGACAACAGCTGAACGTGAAATAAGAGGTTCAAAACCATGAAGTTGAGAAGTGGTGGAATTCTCAAACCAGTAGCATTCAAACACAAAACAGATAGAAAACGTTTCCGTAGTTAGAGATATCAGTCATGGAAGTACTCTACAAACTTGGACCCCGAGGCTATCGTGCTTCAGTGAAAACCTTTAAGGGCAAATTGAGAATCCACATCAGAAAGTATAAAGAAGAGAAAAACAAGGTCTTTGCGACCAAAGATGGTATTGCTTTGAACCTAGGAGAATGGATCTATCTTACAGAAATAATAATGGAGTTAAATAAACTTATAGACGATACTATTGACCATGAAGAAGAAAGTACCGAGTCAGAAGATTGAAATAAAGATAGAAAATGTCTTAAGAGGCAGAATTTAAGAGAACGAGAAAGCAAGACAGAAGATCAAGAATTACCTAGTATCCTTTTTGTTCTTTTTGTAAAAAGACTAATTTTCTTGACAGTGAAAACTGTGATATCTGTAAAACTCTACCTGCACAATCGTGATCAATAAAATGTATTTAGCTTTATATGTGGTGTGTTAACTAGTTATAATTGATCGAAATGCTTATGGGTGACTCATTTTAGATATGAAAGGCAAACAGGAAACAACGTTTTTTTCCTTTGCAGATCCTTAGAAAGATTTCTACCAAAGAAAATTTTGATGTTTCGTGGTCGCAACTTGTTAATAATTATACCCAAGACGATCGTTTGGAAGCTGCAAAGGGCATACTTCTACATGTTCGAGTCCATGAAAATATCGGTCGAGTCTTAGCGTTTCTGAGGTTTGCTCACGAGCTAGGGTTAACCGAAACAGCGTGGATTGAGCTTTATAGATTCACGATTTGTCAAAGCCCAAACGTTTTAGAAGACCTATAAGAACACATGATTGAAGATTTCTGTGTATTCATCTTTAAGGCTTCAACCAGTTCACAACTCCGACATGGGTTGCTTTCCACCATCATATCAAATTGGCATTGAACGTTTATTCAATCGCATACGTTGCGTCTTAGGCTGCTGTGGAAGGGCCGATTATCGTCAAGAACTCAGAGTTTTGCGATGGACAAAGTACTCAACCAGATTAACTACGATCTTCGAAGCGCGGGAAGTTTTTTGGGTGTGGATGCTGTTTTCCATGCCGCTTAGAAAAGGGGTACAAGAAAATCAATCGTAAGTAAGTCAGATACTGGCTAAAGAGACAAGAAGTGTACACTTTACACCAACCTGCTCGTCGAAGGTTTACTACCAATAGAAATATTGGTCCTGGAATAGACTTCCAGTTTCAAGCTGATCTCGTGGATTTGAGTTCTTTAAGCAAATACAATAACGGTTACAAATTCCTGCTGACATGCATCGATATCTTTAGCAAGTACGTCTGGGCTGTTCCTCTAAAGACCAAGTCGGGAAAACACATTCTGGACGGTCTAGTTAAGATCTTCAAGGCTGGAAGGATTCCTAAGAATTTTCAGACCGACAAAGGAACAGAATTCTTTAATCGCCTTGTCCAGGACTATTTCAAGAAAAATGATGTGCACTTCTTCGTCACCCATAGCGATAAAAAGGCATCGGTGATAGAACGTTGGAACCGCACTCTAAAGACTAAGATGTGGAAATACTTTACCTTCAAAAATACTTGGAGATACCTTGACGTACTTCCAGACCTTCTCGAGTCTTACAACAATAGCTATCACCGCAGTATTCAAATGAAACCCGCGGAGGTTAACGAAAAGAATGAATCGAAGGTTTGGCACAAATTTGTTACAAATTCCGCGTTGGCGACCAAGTGAGAATCAGTAACACTAATAAGATCTTCAACAAAGGTTATATACGAAACTGGACTACAGAAATATTTGTCATTTCCGAAAAGCTTCCAAGGCGACCACCAGTCTACCGCCTAAAGGACCAACAAGGAGAGGTCTTGGGTGGTGTTTTTTTACGAAGAGGAAATTCAAGGTGTTCAAAAGGACGATGATGTTTATCAAATAGAACGTATTTTGAAAAAGAGAAGAGTAAAAGATCGCTTAGAGTATTTTGTGGAAGGGGTATCCAGATAAGTTTAATTCCTGGGTTTCAGCTAGTGATTTGAAAGATTTGTAATTAATCCTTTATGAATGTCTAATAAAGTATTATTAATTCTTCAAACGCTGTGTTTCAGTATAAATACCTCATACAAATGCTAAAGCGGTCACTAAAATTGTTAGCATCATGGAGAACACACAGTTTTATGTATGTCTGTCTTCTAACAGCATGTATTTCCATCCAATACTCTCGCAGAGTTTCTTCCTCAATCCATACAGTTGGCAGGGGATTGGGAAGTGGCTTTGACCGAGATTCAGTACCCACATAATTGGAATAACGTTCGGGAAAAATATTGCAATCGATTTAATGTCAAAAAGGGTGAAGATATAGAGGTTTTTATCGTACCCCTTGGCCATTATTTTCTTTAAGTGTTGTTGATTTACTCCCGGTTTGTACTAAACCCATTAAAGTGCGACTCTTACTTCAGCTACGACCATACCACCGAGAAAAAACCTGTTCTCGTGCGATCACCGAAGTAAAACTCGGTAGAGTCAGCCTAGTACTTGGATGTGAGACCGCCTGGAATAGCATGCAGTCATAGATAGAATGCGGTCAAATCAAAATAAAGTCTACAACACCAGCTATTTCCAGGCGGTCTCCCCACCAAGAACTAAGCTGGCCCTAACGAGTTTTACTTCAATGATCGGACGAGTTCCGTTTTTGTTTTTTCTTTTGTCCGTGGTATGGTGGTAGTGGAAGTAAAAGTCGCATTTTAATGGTTTTTTGCACAGACCGGAAGTAAATCAACAACGCTAAGAGAAAATAATTTAAAAACTTTATCGGAGGAAACAAACAAACAAACAAACAAACCCAGCTAGAATTGATGAGAACTGAGAGAATACCGCACTGAAAAAAAATATTAAAAATAAAAATGCAATCAAATCAAAAGAAAGTCTACAACCCAAGCTATTGCTATCCGGTCTCCCATCCAAGTACTAAGCTGGCCGTACCGAGTTTTACTTTGGTGATCGGACGACAACCGGTTTTTTGTCGGTGGTTTTGGTCGTAGCAGAAGTAAGTAAGAGTCGAACTTTTATGGTTTTAGCACAAATCGAGAGTGAATCAACAACACTAAGATATAATACAATAAGCTTTATTAGGTTCCCAACAAGGGGTCTTCATACCTAATTTACAAAAAATCTAATCGTAAGTATTTCTAATTGCAAATGATATTCATGATTTTAAATATAGGGCTTTGATGAAATCTAATCAAAGTACTAAGAGTATTTTTCATCAATCAAAGAAAAATATATAAAGAAGCTAAATATAAAGACTATGAGATCTAATACATATGCTATATTGGTTATCATGCATCAATTCAATTTGTGCGCAACCACCTTTCCAAATACTGCGACTTCAAATTCCACTTAAATACTGACACTGATGAGGAATTAAAAATAGCCTTAGGAAGTGAATTCCAGACAGAGACCTCTCTATAAAGAAATGAGTGCTGTGCCTTAGCGGTATGGCACTTAGGAATATTCAGATTGTCGCTGTTCCTAGTGTTATGTTGATGTATGGTGAAGCGTTTCCTGAATAGACTAGTAAGATAATCAGGCGCGAGATTGTTCATACACTTGTACATCAGTACAGCGTCTCTTATGGCTAAGAAATCTGACACAGGCAAAAGCTTAAGTTCCTTAAGAAAGGGCGTTACATGATCAAATTTGCGCTTTCCAAACAAAATTCGGGCAGCAAAATTCTGGACTAGCTGTAACTTGTGAATATCTGATTTGCTAGTACCGGACCAGACAGTAGAGCAATAAAAAAGCTTAGTAAGAATTAGGGAGTTAATAATTATAAAAAGTGTCTGTTGATCAAAAAGGTGACGAATCCTACTCAGCATTACTAGATTGCTTATCAAGTCTGCAGTTAGAGTTATGATATGTTCATCAAATGACAAGTTACTATCTACTATAACACCAAGGTCTTTGACTGAATGGACGACCGGTAGCTCCTTTCCCAGGAACTTGATAGGTGGAACAGGCGTCTGACTGAGCAGCTTGTCTGATCCAAACACTGAGCAGCAAACTGTTATCACAGCACAAAGCAGCCACCCGCAGCAGATCTTCCTTGAGGTCGTTGAGCCCTCCATTGATCTCTTTGTTGGAGAATGAGACATAAAGCTTTGAATCATCGACATATGACTCAACACTACATGTCTTACAAAGTGATGGAAGATCGTTGAGATACAAATTAAAAAGCATGGGACCGAGGATGGACCCTTGTGGAACACCATGCTTTAAATCCAAGGGACTTGAGACGGAACTATTTATGTGGCATACTTGTTGTCTCCTGCCTGACGAGTAACTTTGGAACCAAGCAAGAGCCACCTCAGAGACGTTGAGGTCTCGCAACTTCATAAGTAGTTTCTGGTGGTTGATACTATCAAACGCCTTGCTAAGGTCTAGCATTAGGACAACAGTTAATTTTTCCTCGTCAATGGCCTTATACAATTGACTAGTGAAGAGAACACCTAGAGTTTCCGTTGTGTGACATTTCTTATTTCCACTTTGGTGAGTCGAGAGTAGATTGTTTGATGTCAAATAGCTGGCCAACTGAACATGTGCAATGCGCTCCAGGACCTTAGATAATACAGGTAAGAGGGATATAGGGCGGTTGTTACCAGCAATCTCGTGGTCCCCTTCTTTAGGATGAGCCACTACCTCATCTAACTTCCACTCTCTTGGGAAACAACAGCTAGGCAAGGAGGCATTAAACAGGTCAGTGATCACAGGCAAGATGGATGGGAGGCAGGCTTTAATTGCTATCATGCCTACTTTATCGTAACCAGGGGCTTTCTTTGTCGGCATGTTCATGATGGTATCCCTGACTAGCTCTTGAGAAACCTCGGCAAATACAAAACTGTTATCACTATATCTGATGTCCGCTGCTGGAGGGTTCACAGTCTCAATGGATGGAAGGTTATAATCTCGTGCCAGTGTTTTTGCTTTTATGAAGGCATTTTCACCAACAGGTATGAAAAACTGATTGAATTCATTGGCAACCTCTGTACAATAATGTGAATACGGCACTGAAGAATTGATGAGAACTGAGAAAATACCAAAAAAAAAGGATTAAAAATAAAAACGAAAACCGATAGAATGAGGTAAAACATAATAAAGTCTACAAAACCAGCTAAACCAGTCTCTCATCCAGGTAAAAGGCTGGCCCTACCGACTTTTACTTAGTTCATGGGACAAGAACCGGTTTTTTCTCGGTGGTATTGTCGCAGCTGAAGTAAAAGTCGCACTTTTATGTTTTAGCACGAACCGGGAATGAATCAACAACCCTAAGAGAAAATAAATCGAAAAACTTTATTGGAGAAAACAAACAAACAATCAAACCCAGCTAGAATTGAAAAGAACAAAGAGAATACCGCAATAAAAAGTATTAAAAATAAAAATGAAAACAGATTCAACGCAGCAAAATCAAAAGAAAGTCTACAACCCCAGTTATTCGCAGGCGGTCTCCCATCCAAGTACTAGGCTGATCCTACCGAGTTTTACTTACGTGTTTGGAGGAGAACCGGTTTTTTCTCGGTGGTATATGATCATAACGGAAATAGAGTCGCACTTTAATGGTTTTAGCACAAACCGGGAATAAATCAACAACACTAAATGGATAAGTTGCGAGCCATAATGTGAGCGACTGACGAAGACTGCCGTTAGGTTTTTGACAACTTCAAGTCGACTGAAAAATGAGCCAGTTCAACTAGAAACTTGAAGTTGTCAAAGGCCTAACGGCAGTGACGTCAACGGCAGACTTCTTCAGTCGCTCACATTAAGGCTCGCCACTTATCCATTACGCATATTATTATCTCTAAGCCTATCCCACATGGCCTAGTGCCTTAACTCTCATCTACTAATTTCCTTGGGATCTTGCCAGTTCACTAGACACACCATGCTGACGAGGCCCAATACAGGCCGAAACAGCTGTCCACGATTTCTAGTTGAATTGGCTCATTTTTCAGTCGACTTAAAGTTGTCAAAGGCCTAACGGCATTCTTTTTCAGTCGCTCACATTAAGGCTTGCAACTTATCCATTACGCATATCAACTACTAGCTTTCCCTACCGACGTTTACTTATTTTTATTTTTTTATTTTTAAATAAATTTAAAAACTTTATCAGAGAAAACAAACAAACAAACAAAAAGTCCCATCTATAATTGATGAAAACTCCGCAATAAAAAGTATTAAAATTAAAAATAAAAACAGATACAAAGCAGTAAGATCAAAAGAAAGTCTACAACACCAGCTATTCGTAGGCGGTCTCTCATCTAAGTACTAGGCTAGCCCTACCGACATTTACTTGATCGGACAAGAACTGTTTTTTTCTCGGTGGTATTGTCGTAGCTGAAGTAAGAGTCGCACTTTAATGGCTTCAGCACAAACAGGGAATGAATCAACAACCCTAAGAGAAAATAAATAGAAAAACTTTATCGGAGAAAACAAACAAACAAACAAACAAACAAGCAAACAAACCCAGCTAGAATTGATGAGAACTGAGAGAATACCGAATAAAAGGTCCATATTAAAAATAAAAATGAACACACATAGAATGCAGTTAAATCTAAAGAAAGTCTACAAAACCAGCTATTCCCAGGCGGTCTCCCAACCAAGAACTATGCTGACCCAACCGAGTTAACTTCGTTAAACGGACGAGAACCGATTTTTTTCTCAGTGGTATTGTCGTAGCCAAAGTAAGAGTCGTACTTTAATGTTTTTAGCACAAATCGGGAATAAATCAATAACACTACGAGAAAATAAATTGGAAAATTTATCAGAGAAAACAAACGACCAAACCAAGCTATAATTGATGAGAAATGAGAGAATACCGAAAAAAAAAGTATTAAAAATAAAAATGAACACACATAGAATGCGGTCGGTCGTAGCGGAAGTAAGAGTCGCTCTTTAATGGTTTTAGCACAATTCGGGAGTTAATCAACAACACTAACAGCAATTAAATTGAAAAAGTTTATCACAGAAAACAAACAAACAAACAAACAAACCCAGCTAGAATTGATGACAACTGAGAGAATACTGCGAAAAAAAGTATTAAAAATAAAAATGAAAACAGATACAACGCAGTAAAATGAAAGGAAAGTCTACAACACCAGCTATTCCCAGGCAGCCTCCCGTTTAAGTACTAAGCTGGTCCAACCGAGTTTTGCTTCGATGATCGGACGAAAAGAAAAAATATTATTTATTTATTTTTTATTTTTTTGGCTGAAAACACGACGTTTTGGTGAGAAAATGAGATTTTCGGTGATGAAACATGTTTTTTGCTGAGAATTTTTTGTGCAGATAACACGACGTTTTTTACTGCTAAACTGACCTTTTTTGGTGAGAAAAATAGTGTTTTGGCGAGAAAAAAGTTTTTTTTGCTGAAAAAAGGTCATTTTTGCTGATAAAATGACGTTTTTTTGCTGATGGGATGACTTTTTTGCCGAAAACACGAGATTATTGCTGATGAGAAAAACGTATTTGCTGAAAACACGATGCCTTGGCTGATAAAATGAGGTTTTTGGTGAGAAAAGCACATTTGTGGTGAGAAAAAGACTGTTTTGCTGAAGCAAAAAGCATTTTTCGCTGAGAAAAGGTCATTTTTGGAGACAAAATGACGTTTTTTGCTGATGGGATGACTTTTTGTGTTGAGAAAACGACATTGTTGCTGATGGGTATACCTTATTTGCGAACAAAACGACCTTTTGGCTGATAAAATGAGCTTTTTGCTGAGAAAATGAGTTTTTTGCTGATAACACCGCGACGTTTTTACTGCTAAAATGACATTTTTTGGTGAGAAATGCATTTTTTGCTGTTTTTCAAAACATTCCGCTGTTCTTCCTTTAAAATCTTTTAAACTAGCTGTCTTAGTTGTGTTACTTAAAAATGGAAGGAGAGTGTTTATCCCTATTTAAAACAAATCAAAGCATTTGAAAACGTCGGAAGAAATCTGTTAACAATTAAATGGTCAGCTACGATTTTTGATCTTTTCTCAAAATAAGAAAAATCTAGGCAAAAAAAAACAGAAGTGGATCGGTGAATTCAATTTTTCACGGACTGTATTATATGGGATAGCATCGAATTCTATTGTAAAAAAAAAAAACAAAAAAAAACACCCGTATTTTTCGAGTTGAATGCCAATCTCGTTCCCAGAGCCTTTAGTTCTTACTGCGCATGCTCGAAGGAATCTATTTGGTTGAATGCACGCAGTTGGATGTTATTTACAAGAGAACATTCGTGACATAACCGGGGTCAAGCTAGAAAATCGTCTCTCTTTGAAATGAAACAGAACCTTTCAAAAAAACAGAAGTGGCTTTGAAAAGCCTTCGCTTTTGTGAACATTTTGCTATAGAATTCATATAGGAATCCGTTAAAATTTAAAACCGTATTTTCGCTGATTTTATGAGCTCATTCTATCCGTTGGCCTATACATTCGCCTCTTAAGATATCTTAAGACTCAAAGCCGTGAAAACACAATGTAGTAGCTAGCTAACGAATGAACAGTAGATTTACCGAGCAATTAGGATGTTGTGTCACAATTTACTAATGCTTATAACCTTTTCAGCACAGCCATTTGCTTCGCACAAAACGCTGAGGACCGAAAAGAGCAAATGTTCCAAATGTGATGACAATTTTTTTCCGATGATAAGAAGACAGCGAACACCAATTGAAACATTAGTTAGACAAGAAAAAATTAGCATGAACATTTTACTAAGATTCGTATTTTTGTAGTTTCATCTGTAAATTAACATAGAATAGCCTGTGTTAAGGGAATGTTAATAAAGTTTTGTTGTATTGTATAGAAGGCTACGGTCAAATTTTGACTCTGTTCTGTAATATAACGTACAGGTCTCTGATTGGTTCGATGAATTCAAAGGATTAACGCTTGCACACAGAGGCTAATACACCAGTTTCACATTCGATGGAAACCACTGTTTTTTAAGACCACAGACTCATTTGCACAGGCTTAGCCTCGTTTATAAGTCAGCTATTCAACGACGTTATTAAAAGTCCGTGGGATTTCAAAACATTGGTATTGTTCAGCTTACACATTCTTTAGATTACGGTTGACTTTTGCAAATCATTAGCAACAGCCAACTGTAATGTACAGAATGTGCAAGTTGAATAATACCAATCCCACGGACTTTTAATGATGTATTTGAATAGATGACTTATAAACGAGGCTAAGCCTGTGCAAAGGAGTCTGTGTTCTTCGAAAACAGCGGTTTCCACCAAATGTGAAACTGGAGTATTTTGCCCCATCTCGCCTTCAGCGCTCGCTCGTTAAACCCACGGAAAGTGAAATAGAACATCTGGAGCCCTAGGTGGGCGTAAATTAAAGATTCACTTGGGCAAAGCGAGTACCCCTCGGAGTTTTAAATGTTTTGACATTTTCTCAAAATTTCAATCACTTTGACAATCTGCTGTCAAAGACACGGATCAAACACCATATGTTACAAGACTGATAATTATTAGAAGCAAACATAAAAACTAAATGTAAAAGGTAAAGTAATATTATTTGCAGAAAGATTAACTTTTGGGAAGCCTTATCTCAGGTGAGTAAAACGTTTTTCCTTTCGAATTTAAACAAAATGGAGAAAGAGTACATAAAACGTAACTGATAATCTCCTTAAAAGAGTTAGGGAAAGTACCAATGCAAAAATTATTTAAAAAGGGATAAAATTTATAATGTTCGTGCATTTCTTTGCCATTTACGCATTTTTCGGGGGTGGTTATTGGTTTGTTTCGTTGCTTGCTTGATTTCTTGCTTCCTGATTTCTTTTAATTCATTTTTTAAACCTTTTTTTTCTTATTCTATATCATGGCCCGTGGAAAGCACGGGCCGTGTGTGCTGCTAGTGCGTCGCCTCTCACCAATGCGACCCATATTGGATTCCGGAATGATCTAATTTAGGGCAATATTTAGGGCACTCACAGATTGTACCGGATGAAACACTCTCTGGGCTAACCAAAGCCAGGGCACGGCCATCTCCAAGATCAAACCCTGAAACAACCTCTGGGCTGATCAAAGTCAGGGCATGGCTAACTCATAGATCAAACCCCGTTTGTTAACAGCTGTTAAGTTTTGTGAAAAAAAAAAAAAAAAACAGGAGAAGGCGGACAAAATCTCTTGAATCAAAACAGAGACAAACTAAAAGAAATGTTTATTTTCTTTCTTTCTTTATATCAGTTGCATTATTACCGTCCTTTTTTAAATAATTAAGATAAAAAAAATGAGTAAGGGAAAACCTCAACTTAAAACGAGAACGAATGATTTTAGAGGATTAATCTTATAATTAGTTTTTGGCCTATACTGAAAAAGGATTATGCCCTGTCACGTTACCCCCTGCAGATGAATGCAATTAGGTTTCGATGTAATTTTGAAGTGTTTTTTTTTGTCATTAACTGCAAAGCTGTGTAAAGTTTTAATATGCTTAGATAAAAACTGTCGTTGATTATTTTACCATAAAATAAGTCTCATGTTTTTTTCCATATAGTTTTAGTTACAAAGCTGTGTAAAGTTTCAATCTGCTCAAAGAATAATAGTTGTCTATTATTTTGCTCTTATTGTTGTTCATATTCTTTTAGTTTTTACAGACGTGTACTGTAAAGGTTCATATATATTATTCATTCGTTATTGTTATTTTAAAGATAGAACAATGTTTTACGCTCTCTAAATCAGGGCATGACCAACTCATGGCTCGATAGTATTGATAGTTTGGTGCCTTTAACCAAAAATGCACAATTCGACCATTTTTTTGCACCATATTGTTGGACTATAATAATCCCGCAAAGGGGTTGTATTTAATTTTGTTCCATTTACGATCAGTTTGGCATCTGTGTAAAGCCTCGATATTTGCTCTATACAGTAAAATGATTTGGCTACATACTTCCTGCAGAGTATCATTATTTTTGTTTATACAACATCACCTACATTATATTTTAAGCCTTGCTATTTCACCTTTTTTGTCTAAATAACAGCTGTGGAAAAGTTTATATTAGTTTGAGGTTTTTTCACGGCTGTAACTCCATAGAGAATTAGTAGTATAATGTGTTAAAAACAGTCAGATATTTCTGAATTTAGTATATTTAGTATATCTGAAACATTAATACTTTTAACAGTGTATTTGAATAATTAATTTTGGGGTTTTGGGCCGATTTTCTTACGGTTGTGTTTTATAACTCATGAATAATTCACACCCCTTTGGGCCAATTAGAGCCACCATTACGTCACGAACATGGACTTTAATTTGATACATCCATTCGATAGAAATCTGTACGTAACTGTTATGCGCAGTCGAGGTTTATATGTCACTGTCATGTGCATTCAGTTCGAAAAAGGCTCCCACATTTTAAAGATAGCATCCCAGTCTCAAGAAGGGATTGCTAGTCGACTAATTCCGTGGATCTTAATTCTGTGATCGTATGTGAGACTAACCTTGTTGAGGCTCTAAGTCTTCATCTAAACTTTGGAGACGCCTTTACTTGTGACAATTTTGTCCTCAATAATATTCTTTATATAAAGAATACTAATGAACAAGACTTTATATAAGCGTTCAAGCCGTTCGGCTCTAGGTCTTGAATTTTTATGAAAGCCTTCGTCCTATGGTTTGAACCTTTATGAAGGCCTCGGGCCTTCGGCACTCGGGCTTTACATGGCTTATTGCCTCCATTCTCGGTATCTATCTCTTTCTAAGGGACCGGTCATTATTTATTGCCGGGGGGGAGGACTTTGCGGTTAGGGTTAACTCGGTGTTAGGGGAATGAAAGGGGGGATCAGTCGAAAATCCTAGTAATTATAAAAGGGGGGATCAAATAAAAGCTTGATGAGATATTAAACAATTGTAGTGTGTCTAGAAGTAGCTTATTTTCGAAAAAAAATTCTTATGATTTTCTTCCAGGCCGCGCCTTCGGTCAAAAAAAGTTATATGACTAATGAAACTAATGAGTGTTTTTTAGAGCAATTTTTGGGCGTTTTGAGGTGGTTTTGAGCCAATTTCACACACCTACCTTCAAATATCGCCTTGAAAAAAAAGCTTTTTACTCATCGCTTAACGTCCAGCGCTCGGAGTACAGTAAAATGGATAGCAAACAACCACTGAATTGAGTTTCAAGAAAATCGAAGTATTTTCCCCATACTAAAGTATTACTGAACAGCGAAATACTGCAATTTTCTGGTGATCTGCAGCAAGGTTAATTCTTGCAGCCTAATACACCTTGTACTTGTGAGAAAATGTTTTTCATTGAGAAATTTTGACCTCCAAATAGTCAAAAAGGATGACTGAATGACTGAATGACTGAATGACTGAATGACTGAATGACTGAATGACTGAATGACTGAATGACTGAATGACTGAATGACTGAATGACTGAATGACTGAATGACTGAATGACTGAATGACTGAATGACTGAATGACTGAATGACTGAATGACTGAATGACTGAATGACTGAATGACTGAATGACTGAATGACTGAATGACTGAATGACTGAATGACTGAATGACTGAATGACTGAATGACTGAATGACTGAATGACTGAATGACTGAATGACTGAATGACTGAATGACTGAATGACTGAATGACTGAATGACTGAATGACTGAATGACTGAATGACTGAATGACTGAATGACTGAATGACTGAATGACTGAATGACTGAATGACTGAATGACTGAATGACTGAATGACTGAATGACTGAATGACTGAATGACTGAATGACTGAATGACTGAATGACTGAATGACTGAATGACTGAATGACTGAATGACTGAATGACTGAATGACTGAATGACTGAATGACTGAATGACTGAATGACTGAATGACTGAATGACTGAATGACTGAATGACTGAATGACTGAATGACTGAATGACTGAATGACTGAATGACTGAATGACTGAATGACTGAATGACTGAATGACTGAATGACTGAATGACTGAATGACTGAATGACTGAATGACTGAATGACTGAATGACTGAATGACTGAATGACTGAATGACTGAATGACTGAATGACTGAATGACTGAATGACTGAATGACTGAATGACTGAATGACTGAATGACTGAATGACTGAATGACTGAATGACTGAATGACTGAATGACTGAATGACTGAATGACTGAATGACTGAATGACTGAATGACTGAATGACTGAATGACTGAATGACTGAATGACTGAATGACTGAATGACTGAATGACTGAATGACTGAATGACTGAATGACTGAATAACTGAATGACTGAATGACTGAATGACTGAATGACTGAATGACTGAATGACTGAATGACTGAATGACTGAATGACTGAATGACTGAATGACTGAATGACTGAATGACTGAATGACTGAATGACTGAATGACTGAATGACTGAATGACTGAATGACTGAATGACTGAATGACTGAATGACTGAATGACTGAATGACTGAATGACTGAATGACTGAATGACTGAATGACTGAATGACTGAATGACTGAATGACTGAATGACTGAATGACTGAATGACTGAATGACTGAATGACTGAATGACTGAATGACTGAATGACTGAATGACTGAATGACTGAATGACTGAATGACTGAATGACTGAATGACTGAATGACTGAATGACTGAATGACTGAATGACTGAATGACTGAATGACTGAATGACTGAATGACTGAATGACTGAATGACTGAATGACTGAATGACTGAATGACTGAATGACTGAATGACTGAATGACTGAATGACTGAATGACTGAATGACTGAATGACTGAAAGACTGAATTAGTTAATTAATTAGTTAATTCATAAAGGAAGGGAGGGAGGAAGGAATAACTGGATGACTGAATAAATGAATGGATGAATTAATTAATTAATAAAGGAAGGAATTAAGGAAGGAAGGAAGGAATGAAGGAATAAATAAATGAATGAGTGAGTGAGAGAATGACGTATTTACCTAGTTTTTATTCTTCTCCAGAAAGCAGAAAAATGAACACACTGCAAATCTTTGTGTTTTGCATGTATTTGTCTTGGATAAACGGATACAAATATAAAGGTGAGTAAGGATCCATGTACAACATTCTTATTATATAGAAAACAATAATAAAGATGCACATTTATCTGAATGTCTCAGTCACATTGATCTGTGTCTGGATTTA
>OZ025220.1:5149619-5399619 GCA_964019055.1 Anthopleura xanthogrammica
TTAGAGGTATTTCAGCACTTATCCATTTTTCGCTAGTCTCTATCGCAATAATCATGGGAAATCCTTTGATTTTGCGAAATGGAATCCTGCAAACTCTGTTGTGTCCAGCCACTCGGTTCTACAGTTGAAATATTAGCTTCAGAGCATTCACCACGAGCCAGATATTTGATAAAATGCCACAGTATGTCCTGGCTGTTCATCTATTTAGGAGGTCACAGGATAATCAATCTTACTCGTACAATTGTACGTGATCTACGACCTATTGACGGTAAACTCCCTTGCATACTCTCACTGAGTTCTTTGAGATAATGCGGGTTAACATCAATATACAAGACCAAATTGCCCTCACAAAAACGTTCAATCTAGTGGGCCAAACGCCAAGCCCGCGGGCTGCAAATGCATTTTCCGCCCTGCTTCGATCTGATTGGTAGAGATTTTTTGAATGAAAACGTTTTATTACAATTCTAAGTTTCGATATTGAAGACTTTGTATAATTTGGTTTTGTATATTAATGATAATGATAATGACATAACGTTTGTAGTGGATATTATTTATTTGTGGCCCTTGTAGCATCGTTTGCACCCTCGCTGCGCTCGGGCGCCAAATTGATGCTACTCAGATCACAAATAAACAATATGCCCCCCAAAATCATGTTATGCCCTTCAAAGTCATGTTATTGTCTTATTTTAGCTGTCTTACTTAAGGTGCTAATACATTTAGTCATATTAATGTAATACGTTAATCTAATATCTCAATCTCTAATTTCAGATTTTTAGCCAATAACAAGATTACAAATTTAAAACCAAGAGCTTTTGATCAATGTCGTTATATATATTTTTTGTACGTACTGCACGAATTTATTTTGATTTTTAATGATGAATGCAGTATCATTGACACGAGTGAAAAACGCACTTCGCATGCTCGGAAGTTCGTCGTGTTTACAAAGAAACCATTGGAGATTTACCGGTGTTTAGCAAATCTCTAAAGTTAAGGCCGTTAGTGGAAAGTTAGTGCTTATTTTTTTCTGACACATTATTTTAGTTGTTTTCTTTCACTGGTCAAATAATATGAGAGGAATTCGTATAATACAAGAAATGTAAATCTCCAATAGTTTTCTTCGTAAACACGACTCGTCAATGAATTTTCTGTCGAGCTTCCGAGCATGCGCAGTGCGTTTTTCACTCTTGTCAGTATCATTCATAAGCTATGTATTTCTAATAGACTTTTCCCGAATTCACAAAACGATGACTTCGAGTTGATGGCGGACTTATATTGATATATTTATTTGAATGTGTCTTATCTTGTTAAAACTGTAAAGCATTGTTGGACTTACGGGAATTAACGCTATACAAATTATAAATTATTATTGATGTGTTCATACAATTCATGTACTATATTTGATCAAGTCCTGGAACCCTTGACTTGGAGCATTGATTATCGAATCATCCAAGTGAATTCGGGAAAGATGTATTAGAATGGGTGATTTCCTATTTCATTTGTATGTTTTAAAAGCTAAAGCTTTTCTAAAGGCAGCATCTGGGACTTTTCTGTTTCATTTATTTGATAGGTTTTTGGAAAACAACTTAATTGAAGTAATCAGAAATACAACATTTGTAGATTTAAACTTTTTACAATTACTGTAAGTTGAACACTGATTAATGGCTAAATAAAGCATACATGCGAGCTGAGTTGATCGCGTTCCCTGAAAGGAATTATGGGTCAACTTAGTAGATTTTTGGTTAACATTTCCCGATCGAGCATGGGAAATGCTAATCAAAATACAATATCGAATCCTGAATTCTGATTGGTTGACCTTGAGTTCGTTCTGAAGTTCAACTCAGCTGGTTTGTTTGCTTAACTCATGACTGCAATTTACCGGGGTACAAGACCTCAAAGCGGTGGCTATGTTGCAAGTGGAAATAACTAAGAGTTAAAAGGGCACCCCACCCCTAGAAAAGTAACCATCGCTCCCTTCTGCTCTGACGGTGTTTGGCAGTCTAAACAATAGTTTTTCAAACTTTGAAACTCAATTTCTCTTTTTTTTTCTCCATCTGTGCCATGCCCTGACTTTGATCAGATCGGAGGTGTTTCATGGTTCAATCTGTGAGTTCGTCATGCCCTGACTTAGATCAACTAGGGGGTTGTTTCGGGGTCCGAACTGTGAAAGGTTGTTTCAGGGAATCGATAAAGAATCGATCCGGTCCGGGAATTATTTGCAATATCACAGTAAAACGTTGTGAACCACTTTTCGCTATACAGTCAATTCAAAAAACGTTGTCGTTGACCGGCCTCAAGCATATGCGACTGAACAGAAAGGGAAAAAGGGTAGAAATGACTGAAGCGGTCAACTGCCGGCATATCTGTCTAGAAAGAAAATAGACTTTGCTAGCATGTAAAAATCTCGATTTGTGTCTTTCTTTCCCTCGCGTTCGACTTTATTCGTATGTTCTTTGCTCTAGATCTATCCCTAACACAGTAATGTTATCCCTGAATTAAATATGTCTACGTGATGTCTAAGTGACTTCTACGTGATGTCTAAATGACTTGTACATGATGTCTAAGTGACTTGTACATGATGTCTAAGTGACTTCTACATGATGTCTAAGTGACTTCTACATGATGACTAAGTGACTTCTACATGATGTCTAAGTGACTTCTACATGATGCCTAAGTGACTTCTACATGATGTCTGAGTGACTTCTACGTGATGTCTAAGTGACTTCTACATGATGTCTAAGTGACTTGTACGTGATGTCTAAGTGACTTCTACGTGATGTCTAAGTGACTTCTACATGATGTCTAAGTGACTTCTACGTGATGTCTAAGTGACTTCTACATGATGTCTAAGTGACTTCTACGTGATGTCTAAGTGACTTCTACGTGATGTCTAAGTGACTTGTACATGATGTCTAAGTGACTTCTACGTGATGTCTAAGTGACTTCTACGTGATGTCTAAGTGACTTCTACATGATGTCTAAGTGACTTCTACGTGCTGTCTAAGTGACTTCTACGTTATGACTTGGTGACTTCTACATGATGTCTAAGTGACTTCCACGTCATGTCTAAGTGACTTCCACGTGATGTCTAAGAGACTTCTACGTGATGTTTAAGTGACTTCTACATGATGTCTAAGTGACTTCTACATGATGTCTAACTGACTTCTACCTGATGTCTAAGTGACTTCTACATGATGTCTAAGTGACTTCTACATGACGTCTAAGTGACTTCTACATGATGTCTAAGTGACTTCTACGTGATGTCTAAGTGACTTCTACATGATGTCTAAGTGACTTCTACGTGATGTCTAAGTGACTTCTACATGACGTCTAAGTGACTTCTACATGACGTCTAAGTGACTTCTACATGATGTCTAAGTGACTTCTACATGATGTCTAAGTGACTTCTACCTGATGTCTAAGTGACTTCTACATGATGTCTAAGTGACTTCTACGTGATATCTAAGTGACTTCTACATGATGTCTAAGTGACTTCTACATGATGTCTAAGTGACTTCTACATGACGTCTAAGTGACTTCTACATGATGACTAAGTGACTTCTACATGATGTCTAAGTGACTTCTACCTGATGTCTAAGTGACTTCTACATGATGTCTAAGTGACTTCTACGTGATATCTAAGTGACTTCTACATGATGTCTAAGTGACTTCTACATGATGTCTAAGTGACTTCTACATGACGTCTAAGTGACTTCTACATGACGTCTAAGTGACTTCTACATGATGACTAAGTGACTTCTACATGATGTCTAAGTGACTTCTACATGATGTCTAAGTGACTTCTACCTGATGTCTAAGTGACTTCTACATGATGTCTAAGTGACTTCTACATGATGTCTAAGTGACTTCTACATGATGTCTAAGTGACTTGTACGTGATGTCTAAGTGACTTCTACGTGATGTCTAAGTGACTTCTACATGATGTCTAAGTGACTTCTACATGATGTCTAAGTGACTTCTACATGATGTCTAAGTGACTTCTACATGACGTCTAAGTGACTTCTACATGATGTCTAAGTGACTTCTACATGATGTTTAAGTGACTTGTACGTGATGTCTAAGTGACTTCTACGTGGTTCCTTTATATTTTATCCGTATTAATACATGTATCTTCATGTCGTTCATTTATTATGATGCAGCTGACAAAAATAAATACTGATCAAGCAGATAGCTATCTCTAATAATATATTTAAAAATATTACAACAGAAAAATAAATTACTGTATAGTTTTATTAATATATGCAAATAGACTTGGCGAGCTTTTTAGTAGAAAGACAGAAATAGCATAAGTAAAATAATCTAGTCATGCACTGGCTAAGCAGCTAGCTCATGTGGGTCAACGGTTAGCTGGTAGTATTAAATATAATTACATATTAATTCATGGACAAACATATCTGTTCGGGAGAGATTATCTAAATCAAAGTACATACAAATGAAGTCTATCTTCCTCGTCAAAGACACGATCTATTTTTGGCCACTGTCCAACATTCAATTGGAAAGCCTTGAGCAAACAACAGCGCCGAAAAACTCTATAAAATAACATCGCCTTCCCAGTAAAACGTGTAAAATATCTCACTAAATCGTTCGTGAACTCTACTAATGGCATCCAGCAATAAACAAATGTACGTATGACGTGATTAGATCGTGAAAAAGGAGATATATAGATAGACAGACAGACAGACAGACAGACAGATAGATAGCTGTATTATCACCTTAAATTGCAGGATTGCTAGCCGATTAACTTTCGTGGGTCATCGAGGAGCGTATGTGGGTCTGACCTTAATAAGGCTCTACGTTCTCATCTTAGCTTTAAGGCACCTTTATCTCTGATAAAGTCGTCCTCATTAGTATTCTTTACATAAAGACACACGTGTGTCTTTATATGAAGATCACTTGAATATAATGAAGAAGGCTTTATAAAGGTATGGAGCAAAGGCTTATGAATTATTCATGAATTTTTGAAATAATGATACTAATTCAGAACGAATAATTTTAATGCCCATTTCCATGATTTCTACCCATAGTTCTTTTTATTCCAGTAGCGTTGGATTGAGCAGATCGACGACAACGTTTTGTGAATAGACCACAGGGAGACCGGCTTTCCTTTGCCGCATTCCGGCAATATTCACTATTCTTTACGTAATTGCTCTTTACGGGTTTCCTGTGGTTTGATATCGGCTTCCTATACAGTAAATTGATAGCCGATTAAAGAAAATAGCGAATATTGAATGCGGCAAAGGAAAGCCGGTCTCCCTGTGAATACACTGTATATTATTTTTATTCTTTAAAAATATAATTGTCGCAATTGACAAAATTCTTCGAGGAAAACTTACTTGTCATTGCGTATTCATTTTATATTTTAGGTATCTCTACAACAATCCTATCAAGGTTATTGAGGATGGCTCGTTTTTGAAAATGAGAAGCCTTATAATAACGTAGGTTTAGCAATATTTGCACGGTTTTTTTAAATGGTTATTTGCATGATAGAGTAATTTAAAAACTGCTTTGCCTCAAAATATTGGATTGAGTATGGGGGGGGGGGGGGGGGTTGAATCTTTTAGATGAAGGATTCTATACACCATAAAAGCATTTATATATTCTGCTAGTCTTTTAACAATATTTTATTATTTTTCCGAGGCTAGTAATCGGTTATTTGTCGATGTTCTAATGATAATATCGATCGTTCTCCATCTAGAACTAACAGCTAATCCATCGGAGAGCTCTTTCATTTCACTCTAAACTTCGTTTCTGAGAAACTACCCCTTGAAATATTTTCTGAAACGAACAGCTCGAGGTCAGGGTAAAATTTGCATATTTTTTATACATTTTCATGCAAATTTTACCCTGACCTCAACCTCATATCTATATGTACTTTCCTACAAGAAACCAGAAAATAAAACACATTACATAATAGGTCAAGAGCACAGCCATATGTTGCATAATATAAAAGGAGATCTCAAATAATAAACATTTTTTTTCAGGAATCTTTTTGACACTCAGCCAAACACACCGTTTATGATTTACCCAAAGCGAAGGGCAGTTCTGTTTATGGTGTAAGTGTGCATGGGTTTTTGTTTGTCTTCATTCTGTGGACGTGGAAAGCATGCGAGGAGAATTATAAAGCTCGAAAACGGAAAGGATTTCATATGCAAGCACTATATCCATACAGGCTCGACAAATAGATTCTATCATCAATATTACATTCATTTTTTGTAAAGACTTGCATTCATTCATTCATTTTTTTTTTATCTCGATTTGTCCATGTGTTCAAGAACTCAAGTGAATTTATGGTAACACAATATCTTCCTTAAGTCTTTCAGGAGTTACCACTGATAGGCATTATAGCATAAAATTCGATAAACAAGCTTTACCAAATGCGACTTTAGCTGTTCTAAAGTCAACTGGTTACATATGTGATGAAAAAGGCCTGACGTCAAAGTATCCCTACTACTCGTGTAAACCATGCAGAAGGGGAATGTACAAATCTTTGAAGAAAAACGGCTGCTATCGTTGCCCGCCTGGTAAGTACAAAATGAATATTATAAACTATTTAGGAAATAGAAGCGAGCGTGCGTGCATGCTGTGTGCAGTTTTAATATTCAATCTTCATTCATTGTCCAAAATTCTAGCATATTATTGGTTAATAGCGATAACGTGATTTTGCTGTATCTGAGAACATCAAACTAAAGCAGTTCAGCATTGACATTATTATATCACATAAAAAGTATGTGTTAATGAGTTTTAAAAAGCACGAAAATATCTTAAACACGATCAAAAATCAATGCCATAAAGGACGAGAAGATATTAAAGTAATCGATGTGAATGACACTTTAAAGGTAAAAACACTGACATTTTGTGTTTTAATTTTTTTTTTTTTTTTGCAATTAAAACACTGACAGACTTTTCGCCTTGAATTTTGTCACTGGCGATAAGCCTCCATTTTAAGGTATTTGATCATAACCTTTCAATTTAAAGTCCCCATAAGTCAATAGAAATAATATCAGAAGTATTCCAAGCATTCTAAGAAGAAAAAGCTAATAACATTTAGTATTTGACAATTCAAAGTTATAAACAAGAGAACTTTTTCCACCTGATTTTGATTTTCTACTTTGCATCTAAACATACAGTTCGGAGTGGTTATGCTTTTATGTTTACCATTCTTTTTGTCATCTTTCTTAAGAGATTTTCCGCTTTTCATTCAGATCATCAGTAACTGATTCCAGGGACCGGGGAGCATAATTTTGATTGGGGGGGGGGGGGGGGGGCTAACGACCACCAATACTGAAAGACCTAGGGGGTTTGGGGGCATGCTCCCATTATCGGGGGGGGGGGGGTGTTATAGCCCCCCCAGCCCCCTTGCTCCGCGGTCCATGGATTCCAACTTCCAACAGTTAACTGCAATCGATTATGTCCCAGCTTTAGGTTTAGTTTTTTTCAATTTTGAGCAAACGTCTCGCTTTTGATTTATACTTTTTGTCCTCTTTGTTGTCAAGTTTTATCATGTTTTCCAAAAATAATAATAATAATAATAATAATAATAGTAATAACAATAATAATAATAATAATAATAAAAATAATAATTTTTTTTTAATTTAAATAATTTTAATAATAATAATCCATTGACAAAACTTATTAATAGCAAATTACACAATCTATAACAAGACAATTTATAACTATATTCGTATCTCTAAAAGTAGCAAAAGAAACAGTACTGATAAACATCAAAACGAGGTTAGGAGTCTGGCGAAAATATACCACTAGTTTCATCTAAACCTTATGCTTTAGATATAATAATAATAATAATAATAATAATACTTTATTTCTTAAAAACGCATTTCAAAGACTCAATGCTTTTTACAAATTTAAATATATACTAATATATAACCAAGATAAAATATCTTTAGTTATTAAAAAAATGTGTCTTTAATTTCGATTTAAAAATATATTTTAAAAATGTCCATTACGACTTATTTACTTGGTGTTTTTAAAAGTTCCCTTCTTATTTAGTTTCTATAACTCTATACTGTCAGATTAGAGCACATTCCAATCACACGCGCGAAATACTATAGACCCCTTGCAGCACGTCGGAAAACAGCTCAATTTGGAGGGCAAAACAATGGGTTTCAATTCACAGGACATTGAAATTATTTTGTTTTGCTCTCCAAATAAAGCTGATCTGACGTCACGTGCAAGGGGCCTATAATTTGCTGTCGCGACGAAGTTGCTTTTGGTGGACGCCTACTTTTGAAAGCTCAATTTGAGTCCCAGTGAGCGCGCGCACAAAAACCGCCGAATAAAAAACGAAATTTTATTGAGGAACCATGCACGTTTTGAACTTGCACGGGACTCTATACTTTTTATAAGCTTAATTGAATTTTCTTACACATGAAAAAATATATTTTTGTAGGAATTTTTGTTTGACTTTTTGAGAATTTTGAGAGCTCTGAAAGGGCGAAATATGACAAATCGATGTATTTCTTTGTCTTTTATTCAAAAATATCCATGCTGTATTATTGTAATGCTGATTATCTCGAAAACAAGCGTGGGACACCCCATTTTTCTTCTCATATTCGGAATTAGCATTAAATTTCACTTAAAATTTTTTTCCAAAAGTAGCCACTCACTTTTTAAAATTCCACAACATTCCACGTGGCACGTGCCTTGATAACTTTGTGTTTTCCAACAATACCATGGAAACATTTTGATTGACGTCCATTAAAACGTTTTTTTTTTTGTCGCGACGGCGATTCGCGCATGTGATTGTAAACCTATGTAAGTTACGAACCATGATACATAATACACTTTTATTTTAGGTGGTTTTTACCAAGATCAAATGGGATACACAGAAGTGGGGTTTAGCGGCTTGGGATGCAAGCTGTGTCAGCCGGGTACTTACGTCAGTCCAGAAGGAGCACCTGGCACAACGGAGTCTGATTGTAGAGCCTGCCCAAGAGGTAGGTTGTAGGTAGGCACTTCACAATACGGCAAACCCCAAGAGAAAATAGTTCATTTGATAATGTTGACGCACTCAGGCACCTCATTTTTTTGAGCATACGTAGAATATGAATTAGAACTTTCAATGTTTTTGAACATCCCACATGGAGAAATGGAGGTTGAAATGTGATGTGATAAACTTTCGAGCTCAATCTTTTCGAACCATGCGGCGGGGTTGGCTAGAAGCAATGCCATTAACTAAAGCGGTCTTCTGCAACTATATTCATCAGATACGGTGAGTTTGTAATGGGCATTGAATTTCTGATTACAAATTCAAGGAAATATCTACATATTCATAACTAACTCATTAGGGTAAGACCCAGTGAAATCCCACGACTGGCGTCACATGAGAACACTGAAACAGATTACTTGTTCTAATTTTTACTGAGTACTTGTTTTGCTTACGTCCTGCATTAACAGTTAAGCAATCTCAATGCAACAAATCTAACTGTGCTTTCCTGGTTTGTTAATATAATGCTCCCTGGAAAGGTTTGGTGACAAGATCTTTTACTCAATTTGTTTTCTCATCATTTTTTTCTATAGTGCTATACGGATTCTGTATATATGGTACTGCAAATTTTTGTCTACCCAAACAGGCATTTCCCGTTTGCCAGTGTCACAGAGTCACAGTGTCACAGTGTCACAGTGTCACAGTGTCACAGTGTCACAGTGTCACAGTGTCACAGTGTCACAGTGTCACAGTGTCACAGTGTCACAGTGTCACAGTGTCACAGTGTCACGGGGGTTTTGTGATGGAGAAGGCTATTTCATTTCCGGTCTTTCTTCCCCACTTCCGTTCTGTAAGCGTTATCAACTTTCGGTTTCCTTTCCCCTTCCGATGATAGCCTGTGGTGTAAGCTCGTCTTCCCGTATTGTCCTCTCCTCTTCGTTTGCCCTGCTGTGCAGACCGGGCTCCGGTGATGCAGAACACTTATATATGTACTAAATAAAAACAAAGTGCTAACATTATACGTTTTTATTTCAGGAACGTCTTCCAAACACTTTGCTAGATTTCGAGCGTGTAGATGCCTTGAAGATCATTATCGACTTGATCGCTTTGGGCCGTGTTTTGTTTGTCCCAAGGGTTACGTGTGTTCTCATGAGAGCATTCATCTTGCAGCAGGATATTTCTGGGTGTGGAAATCAACTGAAATCCAGGACAAATACTACGAGTTTGTAAAAGACCTTAATAAAACAGCATTAAATTATACAATGCAAGTATTCGTTGAAGATGTTCCAAAACCTTATTCCTGTCCATTTGAAGGATCTTGCCTCGGCGGACGTAATGCTACCTGCGCACAGGGATTCGAAGGTCCCTTGTGTGCTGTTTGCTACACAGGTTATTTCAATGTGCTTAAAAAGTGTCAGAAATGCCCTACATTACCTTGGATTTTTGGACAAATATGCTTGTTCTTGGTTATCCTCGTTTTCTTTATGTTTGTTTTTCTTCGAAAGCAAAACCACAATTCCTGCGAGGGAAGATCCCTTAATGACATTTTGATGGCAAGAATCAAGATCGTCATTGGTTTTTACCAAATATCATCTACTACTTTTAACTCGTTCTCGTACATAAGCTGGCCAACACCGCTGGTTTCGTTGATGAAATACACTATGATAATACAGCTTAATCTTTTGCAAATCGTTCCTGTACATTGCATCAATCCTTCAATTCATACAAACGCTTACCTGAAGTTTAATGCAAGTGTCGGTTTCACGGCAACTTTCATTTTTCTTGCATTACTGGTTGCTTTAGTAGAAGAATTACACAACAAAGCCTTCGGAAAAGAAACCAGCAGCGGTCAAGTGGTGAAATCCTTACGACAAATCTGCCATCAATGTGTATTACTGATCTTGTTTATTACTTACCCGTCAACCTGTGGAATTATTTTTGAGATGCTTCCAACAGGGTGCCATGAGTTATGCCCAACCAACAGCCAAGAGAGTTGTGTATCATACATGACAGCTGACTATTCAGTGCAATGCGGAACCCCCAAACACAATACCTACTCGCTAATCAGTGTGTTTGCTATTGTGTACACTATTGGCTTTCCACTGACTCTTTATATTGTACTTAAAAAAGCATTCAAACGCGTGAAGAATAAACAGGATGAAACACAAGTATCTTCGCTGCAAAATCTGAAATTTCTTTACGAGAATTATGCCGCACGGTGTTGGTTCTGGGAAATTATTGAACTAAACAGAAAAGTACTCTTCTCTTCTTTGCTGATACTTATGGATCCGCAGAGCCGAACAAGCCTTGGATTGACGAGCATATTCTCAGGAATGTACACGGTGTTGTTTGCTCTACACAAGCCAATGGAAGATGTATTCGAGCACTGGTTACAAATAGTTTCTTTGATGGCAAGTTCCGCGAATTTCACTATGGGAATGCTGCTAAAAGTTCCTCTTTCTGAGACGTCATCGAGTATTGCCAGATCAGCTGATTCTTTTGGAGTAACCGCGATGCTAGTACTTGTAAACACAACTGTTGTTTTAATCTTAGCAGGTAAGACAAAGCTATCTAAAAACGGATGAAAATGCCGCTGTATCGTGATTCTTGGTTCTGTAGGCGCCATCAGTCCTTATGCGAAAAGATCTGAAAATAAGAACCATTTATACTGCATACAGCATCATTGAAGTGCTGGAAATGGCGCTATATAAATATATTATATTATTATATTTTTATTTATTAGCTATTTGACTTCATTTGTTTTACGAATGCTTTGTTACCAAAGGGGGATGGAATTATTACTCTTGCTCATGTGCCGTTACAAAAGTTACATGGTAATCAATTTATACATAAAACTCATCTTATCAATTAGACCCGAAGCACGAAAGCGCTATTGATTCGTAGACCATAAGGAATAGAGGTCTATTTCTTTAATCTAAATTTACTAATTGCTCAAATAAAGGGATACAAACAATTTTGAAATTAGGCTTAAAACGCGAATAAACCGCAATTGTTTTGGTTTTCACTAATAGACCACTAGTAGCTCAACCAATAAGGGTGCAGCATTTGTGAAAGACCATTAGCAGGTGTAAGCTTATTAGAAATACATAGTTGTTTGGTTGTTTGGTTGTTTGGTTGTTTGGTTGTTTGGTTGTTTGGTTGTTTGGTTGTTTGGTTGTTTGGTTGTTTGGTTGTTTGGTTGTTTGGTTGTTTGGTTGTTTGGTTGTTTGGTTGTTTGGTTGTTTGGTTGTTTGGTTGTTTGGTTGTTTGGTTGTTTGGTTGTTTGGTTGTTTGGTTGTTTGGTTGTTTGGTTGTTTGGTTGTTTGGTTGTTTGGTTGTTTGGTTGTTTGGTTGTTTGGTTGTTTGGTTGTTTGGTTGTTTGGTTGTTTGGTTGTTTGGTTGTTTGGTTGTTTGGTTGTTTGGTTGTTTGGTTGTTTGGTTGTTTGGTTGTTTGGTTGTTTGGTTGTTTGGTTGTTTGGTTGTTTGGTTGTTTGGTTGTTTGGTTGTTTGGTTGTTTGGTTGTTTGGTTGTTTGGTTGTTTGGTTGTTTGGTTGTTTGGTTGTTTGGTTGTTTGGTTGTTTGGTTGTTTGGTTGTTTGGTTGTTTGGTTGGTTGGTTGGTTGGTTGGTTGGTTGGTTGGTTGGTTGGTTGGCTGGTTGGTTGGTTGGTTGGTTGGTTGGTTGGTTGGTAAGTTTAGATGAATGGTTAGTTTTATAAAGTGGCACAGGGAGCCCACAGCCACTGGTATCATTGTTTAAAATAAAATATATCATGCGTAAAAGCTCGAGTTCCTGCATGCACGAATTCGTTGGCGTTTCCGGATTGATTGAAGTTCAAGTCTGAATATATTATCAGCTGCTAAACATCGATTTTGATGACTACCTGTCAGATTTATAAGATTGCATTTTACTTCCGTCCCCCCTTACTCGAGGCGCAGATAGAACGAAAACAAGATTTTAATTTGTTGCCATTTTGCAAGACATAAGTCCATGCTGATTTTTTCTGTCAACACAGAACGTTAGACAAACTTTCCAAGTATCAGAATTTTGAGGTTTAAAGCTTAAAAGACGTTTCATGATTTTTTAAAAGCAATTTTATTCGAGGGGTCCGTTTGAAGTTTCTTCCCTTGTCATTATATTCTACGCTAGCAACGTTAGCAGCTGATAATTTATTCAAACTTGAACTACAACCAGTCAGGAAACGCTGCAAAGCTCGTGCGGGAGCTAGCACGTGCATTTACGCATGATAGATTTTATTCTAATCACTGATTCTACCAGTGGCTGTGGGCTCCCTGTGAAAGTGGTTACTTTTATAAAGTCACTAAAATGCCGACGTCACAGTTTTTATTGTTTTCCTGTCCCAAATACAGTGAAGTATTTCTACAGCGTCTTCACGACATTGCAAAAAATCAAACAAAACCCTCAATGTAGCCTATCTTGCTGTCTGGAAATCATCCAATTTGCAAATGAAGTGAACGATGATGTTTCTGCCGCCAGCCACAAAAACAACATCAAGACAAAAGGCATTTAGTAGAAAACACATATTGTCCCCCAACCAAAATTGCAGCAAAACCTAAATTCAACTAGAACGTACTGCCTAGAAATAAAAACCCAACGACAAACATATCATTTTAAAAGGTAAAACAAGTACGCTATAGAGGCTTTGCACCATCACGTGATGGCAGCCATAACAGGAGGCAGGAACAATAGAGTATTTTCCCCTTGAAAACCGAATTCTTTCTCATGTACATCAGATTAAACCAGATTCATTTATTCCTGACTCCTGTCATGGCTGCCATCACTTGTTGGTGCAAAGCTTCTATTGCTTCCGAGACAAGTACCAGCTGAGCGAACAACTAATCGCGCAAGGCGTTGTTGATCAAAAGTTGAGTCCCTTCACTCTTTGTTTTGATTATCATTTGTTTTTAGATAAATCATCCTGTAATGAAATATCACTCTGACTAAGCGATTTAGACTTTTTTTAGACTTCAAATGTATTGGATTCAATTGTGAATAGTTTTCAGTTAGTAAAAAGTGCTTGAGCACAGGTCTGTCCAAAAAAAATTACAACAGACTGCGATTGGTTAGAAAATTTAATGCTCCTCAGCTGGTAATTATGAAATCGTAATAAAGGTATATACCGAGTTGGATAAACTTAGTCACCAAGAATATCAGTACATAGCCGAGGCTACTGTGGTTAAAAAAAACATTTGAAACAACCGAAACTTTAGATGCAAACTGCACTGTTTTAGGATGCTCAAAGGAGGCGTGACTATGTACAGGGGCGGACCCAGGATTTTGTTCAGGGAAGGGTGCAGGGCGTAAAGTCAGCCCAGGGAAAGGGGGTGCAACCTTCATAATCAAAGAAAGAAAACATCATTTCGTATTGGGTATCTTCAAAATAGGGGGACAAAGTTGCGCACCCCCTGCACCCTTCCCCTGGATTTGCTCCTGCTATAGCTGGTTAAGATCCGTCAATAGTTATCAAGCTATTCAAAAATCATTGTAAATATATCTATCAATATTCTAACTTTATGTGAATAAGTATAATATATATATATATATGCATATATACTTGTAGAATAGGATAAATGGCATCTCCGAACTGCTTGCTGGTCATTGAAAAAACGTATCTGGAGTAATTATTAGATATACAAAACTTTTCTGGGGCAGTAAAACATCATTTATAAAACGTCATTATCTTACCCAGGGTTTATAGAAAGATTATTGCAATTTTTTTTCTTATACAAATCAGTGTTTTAATTTACAAATGGTGTCAAATAAACTTAAATGCCTCCAGATACGTCACAGCATTGATATATTACAGTGCGACTACTCGAACCAAGGCCACCCAAACAAATTTGAAATCAAATTCATAAATCACGTTTTGGAGTCTGAATAACAGGATGGTGACGACTTCTGGAGTTTAAACTGTTTCTTGTTCACTTCTGATCATAAATACACAAGTATAAAGTAAAATATTTGTTTTTAAAGGGAAAATGTGAAAATTTGTGACGATTCTATTGTTTAAATACTCAATCGTGATTGCCTAATTTGTATGAAAATTTGCTTGGGTGGCTTTGGTTGGAGTAGTCGTACTGTAATTGGAAGTATAAACCTTTATATCTCCAAGATGTATCACTCAAATCATATAAAAATATTTTACCATTCAACTATTCACTTCATGTAGAATCAATACTGAAACTATTGAGTTAGGGTTTATATTCACTTTAAATGGTACCAAATAACGCTAAATTTATAGCATTTAAACATTCGAATTAGTTTTTCGTCTGAACACCCTAAAAAGTGCAAAATAACGAAAATTAACCCCTTAAAGGTACAACAGGCATCCAAGTCCCTTCACATCGGATTCCCCCCCCCCCCACCCCCTTTCCTGCCACCCCCCCGGGGGCTTAGTAGTTTGAAGAACGCAATACTCCTTCTGTATGTATACCATTTATACACACCGTACTCTTTTCACCCCTTTTGCTTGTTATCTTTGTTTTATTCCTTACGTCTTATGATAAGTAAATGATTTATAACTATCTATACTATATATATATTGATGTAAGTTAGTCATCCAGTAGGCTAAAATAAATATCAAATTAAATCACTTACTGGAAATGGAAACCGTAAAACAGACGACGTTGCGACCGATACCATCATTAGACCTAATGAAGGTCTGACGGTTTCACTTTCCAATAGACCCATTCGAAAAATGGCCGCTTCTAATTTAAATTTGTTTTCTAAATTTCATTCCTCAAGAGAAATAAACATGCAATTGAAAGAAGATAAGTAAATAAGGATTCTGTGAAAAATCTGGGACAAAAAAGTGATTATTTTAGGAGTTACTGCAGTGCAAAGTGTGTAAATGACACCAAAGCGAGTCTAGTCAGTATTGATCAGCAAAATCTGGTACTAATATCTGTAAATTCATTCCATAATAACTTAAAAGAAAAAAAATGTCACAGCATTGAAACTTTTCCTGTTCACTCACTTTTGGATGCTCTTTTATGTAAGATTGATATACTGATAAAATATTTGATTGACGAAATTTAAATAGAAAAGTGAAGAATCGCCATTTTTAGAATCGGTGTATAAGTTATTTAATTTAATATTTATCCATACTATATATTTATGCGACCTTAATATATTAGCTTTAGTTATGTTAGATCCTTAGATTTTGTATTCGAAGACTTCAGTGTGCTTGGATATCATAATAAGCCGTGAATCTCCTTATTTCACTAACCAATCATCAAAGCTTAGTAATAATGGACTACTTCGACGATACGGCGGCCATCTTGAATCTGAATTAATGAAAAAGACCGTATACGAAATGCCGGGGTATACTTAAAATCTTTTTAATGAAAAAAGCAAATCCTGGCTTTCTCTGGCCCTATCATGCTGGTTAAGTGACAAGCACTTCATTTGTCTCACGAAGTATCAGTCATTCCTCTTACATCTAGAATCGCATTGCATTGTTGGCCGCCCAAGGGGCAAAAAACAACAACAAAGATGTCGGATAATATATAAAGTTTCGTTTATTTGTCGTTCTTCTATGTTTATCCTCTTAATTCATCTCGTGTCAAATTGTCTTATGATGAACTTTTGATGTTAATCGACGCCATTACGTACTGTAATAAAGATTTGTATATTTGCCCTCTACCAAGATGGCCGGCGTATCGTCGAAGTGGTCCATTAACAATAGATATTTGACTGATAACTGTATGTAAATCATTAATTATAAATATAGCCAACTATAGCTCTTATAATCAGAAAACTCTCATGCATGTAGCTAATCAAACTTCGAAGACTAGTGCAATAAAAACTGTCTAAGGTTGTTGTTTTTTGCGATAAGAACTCTTTGTAGATACAAGAAGTACTTGTAGAAAACCACTCTTGTGACAGTCGGTGGATCCATAGCTAATTTTGTTCTAAAAAAGACCAAACATGGCTGAGACCACATTGGATGAACAATGTCAAACGTATCGATCGATAAAAAGTCGTGAGCAGTCGGAAAATTTACGAAAATTCCTAGTGAGGTAATCAGCCAATCAGCCAGCTTACGATTGTCATAGCCGTGGTCTCGCCATGGGTCGTTGTGTATGTGACGTCATCCGAAGTTGGAGGAGGGTCCAGGGTTATTCCATGGTGCATTGCGTTTTATAGTATAATATCAATTCTTTCGTAACGTCATTACCTTGTTTTAACCGGCTCTGAGTGATGATCAAATTGGCGGAGTTTAGTCCAGTTGCTGGATACTCGGCATCTTTCCCAGAATTTTTCTTTATTTTACGTTCACTGTGTATCGAAAGACGGTTTTTTCCGGCCTGGAAGGAGTTGAAAGTGTCTTAAGACTGATTCATGTGAGTTATCTGGATAAAGTTGAGAGAAAGAGACGAGTGACAACTGTTCGATGGACTCGTTGTTTAACAAAGTGCGTATCCCAGCGCTTATTTGCCTTATTTCAGTACCTATTATACGATAAGTTTTAGATTTATCACTTTTCTTGTCGTTTGTGTAAAATATACTGTGATTTTACTCAATGTCCGTTTATTATTTACACATTTCCAAGGTTCAGTTCTTCGTGAAGTGTAAAAAATGGATATGTTCAGAGGTCCTAAACTCATCTAAAACCTGGAGTACTTTGGAGTACTTTTATATACAAGTGTATATAAGATATGATGGTATTAAAACAAAAAATACTTATATATTTCCTGAGATAAGCGTTTTGCCTACAACATCTGACACTCGAATATTTGAAGCGTATCAAGTTGCGTTTCTAAAAGATCAATTTTTTCATGAATCATTCCAAAAATATCATTACCTTTTGGTGTAAACGTGAGTAGGATTGTTAAAAAACAACACACGTTAACCCTACTTTCATTGTTCACGATTTTGTTGGTTAATCATGGCTTTAAAAACGGCTTTGTATTCGCTTCTTCAACGCCGAGAGGGTTCAACCGAGAGAGATAACCCTGGACCCTCCTCCAGGGACCGCGGAGCATAATTTTGATTGGGGGGGGGGGGCTAATAATTTTGATTGGGGGGGCTAACGACCACCAAATACTGGAAGACCTAGAGGGTTTGGGGGCATGCTCCCATTATTGGGGGGGGGGCTATAGCCCCCCAGCCCCCCCCCCCCCCCCCTGCTCCGCGGTCCCTGTCCTCTGACTGAGTTGTAGGCCTTTTAATGTAATCAATCCAGATCATTTCTAAGTTCTTGCCCTTTGCTTTGGCATTCTTGAGGATTGACTTATCAATTCATAGTTCATCTTTTGTTCCTCTCGACTGCAGCCCTTTTGTTCAACGGATATTAGTTCTTCTTCACCTAGATGTTCATAGAAATTGTTAGATATGATTGATGTCATCAGCTTCCACAAAGTTGGTAGGCAAGTGATGGGTCGATAGTTACTTGGTACAGACCGCTTTTTCTGGTTTTTCATGATTAATGCTGTTCTTCCTTCGTTCATCCATTTTGGAATCTCGCCGGTTCTCAAATACTTCTTGTAACTGTGATGCTATTCGCTCATGTAAGCCTATAAGGTGTTATAAGAGTTATAAGCATTTGAAATGTACCAAAAACATGAAAACGAGGCTGATAGGCCCTTGACTATTATTTCCAAACTGAATTTTTTTAAGATTACTAATTTTGATATATACTCTTTACAGTGACAGCAATGGTGTCTTCAATAACTGATAAGCTAAGCAATATCCATGGCCACACCTTTTTTCATATGTTGTATAGTGTCCGTTAGCACTCTTCAGCTGTATGTGATTCTTGAAATTTCGATACTAAATTTTGTTTTGTTCAAAGCGACCATGGATTGGCATTACATTTGTATTTGACAGGATATTGCAACTAAACCATGAATACTAATGTTTAAATCTAAAGAACAGGGATTGAACTATTAAAAAGAAAATCTCTATCTTAATTCTACTCTTCTTGCACTGATTATGATTACTCTAAATTCCAGCCCCCTATATATGTACATGAAGAAATTCAAAGTGTTTTGTAGTGCATATGCTAATAGCGGAGCTCCTTCGGCCCGCGCGAACGGAGCACCATACTTAAGAAAAAATGGTAACCCATCGAGTTGATTTTTCATGGCTTGATTACGTCATTCTATTGTCCATACGTACATATGGCGTGTACCACTGTGCACAGGGTTCACGGTTAAGTTCATAGCGAACTTTGCCTCGCAATACATAGAAAACATAGCTTTTGGACGCATAATAAACATTTTTATGGATCGATAAGAAGTCTTCAAGAACTCAGGTTTTTTTTCTTAGCGACCAATCGTATATTTTTACTTATTTTGTTCGCCTACGATCGGCAAATCAAAGAAGACTTTCTCTCAGTTTTTAATAATATTTCTATTACATAATTTAATTTCATGTTCAATGAAATATAAAAAGGAATACATATTCCGCCACATATTTGCCATTTATTTAGCTTTTCCAGCTAGTAATTGCACATGAATGAGCAATAGGTTTATTTTATGTTGTTGACCATGTCATAATTTGGACTTTACTGAGTCGATAAAATAAGAAGATATACAAGAACATTTCCAAAGGCTGACAAAGAAAATTATCATTATGGATCAATAATTCTGTCTCTTGTTCTTGTGAAATTCAACTGAACTAGACTGAATGTAAGCAAGTTTGGTTTTCGAAAACATTTGCCGTTCGTATTTTTTCACCTAAAACCAATACCATATGCTAAATAAGATCTTCTTCAACACATGAAATACTTATTAATTGTTGTCCTTCGAATTTAAAATAAGTTTTCTGGTGCTTTGAAGGCTTAAGTTAACGATTTTTCCTTTAGTTTTGACCCACCGGTTTTGAAGAATGGCAGGTTCATAGTTCTCGCTATCAAAAACCAATTCCTTTCAAAATTTAAGCTTATAACCGTTTCTCTAGATTTAACCATAAAAACATAAACGAAGAAGACGTATCAAATTGAAAATTTATCATTTAATACCTAGTTGTGTAGTAAAGCTTATAGGTATAGTTCTGAAAACTTGCTTTGATTGCTAACCTAAAGACATCACCATGGCAATATTTTCATGCTTTGGAGTTTTCAAACTAAAAAATTATCTTACGTACGAAATTTGTCAGCGATTCCTTTCCTCTATAAAGCAAAACGTCAATGGTAGTAGTATACGAATGAGGTTTCTACATCATAGGTGCACCGGTGCTCCGGAGCACGCCGGTGTCCACCGGTGCTCTCCCCGGGCCCCCCTCCGGGCCCGTAAGGGGAGGGCATGGTCAGCGTTAGAGTCATATCTATTTTTAGATTGCGGGCTGTCTAGGCCCACAAGGGGAGGTTGACGGTCTGGATGAGAGTCATATCTATTTTTAGATCGTAGGATTGCACCACCATGATGCCATAAGGAAGACATCATGTTTGAATTTCGCGTAGGGGTAGGGCTGATCTTAATGTTTTCCGTGACTCTAATGTGAGACACGTGTCAACTATTGTTTCCAACAACACACGGTGTTTATCTGGGATTTGTCAAAATCAATCTTGAATAAATTTTTAAAAATTTATTATTACTGGAAATATTTCTTTAATTTTTGGAGAACCCACTATCTTCTGATCTGGAGTTCAGACTTGATACCCATTACACCATACGGTCTTCCATGAATTCTGTCTGATTTGTATTTTACGTATTAATTTGTCTTCAAACAATGAGGCACGCGCCATGAATTCTCTTTATCGTACTGTGGTTTAGCAATAACCCTAAACGATTATCCATTTCGAAATCATACCCAGTATGTCTTATGAATTTCTTAGTTGCTTTTAGGTTAGGAATTTATTTCTGGATTCTGAATCGGAGTTTTATTTTAGCTACCAAGGTACTAAAGTTGTCAAAAGTTTTTTTTTTAATATCACTCGTGTTCACTCATTCGATGGATGTGACCAAGATTTTCTGGGCTTCTTGTTTGTTTATCATCGCTAATTGTTAGATCACCGGTCCATACCGGTTTGGCCGGTCGCTACGCAGAGTACCAAATAACACTGTACGAAATATAGTGTAACTTTTCCCGCTGTTTTTGGTATGTCTTATGAATTTCTTAGTTGCTTTTAGGTTAGGAATTTATTTCTGGACATAAATTCTGATCTGGAGTCAGAGATGCTAACCATCACACTATAAGGTCCTTTTTGGTTCCAAACAGCTAAAATTCATAATTATGTTACTGGCCTGGATGGGAAGACACTATTCAACAGGTGGTATTTCTAATTTGATTGTACACATTAATCTTCGAGATACTGATTTATTGTTCATTATGTACACATAAATATCACATTGTACTTTACTTTGTTTAAGCAAACAAAAGCTATTGTTTCCATCAACACATGATGTTTATCTTGGATTTGTCAAAATCAATTTTGAATAAATTTGTTTTCGGAGGTTGTGTTTTGAGTGTCACTGGAAATATTTTTCTATGTTTCAGAGAAAAAATATGATCTTAATGGGAATCCAACCTATAATCTTCTGATCTAGAGTCAGACGTGATAACCATTACACTATAATTGTCCTCGTAATAGACAATAACTACGCGATTTATTGTATGATTCTATTTCTCGTTCAGTGGCAAAGCTTTTGTCAAGGTTCTTTATTAATTTTGGTATCAATATTACAACTTAGAATTTTTCCCACTTGGGTAATGAAGGAAAGTATTCGAGATCCGTTCCATGGTTTCCCTCTTTTTCCATTTGTTCGCCTTCATGTTTTGGTACAATGAGTTTCAATCTGTTTGACTTTAACGACAGCTGGTGAATAGAATCGCAGTCATTACAGCAGTAAAATTGGCAAAGCTTTTTGTCAAGGTTCTTTATTAATTTTGATATCAATATTACAACTTAGAATTTTTCCCACTTGGGTAATGACTTGACCATGGCTTTCAGTCTTTGTGAACGACGTGGAGGCTCTAAGACTACATCTTTGTATTTATGGGCGTCCTGATAACTAATCCACTTGATAGGTTTTTCTTTACTTGATGGGGGAGTGGGTGGAAAATCAAGTTGGGTCGGAAGAGATCGTGTTTTAGGGGTGCTGGAAGAAGAGGGTTGATCAAAACCCGTCGTGGTTTTTAAGGGAGTAGAAGGTACCTCGGCTATACTGGGTTCAAAAGAAGGGGTTCTAATTTTAGAGGTTAGTCGCTCTAGGAAGGAAGGGATCTTTGGTTTAGGCGTTACATAGCCACTGTCACTGGTGAGACTTATTGAGGGAACGTTTCCTGGAGTTGTTGAATTAGTGGGAAGCCAAGGACCAGCTGATGGCGGTGTCTGTAATGTTTGCACCATTTCCAACCTTGATTTGTGTGGCAAACTACTTCGTTGAAGCTGCTGTTCTAGATTGAGGTATCGATTGTAGAGTTGCGTATATTCTTTGAATTTTAGCTCCGCAGGGATATTGGGTTCCTTTAGGATACTAGCCATCTGCTCCTCTAAATTCTGCAGTATTTTGAGTACGGGGGACTGTAAATAGCTCTGACGTTCGAAATAGTTGGCAATAGATTGCATGACTTCTGATTGTCCACCATGCTGTGATGTTGTCGTAGGGTTCGACTGTAAAACAACATGATCATTAGGGAGAACATTGGTTCGAAGTCTGCACTCCTCTGGAGTATTGGGTTTGAGATCCACAAACAGATATCCGTAAGGTCGTTGGACAGCGGCCTCGTACTTTTGAATAAACTGTTCTGTTTTTCCCGGGTACATCTGTTTCCCCAAAGTCATCATTTGTAGCTTGTCTCTTGGGTTTTTAAACAGAACAAGGTACGCAGCGTTCAGACTCAAAGTTCGCATGATTTTTCCTTGGAAATAAAGGTTTTGTAGAAGGAAGATGACACTGAGGTTGCGATGGTGAGATCCTTTGGTGAATAAATTCATGATTCTTTTGTCGTTGGACGTTTCGGTCATTTGGTCATCAATCACGATCACATTATTAATTTGAGGGTCAAAATAACTATCTTCATCTAAGTCGTACGGTATTCCTTTAACAAACTCTATGCCTGGCACTGTCTGTAACATGTCTTCATAAGCAGGTTGCCATTGGGAATAACTCCAAACGATTCGTTGTGGTGGGGGTGTTATTACTTTTCTCGCACGTTCGAGCAGATTCTGTACCCAAACTGTTTTACCTGATCCAGTCATTCCTGCCACTATGGCCGTAAAGGGGTGTAGCAATTGAAACCTGTCGCATTCTATGTCTTCAACATTTCGAGCCTGAGGGTAGGGACTAAACCGCTGACCAATTGTTTGCATATGTTTTCCTTGAATTAAGAGTGCTCGCTCAGGACCACTGATCTTGTGGACACGAGTTAAATGAGACCATACATGTTGCACGGACTTGCCACAAATAGGACACAACCGCCCCATCTCGTGTCTTTGAAGAATGAGACTAATTCTTGAAGGAGACGCTATTTTATGATAGACCTTGCTCGGCTCTTAGGCTCGGAGCTTTAAGGCTCGGCTCGGCTCGTATTGGTTCGGCTCGGCTCTTAGGCTCGGAGCCTAAGGGCTCAGCTCGATCGTAGGCTCGGCTCGGCTCGTATAGGCTCGGAGCCTAAGGGCTCAGCTCGATCGTAGGCTCGGCTCGGCTCGGCTCGTATAGGCTCGGAGCCTAAGGGCTTGGCTCGCAGCTCGACTCGGCTCGTATAGGCTCGGAGCCAAAGGGCTTGGCTTGTAGGCTCGGCTCGACTAGTCTAGGCTAGGTTAGGTTGAGATGTATGCCATTCTGCGAAAACAAATTTGTTTCAAAGAGTAAATCATGAATACACTCTCTTTCGTGACGTGCAAGATTAGGTTGGCACAATATAGGTTGGTATAATAAACTAGAATAAATAGTAGATGCATCTCAGATGATTTACTATTTCAACACGTCTTTCGAAGAGAGAACATGAGTCGATTACTTGTTGATAATTTTGGCTATTTGCATTTTTTAGTTCGTTGTCCTGAACCTCAGAGAAAAGTCTTGCTCGCTACTGCCACTCCTGAACAAGTTCATGTAGTGTGCGAGGTCTGTCATAATCTATTGAAAGGAGTTATTCCACTTACTTACTCTCAAAAAGAAACATTGAGGTCTCATGCTAATGACATCAGAACACTAGCAGACTCATCAGTGCCTTTCAAAACAAAGAAAATAATTTTAGCCCAAAAGGGCGGCAGATTTGTAAAAGATATTGCATCCCCTTTGGCTGGGAATGTATTCTTGCTATAAATAGTCCTTCGTAATCCCTCGATATTCATTTGGATCTTGTTAAGACATTAGTGATCATCATGAAGCGAAGATATTCTGAAAATTCCGTGGAAGATGTATCTGACTCCGAGGCCTCTAGTGAGGAGGAGCCTTTGGACAGTGAAATTGATCAGATGGTACAGGAGCTTTCCAAAAGCATACCCAGGGAGAAGGCACTAAATGTACTCCACAGTATGGCCGCTTCTAAGGACATTTTGTATTGGAATTCGCATGGAGAAATGACTTATCATCAACGACGAATCCCAGTCACAAGCATGAAGGAATTAGTTGAATATGCTTTATTACCTTACAACCCAGATGTTAGACCACCCAGAGGTTTAAAAACGTTTACTAATGGATTGGTAGAACTGGGCATTAACAAACATCTAATTGGAAATCAGAAATTGTTGGTAGATCTTGTTGCTACGCAACCGGAAGGTGAAGACACGGATGAGAGTGAGACTGAAAGTCAGTCAACTAATGATCGATCCCATAATCATGAACCGCATGCTGAAGAAGAGGAACAACAAAGTAGTGATGATGAAGAGGCGGAACAAGAGGAAGAGCAAAGCATGGACGAGGAATCGAATTCTGAAGAAGAAGAACAAAGACAGTGTCACGTTTGTCAAGAATCCCGACAGTTTCTCAAGATATCTGTAGTGCGGTGCCCAACTTGCCATTGGCATGAAGGTCACTCCGGTCATCTAAACGATGTAGTTCACTGTGACATTTGTACAACCGTTTTCCCAGCTAATCTACAGAACACAAAGAAAACATTTTACTGCTGTAATGACTGCGATTCTATTCACCAGCTGTCGTTAAAGTCAAACAGATTGAAACTCATTGTACCAAAACATGAAGGCGAACAAATGGAAAAAGAGGGAAACCATGGAACGGATCTCGAATACTTTCCTTCATTACCCAAGTGGGAAAAATTCTAAGTTGTAATATTGATACCAAAATTAATAAAGAACCTTGACAAAAGCTTTGCCACTGAACGAGAAATAGAATCATACAATAAATCGCGTAGTTATTGTCTATTACGAGGACAATTATAGTGTAATGGTTATCACGTCTGACTCTAGATCAGAAGATTATAGGTTGGATTCCCATTAAGATCATATTTTTTCTCTGAAACATAGAAAAATATTTCCAGTGACACTCAAAACACAACCTCCGAAAACAAATTTATTCAAAATTGATTTTGACAAATCCAAGATAAACATCATGTGTTGATGGAAACAATAGCTTTTGTTTGCTTAAACAAAGTAAAGTACAATGTGATATTTATGTGTACATAATGAACAATAAATCAGTATCTCGAAGATTAATGTGTACAATCAAATTAGAAATACCACCTGTTGAATAGTGTCTTCCCATCCAGGCCAGTAACATAATTATGAATTTTAGCTGTTTGGAACCAAAAAGGACCTTATAGTGTGATGGTTAGCATCTCTGACTCCAGATCAGAATTTATGTCCAGAAATAAATTCCTAACCTAAAAGCAACTAAGAAATTCATAAGACATACCAAAAACAGCGGGAAAAGTTACACTATATTTCGTACAGTGTTATTTGGTACTCTGCGTAGCGACCGGCCAAACCGGTATGGACCGGTGATCTAACAATTAGCGATGATAAACAAACAAGAAGCCCAGAAAATCTTGGTCACATCCATCGAATGAGTGAACACGAGTGATATTAAAAAAAAAACTTTTGACAACTTTAGTACCTTGGTAGCTAAAATAAAACTCCGATTCAGAATCCAGAAATAAATTCCTAACCTAAAAGCAACTAAGAAATTCATAAGACATACTGGGTATGATTTCGAAATGGATAATCGTTTAGGGTTATTGCTAAACCACAGTACGATAAAGAGAATTCATGGCGCGTGCCTCATTGTTTGAAGACAAATTAATACGTAAAATACAAATCAGACAGAATTCATGGAAGACCGTATGGTGTAATGGGTATCAAGTCTGAACTCCAGATCAGAAGATAGTGGGTTCTCCAAAAATTAAAGAAATATTTCCAGTAATAATAAATTTTTAAAAATTTATTCAAGATTGATTTTGACAAATCCCAGATAAACACCGTGTGTTGTTGGAAACAATAGTTGACACGTGTCTCACATTAGAGTCACGGAAAACATTAAGATCAGCCCTACCCCTACGCGAAATTCAAACATGATGTCTTCCTTATGGCATCATGGTGGTGCAATCCTACGATCTAAAAATAGATATGACTCTCATCCAGACCGTCAACCTCCCCTTGTGGGCCTAGACAGCCCGCAATCTAAAAATAGATATGACTCTAACGCTGACCATGCCCTCCCCTTACGGGCCCGGAGGGGGGCCCGGGGAGAGCACCGGTGGACACCGGCGTGCTCCGGAGCACCGGTGCACCTATGATGTAGAAACCTCATTCGTATACTACTAATGGTAACATAACTTCAAACCAAATAATCTTCCTGGAATTGTGAAGCTTAAAAAGGTCGAGTTTTAATGTGTGCTTTTCACTTACAAGCAGCACGTGGCTGGGAAGCTGCTGAAGGTTTTGCTTGACGTGCAAACGCGCCCGAAAACAGTCACACTTTCGTATGCAGTATCACGCTTGTCACGCACTTAGTATTCGGTCCTTCAAAATGTTGGGAGGCAACAGCTTGCCTCCCGAAATATTTTTCATACATTTCTTTGTAAAGGCAGCCAACTTCGGTCGCCCATATCTTCGGCGTTATTTAATAAAACCACTTCAAACTTTCCAATTTTACTAATTTTACTATGCTCTTTTCAAATAATATATTTTCTTTTTTTGTTGGATTAAAATTTAAAATGTCACGCAAGACCTGATAAACCCTCATTAGCGTTCCTAAGCTATCGAACTATTTTGATTATTCAGATGTTTCTAGACAGCTATCTTATATAGGCTTTCAAATGACATAAACAAAAACGTTAACCCGTTTCAATTCTGTTGAATAAATAAAGGAATATTGTTTCAATGATGATAACCATAAATATAACAACAGAATTACGATTTTTTCAGAGTTTTTAAGTTCAATCCCTGTACCCAAAGTCGACACATTTTCAATCATGGTTCAGGTACCGCGAGAGGGAAGGGCTGGTAATGGGTTTTAGTCTAATACTATTCTAGCTAGCCATTATTCTATTCTACTATATGCGTTTCATTGTAATTAAAAGCTGTCTCTGAGTATATGCATCATAATTTTTCGTTCGTATCTTGGTCCTTCAAAACAATCATATTAATAATTATTAATTCATCATTGATTAATGACCTGACGTTCTTATCTTGATTATTTAGATATTTCCAGGCGGCTATCTAATAAGGCTTTACAAAAATAAAATAATTAAATAAAAAAAATCATTTCAATTCTGGTAGATGAATAATGAAGGAATATTGTTTTACTGATGATAACCATAAATATAACAACAGAATTACGATGTTCCCAGAGTTTTTAAGTCCAATCTCTGTTCTTAATTCGACACATTTTCAATCATGGCTCAGGGACCGCGGAGAGGAAAGGGCTGGTAATGCATGGGTTTTAGTCTGATACATTGTTATATATTGATTTGTTCAAATATAAGGTCTCCCTTTCACACGCAATCTTTAGGAACATTAGCAAAACGGTTTCGCCCTCTCTGTGCGGATGCAAAAAATATATAACTGAAAGCTGTAAACTCAAGCCTCATACCACTAAAGCAAGTAAAGAATTCAACCAAAGTCTGAGCAGTCATAGTCATCAACGTGATATCTAGTTCGTTCGAATTCTATGAACTATATTGGAGCCCTGACTTAGATTTGACTAAAGGTTTCATCAAGGTTGTATCAATATTTTTCTCTCCCCGCCCTCTTTACTCCCCTTTCCCGGTTTACTCCCCTCGCCCGGTTTGCTAATCAACCTGAAATAAACACAGAGGAGTCAAGGTTAGTACCTGACGCCTGTCATGCAAGGTGAAGTCCCGCCCTTTTTTTATATAAAGGGATTTTGCTCTAAGCAGATTTGTTAACTGCTGGAAAGTCGGTGCTCAAGTTATAAGGTTTGTTTCCTGTTCTTTAATTTCCTTACAGTATGTGTTGCATTATCTGCTTGCGTAGTGTGATTTGTTTTGATATCTGTAGTTCAGAATAGCTGAGTCTTCGTTTCTTTTTTTTTTAACTCCGACGAAGGACTAGCGTCCGAAACGTCAGTAAGTGATCTTTCTTATTTTTTACGGTGTAAAATTGAACTTTTTATCACAACTGTTTCATTAGAAACACCGACGCAGCCCACACTAGCTTACCGCTAGTTATCATTTCTTCGTTTCTTAAGATAACTATAAGCTTGTAATTGTTTTTGTTATATCCTGCATGAGTATTTGTGTATTTACGTTGTACATTTATCATCAATTCAATTCTCTAGAAACTATATCTAGAAACTAGAAATGTCTTCTAGTTGTTGAAGATGACTCTTTGAGAACTAATTCGTGTCGTATTTTTTCCAGTCTTTCAACATTTCAACAGATCACGATATGATGTTCAAGCGGTCTTGCTTCTTTTTGGTTCTGGCTCTGGTTCTGGTGGTGGTCCAAGCCCGCTCCTTGAACGACGAATTGGTGCGTTTAAAATATTTTTACTCAATATTGGTCTGATTACTAAATGATATTTAGATTTAGGCACTGCGTAAAAGCGGAGCTCCCATAAATAGTCATTATATATAGTACTAAAAACGTGACATTTGTGTGACGCGGCATAATTAACGCCGGTTACAGCGGTATCACTTCTTTTGATTTTACCAGAACTCAGAAGAAAAAATGAAAGAAAAACCATTATTTTAAGCCTTCAAAAGCATTAGAAAACTTTTCAATTCGAAGAAAAATAATTATAGATTGTAGAACATATGAACACATATATGTATAGAACAAAGGATTTTGTTCAGCAAATGTTAAAAAAATTTTAGGTGGAAAGTGAACTACACTGAAAATTGTCGAAAAATATAATAAGCTTAAGCTTACATTCGCTTGAATTTCACATACAACAAGAGACATATTCAATAATGCAAGATAATAATTTTCTGTTTTAGTAAATTGGTCTTTTAAAAGTTTTTTCAGATTTATTCTTATAGTTATTAATTTTATTATCGAGCGAAATATCTTACAAAACAAGCTAAGTAATAATAGCTGGAAAAACCCGATAAATAGCAAATATTTGGTGTGATATGTATTCCTTTTCATATTTCATTCAATATTAAAATAAATTATCTACAAAAATGTCAAAATTTCCATATGATTATGAAATATGGAATCTTGTTTTGACATCAGAATTCCTTGCGTGAGACTCGCTGGCCGTCAAATATATTTTTTCAAAGAACTAAGTCTTTTTACTAAGTTTATTCTTGAAATGGGATCAAAAACAAAAATTCAAAGCTTCAAATATCGCTTTTTTTGATCACAAGTATTGAAGAAAAAGATGATAAAAATATAAAATGCAGTAAAAACGACAAACAACCGACTATCCAAGTTTTTCTGACAATATTTGCCGAAGCAACGTCCTTGGCTTGTCTGAGAGTTTCTGCAGCTAGTTCACAAATTTTTTGTCAATTTTTAAGTAAAAATAATAGTTAACATTAATGAATTTACCTTCTATGAAGTGTTTTCTACGGAGCTGAAATATTATGCTTGCAGTATAATCCGTTTTTTGTTTATCTACAGGCCACTTTTTTCTCTAACTGAAGTTTTAGTCACGAAACATCATCGTAAGACTAAGAATCTTCTCTCGCTTCAAGTCGCTAAAGTCGAAAAATTGTTTTTGTTCACTTTAAGACAGGCATGACTTCGATTAAGAGCCTGTCCACGAGAGGACCAGGCAGACGTGTTACTCGCCATCTCTCCGATTTCAATGAAACTTGGCACAGAGAAAGGCTTCACTCAAAAACTTAACATGCCAAAATATTTCGGAATTCGGAATTCGGAATTATCCGGGAGGAGTTAGACCACCCCCCCCCCCCTGCTTTTTTCCCAAGAATCTCAAAAAATTCACCCTGCAAAATGGAAAAAGTGAAGACCTCCCAAACTCTCAGAATTCAACAGATTCTATTTTGGCTGGACATGAGTATACTTACATCTTTTGTCAATCTATGACAGGAGTTTGCAGTGGTTTGATTGAAGCCTTGTCAATCAGCAGACGTTAATAATTAAACCTATAAAATAACATGCCAAAATAAGCCAATTTGATGACCAAATATCTCCAATGGCCAAGGCTATATTCAAATGACAACACCATCACCGTTTAACTCTATGATTGGTCTAAGGAATTCAAGAATAAAATTATTGGGACCTCTTAATTTCTTTGCGCAGGCCGTGCTTGAAACCTGTCATTGAGAGCAATAATATTTTCTCCAAATCCTCAAACTACGATGGCAAGATGAGAAGTTTGGTGCATTTCCAACCGTTTTTCCAACTCTTTTGCATGTTTACTTAATCATTGGACTCCCTGAGAGGTTCAAAAATAGTGAAATTCCGATATAATTAGAGATAAGGCCAATTTTTTTCGAAAAATAGCGTCAACTTATCACTTTGTAAATGATGATTCTTCCGAAAAAGCCCGATATTTTCGATATCTTAGTACATAAATGAAATCGTTGAATATATGCCATAACTTAGCATTATAATAAAGATTTGTATTATATTTATTCTAAATTTTGGTCGGCGGCTGAAGGGTTGACAAGTACAGGTGAGTGAAAATCTACGCTTACGTGACAATGTTGACATTATGCACTTTGATGGCATTTGGCTTCGCATAACAATATCAAGAACGGCTTTCTAAAATTGTAGAGTGGATTACATCAGTAACATGGAAGCTGTTCCCTTGGATCAACTATGTATCAATCAATGAAAGTTTTTATACTTACATCAGGCCCACTTGCAGTGTGCTAAAGCTGCTGCTGTATTTCAAAGGACCGTCGGTCGTTCGATAGTCTTATAGCGAAGCATTCCTTTCGGCGAAGTGCAAAACAACACAAAATTTGATGAATATACACATTATATATCTTCCTCTTTACTAACTAAGAAAACGCTTCCTTGGGCAACTTTCAATACAAAATTCAGCTGTGACTTTTTACATGTAATTTTCACCGGAAAACTCAAAACAAACTGAATACCCGTGAAAAATAAGATGATAATAATTAATGACCGAAAGATTCTATGAAATATAGTTTCTGAGCGATAGTTGATAACATTTATATAATTCTACATGCTTTCAATTCTATTTGTACCCAGTTGAAATGCATATGTACTTTAATAATAAATTTGAATTTGTAACTTTGTGTTTTATAATTATTTGTTCAATAGCACTATTATACACTATTAATGACTGGTCCCGAGGGAAACAGTTAGTTTTGTTTCCCGAGAATCTCAATGTTTCCCGAGGTCCGCCGAGGGAAACATTGAGATTCGAGGGAAACAAAACTAACTGGTTTCCCGAGGGATCAGTCATTAAGCGTTTTGTTATATAGCTAATCATTTTAGACAAGTCAATTTAGAAAATTTGAATTTTTATTCCGTGAGCTTGCAACATAACATAAGACCGTTACTAAACGGATACACGATTCAAAAGATCAAAAAATCAAAGTTCAATGAATATATAAGATTTTTGAATAGTTCAATGTTTCTTTAAAACTCACTTCGAGTAGAAATTAAAGGTCACATTTGCACCTGAAAAAGCCCCTGCTTGAAAAGTCACTGTTTCTTGACTTTGGGAAGCAAAATTCTGCATCAGTACAGGTGATTGCGGACAGATCGTCAAGTTCTTGTTTTGCTAATCTTTCGGGATTTTCATGACCAGTTTCATCAGAAAATGCTACTAGGGTTGCGATAGCGTTTTTCGTAGCTTTTTTGGTGTTTTCTGAGTTCTTATTGTCAACAAGAGTCTGTATTTCTTCACTAGAAAGACTGGAAAATCTCTGCTTTTTCGTTTTTGGCTCCATTTTCACTCGAGCTGGAAATATTTTTGCATGTGATCTGCTCATGACCTTCAGTAGCATACTTGTTTCTGATTGGTTCATAATATCACCCAACTGATTTCTCACGTTCTGATCACGTGCGCTGGGCACTTGTATCCCGGTCGGGATACAGTTAGATTTAACTAGTATCACGTGAGCATCTATCAACCAATGAGAATGCTCGTTATATAGTCAAAATGATTAGCTATATAACAATTAGCACTTAATGACTGGTCCCGAGGGAAACAGTTAGTTTTGTTTCCCGAGAATCTCAATGTTTCCCGAGGCTCCGGCCGAGGGAAACACTGAGATTCGAGGGAAACGAAACTAACTGATTTCCCGAGGGATCAGTCATTAAGTGTTTTATTATATACTCTAGTCAAACGAAGAAAAAATTTCTCTCCATTTTGAAAATTTTTTATTTACAAAAAAATGTCATTATGAATTACAAAGCGTTTGACCTGATCACGTGGATTTATTCCCCTCTCACGCTTTGATCACGTGCATTTATTACCCGCGCGGGAGTTATTGAGATTTATTTCCCTCCACGTGCATGATGTACTCTCGACCAATAAGAAAACGAGTTTGACTAGGATATATAATAATACACTTTAATACACTTTATTACTCTTTACCTATTACACTTTGTTTCACGGGTTAATGAAAACCACTCTAACTTCAATCAGTACTAGGAATTTATACTCAGTAGACAGCATGCATATCTTTTATTAAAATTATATCTTCCATGGTTATTGCACAAAATAATATTAATTTTGTTGACGGAAATAAGAATTAATGAATGTATCAAGCATTTATGTTTTTTTGTCAGATTGAGTTGGAGCTACGTGGATCGAACTGTGTGCCTATTGGTCAGGTTGGCTGCGACAATAACAACGGGAAGTGCTGCAGAACTGGTAACCCGTATACCGGGAAAATGAACGATTGCGTAGCTAAAGGCACTTTTAGGTCCCCGTAAGTAAAGAAATTATATTTATATATTACATTATGACATTATTATATAAACTATTATCATCATCACCATCATCATCATCATCATCATCATCATCATCATCATCATCATCATTATCATCATCATCATCATTATCATCAGAGGGTTGTCCAATACACACGACCTGATACGAGTGGTGAATTTGCTTCACGACTCGTACAGGTCGTGAATATAATTAGTATGCATAAAACGAGCATATTAATTTATTATGTCATATGATGAATTAATGAATAATTAAGAGACTTAGTTATTTTCAAAGTTAAAAAATAGGCAAGCTCAGAGGGGGGCTAAAACTTGTACCACTCGTACCACTCGTACGACTCGTAAGAACCATTTACGACCCGTGCATATCATTATCCACTGGTACAGGTGGTGAAAATAGTATGTGGGAACCCTGTGGTATAGCTTGAATAAATTATGGACTTAGTATTTTGGCATGCTCACAGGGGCCCTAAAAACTCGTACCACTCGTACCACTCGTACGACTCGTAAGAACCATTTACGACCCGTGCATATCATTATCCACTGGTACAGGTGGTGAAAATAGTATGTGGGAACCCTGTGGTATAGCCTGAATAAATTATGGACTTTGTATTTTGGCATGCTCACAGGGGCCCTAAAAACTCGACCACTCGTAAGAACCATTTACGACCCGTGCATATCATTATCCACTGGTACAGGTGGTGAAAATAGTATGTGGGAACCCTGTGGTATAGCCTGAATAAATTATGGACTTAGTATTTTGGCATGCTCACAGGGGCCTTAAAAACTCGACCACTCGTACCACTCGTACCACTTGTAAGAACCATTTACGACCCGTGCATATCATTATCCACTGGTACAGGTGGTGAAAATAGTATGTGGGAACCCTGTGGTATAGCCTGAATAAATTATGGACTTAGTATTTTGGCATGCTCACAGGGGCCTTAAAAACTCGACCACTCGTACCACTCGTACCACTCGTAAGAACCATTTACGACCCGTGCATATCATTATCCACTGGTACAGGTGGTGAAAATAGTATGTGGGAACCCTGTGGTATAGCCTGAATAAATTATGGACTTAGTATTTTGGCATGCTCACAGGGGCCCTAAAAACTCGACCACTCGTACCACTCGTACGACTCGTAAGAACCATTTACGACCCGTGCATATCATTATCCACTGGTACAGGTGGTGAAAATAGTATGTGGGAACCCTGTGGCATAGCCTGCATAAATTATGGACTTAGTGTTTTAGCATGCTCACAGGGGCCCTAAAAACCCGACCACTCGTACCACTCGTACGACTCGTAAGAACCAGTTACGACCCGTGCATATCATTATCCACTGGTACTGAGGTGGTGAACATAGTATCTGGGAACCCTGTGGTATAGCCTGCATAAATTATGGACTTAGTGTTTTAGCATGCTCACAGGGGCCCTAAAAACTCGTACCACTCGTACGACTCGTACCACTCGTAAGAACCATTTACCACCCGTGCATATCATTATCTACTGGTAGGAGGCAAGTAAAATATATGCCGATGATGGGTAAAATCTCTTACTCTGAAGGTAGCTAGATGTTTGAAGAAGTATATTTTAAAGATGATTCGTAGTTGTGTCAAGATGCCGTTAGATCTAGAAGATGGAAACTAGAGAATCGGCTCTTTCAACCACTCAAAAGTATCTATGTTTAGATAAACTTAAACTTACCTATCTAAGATGCTAATAGAATGGACGAAAATGTCAGCTTTTACGCTAAAGAAATTGGTTTACTTAAGCTAACTAGGATGCGTTCGATCGTCCTATAAGCTATACAGGCTGAACAGTCAGTAGGTTTGAACTGCAGTCTTCCATGCTGCTCAAAGAATTAATACTGTAGATCACAATGCAAGTTCTTGATACTATGGCATTTGAATTAAAAACGGAGTATTCTTTGAACTCAGAGAAGGCGACAAGACGCCAAAGGTGCAGAACTCAAACTCACTAGTCCGTACTAGCTTGTATCTCATGCAATCGCGACGAGTAAACAAATCAAAAATACTCGACTATATGTCTGACCAGCCAGCTGGGAAGGGAAAAAAATACTCCGATACTTATTACTACTATACCTGAAATGCATCTCTCTAAATTATATATATTTAAGAACTGTTGATCTTGAATTACTGCGTTCTATATATTGTTTTCAAACGATACCTCAGGACCTAGGACCCCTCAGTAAAATAGTGAAATATACAACATGTCATTAAAGTGTAAGGTTTTACTTTTGTCCTGTCTTCGTGTCTAGTCGTTCTGTCTAGTACTGTTTTACTGAGGTATCGTTTATTGATGGAGTATAAAGCTTCGTTTAAAAATGTTGCTACAACAAATAACTGTGAAATGGCAGCAAACCGACACTGGAAAATAACTCATGAATGTTTACAAGCAAGAATTGACTATTTAGAAGGAGTTTCTTCAAGATTTCCTCGATCTCAAAACTTTCACTGCCGTTTGTGCGCTCGGATTTAGCTATATATAGGTACATTACAGAATTTTTTTTCCAGATTTTAATACTTTAATCTTTACCGGCCCTTTCTCAGCATATAAGTTTCAACTCTCAGTCAGTTGCCACTTTTGAGAAATTAACTTTTACATTTGTCGGGTCTCACTAACTCTGTCGAGAAGTGAAAAGATTCTAATTTTTCTCGACCGATTTTAAGAGATCAAATAAAGTTCAGACAAAATCCTTTTCATATTTTAAAGATGAAATGTTTTTCTATATTTTTGCAACGTTTTGGTTTTGATTCGCAGAAATTATTAATAATAAAAGTCATCGGTTTTCTGCACGGTTCCAACACAAGAAAACCGCCCTGCCAGCAACAAATCGACCCAAATCGAAAAAGTGCCATAACTCGTAGAATTTTTTTTTCTAATTCGAAACACATGGTTGACATGAACAGAATGACAGAACTCACACACTAAGTATCAGGAAGATCGATTTTTAACCCCGAAAGTCGATGGCCAATTCATATGTGAACTCGTAGAGAAAATGTGCATTTATGGAGTTATGTTTACTTCTTTATTGAATTCTACTTTGTAAACTTATTTGGTCTTAATAGCTTGGTTCCTTTAATTGTAATACAAATGTGATGATGAAAAATATAATTTTTTTTATAATTATTATCCTAACTCTAGATGTATAAATGTAGATGTAGATATATGATGTCTTTGAGAACCACTAAGGTTCAGCTAAACATTGTCATTTCATTTAAACAAATTATTGGCAAAATGGCATGACATACTTCTTGAAGTACATGATGTTGGGAAGAAAAAAACATGTATTATTGTTTCTCAAATATGGTATTTGTTACCCTGCTCAGAGCCCATCTTCATCTTCTTTAACCCAACAGAGGAAGTTATGCTAGCAGGGTTAGTGTCCATAAAGAATGTTATGTATGGTTAGAGAGATACAAAGATGTAAATTATAGTTTTGAAAGAAGACAGGTGTGTAATAGCCATTAAACAGGGTCATCAATTTCTAAAATGTAATTCTAAAATCAACTTTTAAATTGTAATTCAATGTAAAAGGACCTAGTTGAAAGTTTTATCTGTGTAACTTTTTTGTGTGAAATCCCTAGTGACATTAATGCATAAGCAACACTTTAGCTTTTCGCAATCAGGTGTGACAAAAGTAAAGTTTTTCAAAAACAATTAGCTGCCCCGTCCCTGCAAATTTTGATCATAGCACCAACCTGGAAAGTTTCAGTAAATAAATGCATGCTGGACTCCTGTGGATATGGCAGGGAAATGGTTCACTGCCTCCATGATGGAATTGCTGGTTTATATCATTTTCAAAGCTATTTCTAAAAAAATTATGAAAATTAAAAGATATTAAGCATCTATTGAAAGAAATTAAATTGAGAAATGAAATGATATCAGAATAGGAAGCCAAATGATTGAGCTTTCTTTGGAATACAAAATGGTTTTGTTATAAATAATGATACATAATAACAGTATACAGTTTTGTCCTCCAAATTGAGCTGCTATGACATTAAAATGAAAGGGGTCTATAGATCTCTTGAACCATAAGTGAGTAGTACATGATTGGTATAATGGTATCGAGAGTCTCTACATTCATTATGTATACTACAGGGGGGCAGAGGAACTTTTTTTAACTGTTTATTTCTTCATATCCCCCAATGTTTACACAAGAAAAATTGCACTCCCCCTCTGGGCTAAAAGAAAAATTATAGATCCTCCCTGCTGTTCTCTTCTCCAAAAAAAGACATTTCAGTTCCATTTTTTTTTTAGTGTTTTTTTTTAAGTTATGACAATTTTGCATTTTCTGGCAAAGAAAAAGTAGAGAATTTGTTTGTATACACATTCTTATTAAAGAATTAAAGAAAACTAAAAAAAAATTAATAATATCTAGCTTGCGCCTCATTGTAGCTATGGCCCTGGTTGTGCCTTAAGTACTTCATCAGCTCGTGGCCATGTTGAGTGTGCTATTACTACACTTGCAACAAGCAAACTGGCAACACTGTTGTTGATGAAGATGAGGAAGATAATGATGAGGAAGGTGAGGAAGATGATCTCAACAGTGATGATAACAATGATGACAATGACAGTGATGATTACCATAATGCAGATAGTGACTGATGGTGACAATGACAGTACTGAGAATCCAAATGTTAATTGTTTTCTGTATTTATTCAAAACACAAAGGTCTATTTTACTGGGAATATGATGTTATTCATGATGATATTCACTGCAAATGTGTGAATTGACATGAAGCTTAAAGACTTGCCTTTACTTAATTAAGCTGCCTGTTTTTTTATTTGTTCACTTGGGACTGGACCAGCTCGTTATTGTTTTATGGCATAATGAAAAACTGTTGGTTGATAACATTCAAGCTAAATATTGTTTATTTGTGAAGTACTGTAGGTGAAATAATGATTTGCATACAAAAAAATTGAAAAAAATTAGCATCCCCCCTTAACTAACATAAAAAATTTTTGTAATCCCCCCTTTTCATGCCAGTAAATTTTATGATCCCCCCTAAAAATCCTCTGCACCCCCTGCAGCATACATAATGAATGTAGCCTAAGGTCTTGGTACAACAAAAACAAATGATATAGTGAAGAAATATGTTTGTGGGCGAGTCTTTTGAAAACGAGAAATCATATATATCATTGTCATAATATATATTCAGAGTTGATTCCAAAGGAATATGTTTTTGGGCGAGTCTTTTGAAAACGAGAAATCATATCAATGTCATAATATTCAGAGTTGATTCCAAAGGAATATGTTTTTGGGCGAGTCTTTTGAAAACGAGAAATCATATCAATGTCATAATATACAGAGTTGATTCCAAAGGCATATGTTGTTGGGCGAGTCTTTTGAAAACGAGAAATCATATATATCATTGTCATAATATACAGAGTTGATTCCAAAGGCATATGTTGTTGAGCGAGTCTTTTGAAAACGAGAAATCATATATATCATTGTCATAATATTCAGAGTTGATTCCAAAGGAATATGTTTGTTTTTATGGTAAGTTTATAATTTCAGAGTGCATTGTAAACGAATATATTTGTAAGCGAGTGTATTTTTGAGCGGAGTGTTATGACAACGAAAGCTACTCATGTCATTCATTGTTATTACGGTATACAGATTCGATTCTAAACGAAGAAAGCCTTAGAAAACGAAGTAAGATAATAACTACACAAGCTTACATTTCGGATTCGTATAAGTTTCGTATGTGCTCATGCAGCGTCAAAGATAAGTAGAAAACAAATCCACCAAAGAATTCTCGTATTCTCCCGGTATTCTATATGCCCAGCGTCAACAACAAGTATAGATGGCTCGTATATCAGCTTTAGAAAACGAAGTATAACTTATAAGCTTCAGATCGAGCAAATATTTTAGAATCAGGGATCTGGAGCAAATATTTTCACCAGTGGATAATGATATGCACGGGTCGTAAATGGTTCTTACGAGTCGTACGAGTGGTACGAGTGGTACGAGTTGTGGGGGGGTCAAGAGGAGTGGGACATGAGGTACTTAATTTATGCATACCACAGGGTGACCGTCACCATTTATTAGTGTTCCTTTCACCACAGGGTGACCATTTCAAAATTTTGTATGATGAATATGTGATGTAAGAAATTAATATGCTCGTTTTATGCATACTAATAACTTTCACGACCTGTACGAGTCGTGAAGCAGAATCACCACTCGTATCAGGTCGTGTGTATTGGACATACATGTATCATCATCATCATCATTATCATCATTATCATCATTATCATCATTATCATCATTATCATCATTATCATCATTATCATCATTATCATCATTATCATCATTATCATCATTATCATCATTATCATCATTATCATCATTATCATCATTATTATCATTATCATTATTATTATTATTATTATTATTATTATTATTATTATTTTATTTGAACCTCAGGAAAATACAATATGATTTTTCCCTGATAAAATTACTAGTCAGGTCTTTTCCCAAGACCTGTGACTTCAAACTGTCATTTCAAAACTTAACCGAAACCTAGCATATTGTTACAATGCTGCTTGACTTCTTCTTTTTCTTTCTTTTATCACCCCCCCCCCCCCCCTTTTTTTTTCCCTAAAGTTCTAAGACTTTCCTTAGCATTCTGGCAGTTTCTAAAATTGCGGATTTCTGAATTAATGTTGCTATCCTGTTACTTATGCCTAACATAGTTATATATTATTATTATTATTGTTATTATTATTATTATCATCATCATCATCATCATCATTATTATTATTATTATTATTATTATTATTATTATTATTATTATTATTATTATTATTGAAGCACTCTTCTCTGTGTACGAGTGGTACCTAGAAGTACAGTTTTCTGAAAGTCTATCATGTTAATCTTATCTAATTTATTTTATTAGAAAAAGTAGTTTTGTGTCAAATATTAACATATTGCTACAAATCAAGTGTCAAAGTTCATTTTCTCTCTCTCCTCATTGTGCCGTACAACGTGATAATTAATAAATTTCAATGTTTGTCTCGGTTTATCCGAGTATTTTATGTAATATATACAATATTGTATATCTGATACAACGCGGACACGAATATTGTATATTACTTATGAAACGTCTAAGTGTATACATTCATGTTCTACTAAAATGTTAAAGATAAAATTGAATTTGGCTGAGAAAATTAGAGTTAAAGTTTATGCAAATCAGGACGATTTTATATCAGATATACAACCTCCTCCACGGACAATGATTTCTGTTGTGTTTTCCTCATTAATTATTCATGGTTTTATGATGTCAGTTGAATTGAAACGTAGATATTTCGCTGACTTGAAAGTGTGTCTTCACTCGTTGTGGATATGGCAGGTTTGTTTTAAAGATATCAGTCAAGACGGAGCCGAAATGTCGAAACGCGATCAAAACATTATCCATGTTCAGAGAGTTCCAAATCTCGGCCTCATTCATTTCTGGAGATATGCTGAGTATTTCTCAAAAAGAGACAGATTTAATTTTCATCTTGGTTGCCCACTTGATTCTGAAGTCTAAGGAAGTTTGAAATTTTGAGTTCAACTTGTTCCTATGTTGATGCCTTTTTTAGTTTCATTTACATGTTTTACGAAAAAAAGATTCAATTTTAAAAACTATAGCTGAATTTATCAAATAATAATCTTAATAATGCTTAATGAGGCGCGGCTTCGTAACTAAATTAAATGCCTCTATTTTTCTTCAAACAACTTCTCAATTTGAACTTGACTTAGTTTTCTGTGTCCTGTCACATGATTTTGTAATTTCTAACCAGGCTTGCATGTTCACGAAATGAATATTTTAGTTTGATTTTGCTCTAGATCTGTTAGTAAAAGTTTAACACGAACGGCGCATGCGTTCGTTTATAAAGCAAGCGTATTTGATTTGGCAGCATATACCAGATAAATCTGAAACAACAAACCTTAGACGTTGTCTCGACGTTGTCTCGACAAGATATGGCTGTTTGCACAGCAAAGCACAATTGGGCATACGACACAGAGAGAAGCCTTCCACGGCATCCGTGGTCAATCCCTTTTGATTTAAGGCGATTTTTAACGCCTCTTCTTTATCCCAATGCCTTGCCATATAATAAACAGCTTATTAAACTATTAATTTGTATGTTACCTAAAATGTTTACGAAAATTCGCAACCCTAGTCAGTAATCTTATGAGGATATTGACGCTAAACTTCTTTTTCCTTTTTAAAAATGACTTTTCAAGCGGTATGGCATTTCATAATTTTCTTTCTTGCTTTGTGTTCTAGGAAATGGACGTGTGTCAAATCAGGGTAAATGCAAGATGGAACAGAGTCAAGACAAAACTGATGTCCTACCTAGTAAAATCTAATACCAGTTAAATAAATGGATAATTCCGTCTGCAATAAAGTGTTAATAACTTATCTTATGGGTCATTAACCTAAAAGCTCGCGCATCAGGTTTATGTCTAATAAAAGAAGGTAGAAGAAACACTGGACATTGTCTTTTCTTACATCTTGTTAAAGATGAGCTGCGACGGAAAAAGCTCCATATCTCCATATCTCAGGGAAAAGGTCCTAATCTCAGCAAAAAAGTCCTTTTCTTATCAAAGGTCCACTTCTCTGGGTAAAAGTCCAATATCTCATGTAAAAATTCCAAATTTCAGGATCCCGTTCTGATCAGGATAAATGGTCCAGACCTTAGGAAAAAGGTCTCAATCTCAGCAATTTTAATAAGTTCCAACTCTCAGAGAAAAAGTCCAAATCTAAGAAAAATCATTCAAATCTCAGTGGAATATAGGTTCTAAGTGTGATGATAATGATGATGATAATGATGATGATGATGATGATGATGATGATGATGATGATGATGATAATGATGATAATGATGATGATGATGATGATGATGATGATGATGATGATGATGATGATGATGATGATGATGATGATGAAGAGGATGATGATGATAATGATGATGATTACATTCTTATTCCTATACGTTCATCCAATTCATTTCGTGTACATTCTTATTCCTATACGTTCATCCAATCCATCTCGTGTACATTCTTAATCCTTTGCGTTCATCCAATCCATCTGGTGTACATTCTTATTCCTATGCGTTCATTCAATCCATCTGGTGTACATTCTTATTCCTATGCGTTCATTCAATCCATCTGGTGTACATTCTTATTCCTATGCGTTCATTCAATCCATCTGGTGTACATTCTTATTCCTATACGTTCATTCGAACAATCTCGTGTCCACTCGTTTACATAATATGGTTGGATACTCCAGATTATGATTTGAAACTCCATAATGTTATTGGATAAGATTGTCCAGTAGAAATGCATGTTGTGTCAATCTCAAAGCTTAGCCAGGTTTTTTCTGCTAAAGGAGAGTTAGAGGTTTGAGTTATATATGGTGTACATGTGGCTTAAGAGTCGATACTTTTGATGCTCGCAAAACCATTATTTTCTTTTGCATCAAAAACAAAAAACTTGCCCCCATTGAAACCTATTTAACTTGCTCTTATAGAATTCGGTGGTTTAAGTACGAAATTCAAAAATTGTGGAATATCCGCAACCGTGGATTGAACTCTTGGATCGGACTTTTTCTAAAAGGAGCGTCGGATGGGTGACTGCCGGGCACGGTTTGAAATAAACTAAATGCCCGGCAGTCGGAATTTTCGCAAATAATTCCGCAAAACAACCCAATTGGATTCCAATAATCTTCTCTACCTTTTTGAGAAATATCATGCGGTTTTCCTGAGCTTGACAGATATCTATTTTAGGCCTTTTTCTTTTCTCGGTCAGTATAATAGAATACGAACGACTCTCTTCGTGGCACACAGACAAGTTTTACCGACGACTACCGGGTTTTATCTGATTGCTATGCGATCATCTAATTCATCTTCCGGACATTCTTATCCCTATCCGTTCATCCAATCGTTCATGCCATGCATCTCGTGTAAATTCTTATTCCTATGCGTTCATTCGATCCATCTCGTGCTCACTCGTTTTCAGAATATGGTCGGATACTCCAGATTATGATTGGATACTCCATAATGTTATTGGATAAGGTTGTCCAGTAGAATTGCATGTTGTGTCAATCTCGAAACTTAGCCAGGTTTTTACCGCTAAAGGTTTGTTTGGTTTACCCAGTCCCTTAGTGGAGTGAGAGGTGTGAGTTATGATGTACATGTGGTTTAGGAGTCGATACTTTTGATTTTCGCCAAACTATTATTTTCTTTTGCATCAAAAACAACAAAACTTGCCCTGTTGATACCTATTTAACAGCTTGCTCTTTTAGAATTCGGTGGTTTCAGTACAAATTCCAAAAATTGTGGAATATCCGCAACCGTGGATTGACCTCTTGGGTCCTCAATAAAACCGTCAAAATGTGCAAACACACCACTTAGTACTTTATTACATGAAATTTTCGCGACACGTTAATTTTGTGATTTTGGAGGTCGCATATTTCGCGACACTTAAATTTCGAGATTTTGAGAAAAAATCATATCCTTGATTTCGCGATTTCATTGTATAAATTATTCGTAATTTATTTCTAAATACACTAAAATTCCTTTAGAAAACCCACTAGTTCCTTTGTTTTGACTTTAGCATATTGAATACTTGTTCCAATCATTCATTGTAGACCAAGGTCAATAGGCGCTAGTACTTGGTTCTCAGTAACGTCTTTTATCCATGCTTTTGAATGGTCATATTAAGTTCTTTATTTTCTCAAAAATGGAGAGTCACTTAATTTTCGGGTCATTATATTTTCGCGACACTAATTTTTTGCGACACTTTTATTTCGCGACTTTTTCGAAATCGCGAAATTAAAGTGACACGAAAATTTCATGTCATAAGGTACCACTCATGCTCCGATTTTCAGCCCTCAGAATTTAATTATTCTGTCAAATTATCCAACAAATTTAATAGAAGAATATAAAAAGCCCAAACCTTGGCTCGAATCCTGACTAGCGCTCGAACCCTGGCTATCCTGATAGTTTGTCACAATAGACGCATCAAGAGTTCCGCGCTGCTGCTCAATGCGCATGCTCAGGGGATTAAAAAGTGGGATGATATTTTGTAAAGTATGCCATATTTAGTTGTATCTTTCTTGTTAAGTACAATTTTCACTAAATATTCAAGATCGCGTACCGTTAAGCGAATTCTGAGTCAAATATACCGAAAAATTGCATATTATACAAAATATCATCCCACTTTTTAATCCCCTGAGCATGCGCATTAAGCAGCAGCTCGGAACTCTTGATGCGTGTAAATAAACTATGATTTTCAGTTGAGCTTGGAACGAAAGAAGTTTTGTCATAAAGTTTTGATGTCCCGCTTTAGGGACATTGGGAGCTAAACGTTAAAACTTTATGACAAAACTTCTGTCGTTCCAAACTCAACGTAGAACAGTAGTAGTTTTTCTCGGAAAAAAGCGTCTCACTTGATTGCCATGTTTTAGGTTTATATATTTACTTTTAAACAAAATGCTTAATTCCTTATCATGAAACTCGAATTTCGACTTCGTGCGTTTTAAGAACAATAGGTGGATCAAAGATTGTACGAAATTTGAACATCTTTAGAATTTGAGCAAAAGATACTCGTATTTCATTGGTGTGATTAACAACGAGTCGGGCCATACCAGTGCACAACACTAACGTATTCTGAAATTATGACTTGAGTACAACTATTGTTCAACAACTCCGTAAAAACGATCTCAAATGGCTTCAAAATCGACCAGACATCAAAACATTTACCAAGCTATCAAGGTAAGTCATTTTTATTCATAAAAGTATCAATTTTAAATATCACAAAATATTACCGTAAATATTCATCACAACACTACAGAATAAGAGCTTGGGCTGCCTGTGTTTGAAACAGTAGAAAGTTCATAAAATAAAAAAATTAAAAATATCAAGTGTTCATGGTGCGACTGTCCTCAGTAACTATAATGTTATTCTAATTAATCTATAATTTCAATGGAAAGCTTAATAAAAAATGAATTTAAAGTATCAAAATTATAATGGAATGGCGTCGGTCGTATTATTTGAAATTTAAGGTTCCTCGAGCCAGAACTTTTGTAACCATACCAACTAATTGGTTAAGATTTTGATAAGCTTTCCGTAGATGCCAAAGTTTAAAACCACACATGCACTAGCTGTTGATATAAAGTTTATCGGTGGTGCATAGATAAGTAGAGGAATCAACGTTACCATGGTAATAATAACTTTAAAGCGACTGTTTACGTGTTTTCAACACTCGAAGATAAAATTCGAATCTCCAAGCGCCCATGTAATATTCTGTATATTATATAATTAACAATGAAAAAGAAAAGAAAGCTTTTTCGAGCTTTTTTCTGCTATAAGAAGTATGTAACTATAGTGACGATATTTTTATAACATGTTATTTTCACATCTGAAAATATCCAATTTTTGAAATAGAGAAATTTCATTGATAATCATAAAATAAAGAAATATATTACATCCTTCAACACACGGTAACCATAGGGAAATTATATAGGAAAACAAAGAAATCAAAGAAAATCAGTTTGACCTTGTTTTTCCTAACAATATGGTAATGGTCCAACGACAGACTTATGAATTGATGGCAGAAAATGCCGAGTTCGTTTTAAAGAACGGTGACAAAATGTTTACAAATTCAAGCACAGAAGAATTGAGACAAGATTTGACATCAGGGTCCTTCAGTCATGGAAGGAAGGTCATGCGTGTTGACCGCCACAGCTGGCTTTGTCACATCTATACAAATGACCGAGATGAATTCACAAATCATATGATGCGACAAATGATGGTTGCCATAGAGGAACTGGAACAAAGAGTAAAAAGAAAACAGAGGTGGAAGTTTTTTATGCTGCAAATTTGGATTTCAATGCTGTAGTAATCTTTAAAGAGGTGCTATGCTTGGAACAAGATGACAATGTTACCCGCGATCCAGATATAGTGTTGTACGAAAAGGATTTGTAACCATGTGACCATGGTGAAGGATGAGGAGGTAGGTAGAAAAATGGAACCTAGCTTAGGTTTTGACGAGATTTGACAGGAATCCAGCTATTGTCAGTATTCTTTTATTAGTTTTTATAAAATAACTTTGATATTACGCGCGCTCTGATTGGTCAAAAAGCCATGTTTTATGAGAGCATAATACATGCTCACGTCATTTTTTTTCTCTCTCGAAAAGTTAGTTATTTTATAAAAGCAATAAAAAACAGTTTTCCGTGTATTATACTCTGATAAAGACACGCTACGCGTCGTGGTTTCCTACGCTTCTCTCGTGTTCTCTCCACATCCCGCGTGTCTTTATCAGAGTATAATACACGGAAAACTGTTTTTTATTCCTTAATAACTAAACAATTAAAAGTAAAATTAAAATTCGTTAACTCTAAAAATTAGAATAGGCATCTCTGCAGATGTATGTGTTGCGAATAAATTTTTAAATTTTTAAATTTTTAAATGTTTAAAAACACTAAAATATTTGAAATATTAAGAAAACAACAACAACAAAACAAACAAATAAACAAAAAACAGAAAAAAAAATTGAAAGTAGAAATATCATTAAAAAGGTGCCATTATATCAGATGATTAATGTCTTTTGCTATACATACGAGCAAGATTTTCTTTACTTTTCTTTTGTTCTCTTCTCTTGAAATTCTGGTAGACAACACCAATGTCACCAGGTAAGTCGTCATTGTCCAGTAGTCGCCAAGGATACAGATCAGCAAATGGCATTCGGAAGTTAATTGACGTAAAATACTGGTACTTATGCCAGTCACTCCTGCTCTGCCACTGGTCCCATATCTTGTCTATGAAGGCATGGTGAAGTAGAACTTCAGGACTATAGGCTGCTAATTTGTTGTCCGGCATGTTACCACCAATGCATTCATGAAACATGCTATGGAGCTTTTCTCTCACCGTTTCTCCAAAGTAGTTGAAGGATTTTGTACGCAATAGTTTGCGGAGATCTTTCTCGTTGGGGAAATCACAGTTACTGATGAAATTTCTTTTCAAGCATCCTCCGCCATTGCTTGCTGGCAATTGCCAGTTTCCTTCTCTGAACTTTCCATCTTTGACGCAGTAAGACGGTGGAACCCCGTTGCCTCCAAGTCCTTGCGGACCTTCACTCCACACATCTTTGGGGTTAGTAGTCCTCCACACGTTCTTTCCCGCTGCGGTCCATTGGAAGTAAGGTATAGTAACTCGGCAATCAATTTGTCGAAGAAAGTTCTCGGCTTTTAGCAAAAACCATCGATGCCAAGGGAAGAATATCTGCGGCATGTGGTGCAAGAGATGGGTTGGAACTTCTGAGTGGACATCCAATATCTTCTGGAAGTCATCCTTGAGGAATCGGTCTGTTGTTGCCTTGTAATATGCATTGACGAACCGACGACGCTCTTCAAAGCTCATTTGGGTGAACTCCTTGCGAACACGTAAACAGTCGCTATAAACGCCCGCTTCACAAGAACATTGATCCCCGCAACTATTGTACACAACTCCATTTCCTTTGCAGGATTCCCACGAACCTTTAAAGTAAACAGACGCAAGAGGCTGAAGCTTGATTCGTGCCTATATTCTTGTTTATACGGAGGCGAAGATCTAGGGTGGAGTGTGTCGGCTGGGGGAGGGTGGTCTCGAGTTATTAAGATAAAAAACACATTGATCGATGCGGCATCGATGATCAGTATTTTGGAATTTTTTACCTTCATCGAGATCTTTGTAGTTAATATCTGGGCAAATTTTTGTCTTTTTACTGATGATGAGTGTGGTTCGTAGCAAGGCTCGGAAATTATCCAGGTAAACTGATGAACATCTTGGTACAGTCATGCAATTGGCACAGGACTTTGGAAAGAGTAGGAAAAAAAAACAAGACGAATTATAATTAGTTGAAAACCCTCGGCGGAAAACTGGAGAAAAAAATCAGTTACAGCGCTTTTCATATTTCCGCGACTTAACTGACTTAAGACATCTGGCGTTGTAGCTTCCTTCAATCAAATTTACGACAAGCCGAGTTCATTCCGATCGAGCGACAAGGAAATTCCCTTCCCTTGAGAGAGAGAGAGAGAGAGAGAGAGAGAGAGAGAGAGAGAGAGAGAGAGAGAGAGAGAGAGAGAGAGAGAGAGAGAGAGAGAGAGAGAATGATCCTATCCAATTGCATCAGTTGATCTCCTCCTAGTATATTCCCTCGTTTCATCCATATAAAAGATTCTCAACCCATAGTTCCGAGCATGACATATACCTGAAGTTTGCTGCAGAGCTCTTTACTTTCTTCTCCATCTCCACTAACATCAAATTCAATATTGCATTGGCATTCTCTTTGGACGTTATTTGCACACGCTTGTTCGTCGATAATTCCACAACTAGTAGTGCGCATGTGAAAAGATACGAGTACTAAGACGCTGACCACAAACCAATGCGTGGTAGCCATTGACAGATTTATGTCGATCTGAAGGGGAAAAAAGGTTTTATTGAATATTAATCTAAATGCTTAGGAAAAAAATACACAATCAAAAGAATTATAATTATAAGGAAATAAACAATAACCAATTAAAGATGAACGATGAACGATGAACGATGAACGATGAACGATGAACGATGAACGATGAACGATGAACGATGAACGATGAACGATGAACGATGAACGATGAACGATGAACGATGAACGATGAACGATGAACGATGAACGATGAACGATGAACGATGAACGATGAACGATGAACGATGAACGATGAACGATGAACGATGAACGATGAACGATGAACGATGAACGATGAACGATGAACGATGAACGATGAACGATGAACGATGAACGATGAACGATGAACGATGAACGATGAACGATGAACGATGAACGATGAACGATGAACGATGAACGATGAACGATGAACGATAAATGGTAAATGATATCCTAAATTATCCTATCCTTGATATATTTCTCATTTTTATCATTTCGACATATTTTTTATAGAAACAACTACGTATCCTATTTTAAGAGCGAAACGCTCATCGATGGGGTTCAAGCTCAAATTAATTGAAAAACAATATAAATTACAAATGACGTGAAAACGAAAACGCACACACAGAATTTCAAAAACAAACTATTTTGAAACTAAATACATTATTTTGCTTTAAATAATATATAATTTTTAAGAGCAGCAGAAAAAATGATTGCCAATTACTAAAAACACTATCTACAAAAAACAATAATTGTTTTGACGAGTAAAATTATTTAACTCCAAACATTTTTTTTTTTCATCTTCTGCTCACCTTCTATTCATAGATTATGCAAACGTTAATTTATTTTTAAGTATTAATCATGTTATTTATACTAATATGAAGAAGAATTATAGCGATAACCTAAAAAGTTATCTTTTGCGTTACGTGGTTTCTAAGGGACAAAATCTTCATTCAGCTTTGTAGAAGCATTCAAATTTATCGATTTCTGAAACAATTTGAACAGAGCTGATCAAAGTCGGATTGAACACTTTTAAGTTTAAAACAACAACAACTGGACTGATCTAAGTCAGGGTATGGTTAACTCACAGATTGAACCCTGAAACAACCTCTGGGTTGATCAAAGTCAGGACATGGCTAACTCACAGATCAAACCCTGAAACAACCTCTCAGCTGATCTAAGTCAGGGATCAAGTATTTAACTCAGTGAAATTGTCTTAATTTTTTTAAATTAAGTGAACAAAAAGCTTCCTTTCTTATATAAAAAAACATATAAAAAACAAACTGATTATGGTTATGATTAATTGAATGAACAAACTTTGGTTTCTCACCTTTGAAGAAGCTAACTCTTTGCTTGATTTAACAGCACTTTGATTTTGGAGAATTTCTTCGACAATTTCACCTTCACGACTCTTTTGGGTTCGTTGACTTTCTTCAGAGACTTTTTATTGCTTGCTTGCTTGAGACACTTTTAGCGGAGGACTATTTGATTGGCCTCGGGTGGTTTGATAACATAATCCTTTGAAACTGTCCGACATGCCATTGTATAAGCTAAATTTTAATTCAAAAAGTGTCATTATATACGACAAACAACATAATTTTCCTGATGAATACCCAGAATAATGAATGCCTAGGAAATTTGTCATATTTTTTTCACATGACTCATTTTTGCATCGTTTCTCTACTCCCTAGGAGACTACATCACATAAACCCTAGCTCAATTCATGGTTACAACTAGTACTCCCTTTAATTATAGAATATCTCAGAATTTAAAACTCTGATCGCGGAAAAAATGATAACTGATAAATTGTTTCAATAATTTAAGAGGTTTTATTGAATATTAATCTAAGTGCTTAGAAAAAATACCAAGTAAAAAAATTAAAAATAGGGAGACAAATGCATGATAGACGATGAACGATAAGCACAAAATCATAAACGATACTGAAATAATAAACGATTAAAGATAAACGATCTAGGAGACAAATAAACGATAAACAATGTACGTATGTGTCTGTCCTCTTTACATATAATTGGTATAAATACTGATTTTTTTCAAAGAAGTTTTTCAGTGCGGGGTCGAAATAAGAACACCCACATTCAAGAAAAACTGGAAAAAACAAAAACAAAAATATCTATTTGACTTATAGTAAAAAAAAAAGGTTTCTTTCTTGCAAAACTATTTCAGAATGATAATAATTATATTGGCTTCCACTGGATTCCAATTGGAATTTAGAAGTTGATTTACACTAGTACATACAGCGCTTCCCAACTTGAATGATGAACACAGCGGTATTTTACGAATAGTCCCTTTCACAGTTCCCTGTGCAATCGTGAAAGGTAGCCGCGTGCCTTTGCATCGAAGGACAATTATTCACAGGTCTCTATCATTGCAAGCTCACCGTTCGTCTCGCTTCGATGCAAAGGCCCGGCTACCTTTCAAGATGTTAACGACCAGGAAATTGAAGTTTTGATAGTTGAGGCGATTTTAGTTCTACCAAGCGACTAAAGCAATGAGGAATTTCCGTCTTTTAAGGTAAAACCAAACGATTGTATTTTTGTAATTCAAAACAAAGCATATTTAAGGTGAATGACTACTTTAGCAAGGAATAATTACAAAATGTTCTTAGAAAGATATTTTACACATAATTTAACGCTGATTCCAAAAATGAAAAGAAAAATGGGGTGTCCCGAGCTCGTTTTCGAGATAATGAATCTTGAATATGACCATCTTGACAAGTTTTCGAAAGAAAACTCAAAAATTAGAAAAGCTCTGTAAGGAATTTTCTCAGGAAATCTACTTTAAGCATTATTTTCGAAGAAAAACTAAAAATATTTGAAGAAAGTTTTAAAAATAAGCTCAAAATTTAGCATCTTGTTAGCTCAATGAACTGAAAATCGTACTCAAATGATGACAAGAAAAACACATAAAACGCTTTTTTTATAAGTCGCTAATAATTACGTTTTCTTCAAACTTTCTCAAAAGATTGATTTTTACCTGTTGTTTAAAGAAATTCACAGAAAAATATAGAGTCCCGTGCAAAATTCGGGGTTTTTGCCCTGTTAAACGTTGAAGTTCAAAACGTGTATGGTTCCTCAATAAAAGGTTGAAGGTTGTTATACGGTTTTGAGCGATTTTCGTACGTGCGCACAAATTGAACTTTCAAAAGTAGTCAGTCTCCTTAATGTAGCTTTGTCAATAGTTCTAGATTGCTGAATGAAAATTTTCTTGTTTAAAGTGTTTACGTAAAGATAACAGTTTTATTTTGTTTTTCAATGCAAAATGGCTTAATAAAAGTAGAAATTATGGAAACTTAGGGAAAGAAATCCTCGCGGAAAGGCTATGAAAAATTCTATCGAGACCTAAAACTCAACTAAGAAAAGAAAAACACGACAGTCACGTCGCTCCGCTCACTTTTGCATTTACATTTTCTATATACTGAATAGCTTTCCCGTTTTCAAAGTCACTATTATTGAGTGCTAAATTAATTGTAGAGAATCAAGGCACTAGCAAGTGTAAAGTTCAATTTCGAGTAATAAAACAAAGTGACAAGTGAATAAAGATTAGAGTCAGAATTATTGAGTTATTTTCGTATTTTGAGTTACAAATTATTTATTTATCTTCACTTTTGTATTACTTTCTGTACTTATTAAAATAGTAATGGCTGTATGAAAATTAAAATACTTTTTTATTCAAGTTCTCAATTTTACAATACTCGTAATTCGTAAATGACAATTTTACTGTCAGTAAACATGTCGCGCCGTCTGCTCTGCAGCGTACTCAGTTTGCATATTACAGTGCGAATCGAAAAACCGTGGGCACCCAGAAATATTTCAGAAATCGTTTATCGTTCGTTGACCAGTCTGAAACAACTCTCTAACTACAAGAATGTCGACTGATTTGTAGTCAGATAAACTTCTTGTAGTTAGAGAGTCGTTTCAGATTGTTCAACGAACAATAAACGATTTCTAAATTATTTCTGGGTGCCCACGGTTTTTCGATTCGTACTGTAAAAGGGTTAGAGACTGATGTGAGTGTTTTGTTGGCGAATAATAAGCAATTATATATTGGACGAGGTCGAGCAAAATATCGTGATTTGTTAGTGGCGAGCAAACAATTATTTGCCGATGCCGAAGGCATGCAGAGGCAAATAATTGCTTGCAAGACACTAACACATCTCGATATTTTACGATAACCGAGTTCAATAATTGTTTTATCATTCAAATTATTTTTTCTAATCTTTGAGGGGCAAACAATAACAAAGAAGTCAGTTCGTTTTTTCAGGGAAGCGAGCCATTGTCAAATGCTACGTTACTGCGCATGAGCAGACCGTCATTTGCAGCAAAATGGCTTTGTACCGTAATACGCATGAGCAGACCGTTATTTGTAGACAGTTATTTGAAGTTCTCTCGGCCAATCAAAACGACGGAAAAAATAATTTGAATGATAAATGCACTTCCTGACTGTATGATGAACTCGAAATTTCTCATACTGCACTCGGCTCCGCCTCGTGCGGTATTAAAATTTCTCGTTCATTATACAGTCAGCGCGTGCCTTTATTCTTCAACAAAACATTCACATCAGTCTCTAATCCCTAAATACTTTCTATAAGCTGAATAAACACGGATTTCAACCATTCTGATAATCTCTCGATCAAACTCATGAGTTTTTTTAAAAGTGCGAATTTTATAATTTTCGACTATTCTTTTTGGAAAAGTTCCTGGAACCCAGGATTTCAATCCATTTTTCTGAAACTTTGCAGATATGTCGATATATATCTAATCTCAAAAACGGTGTCAGTTTTTTTTGATATTGTCTCGTTTTAAAGTTATTTCATGATTTATGCGCAAATAAAGTTAAAATCACGTCATTCACTCACTTTGGGAACAAATATTTTCGCAACCAAAGTGTTTATCAAAAATCTGAGACACCGTTTTGGAGATCAATCTGTGCTTTTTACAGTGATGTGAATTGTGTGTAAGTCGTAATACTTCCGGTGTTCCGGGAGCTTCTCGAAAAAGTGCAGTCTAAAATCATACAACTCGCACTCTTAAAAAATAACATGGTTGTAATCTTTGTTTATTTAGCTTCAAGAAAATATATACTTTTATAAAGATTATATGAGTAGTTTGTGGTTTTTTGTGAACGCGGTCTCAAAGGTCCCCTGGTACCTTAATGTATTCTCATACTTTTATGCACGGGCTTTTGTACGTTAAACTTACACATTTCGATGCGAAGCTGGCTGGTTTTACCAAATAAGGCGTGTAAGGCGACACGCGTTAAAATGTCTGCGCATGCTCTAAGTCCGTATGCAAATTACTCAAAAGCGTCTTCGCGCTATTGTAAAAATATGCAAATTTGACTTTCACACTTGCCTGAAAAATAGTCTTTACAAAATGCCAAAACTTAAAGTCAATTCTTGAAACTTAAGGCTCATTCTTTCATATTGTCTTTATTAATACAGTATCTTGGTCCCACAAAAAGTATACCTCCATACTCGTATACCTACAGAATACCCCGCCAATCGTATTCAGTAGTCGGAACTCTTTGAAGAACGAGGCATACAACAATAGAAATCATAGTTATTAATATGTGCATATGATTTGCGGGGTATTCTGTAGATATACGAGTATACCCACGTAATTATTTGTATACTCGGAAAAACAAACATTTATTTTCTCACTAAAACTCATTTAATTGTTGCTAAAAGGTACACACATAACAAACGTTTTTCTCTAGTGTCTTGTAAGGCCTGGTTCAAACGTCGAACTTCACATGAGCCGAACGCATCGAAAACAATGGATAATAAGTCGGTCTTCTCTGATGTCATTTGGTTCGGCTCATGAAAACCTCGACGTTTGAACTGAGCCTAAAAGGTTGTTTAACACTCCTATTCGTTGTTCAAACACTAAATATTACTTAGAAGTCAAACAGAACATGAAAATTGTAAATAGTTTCTTATATTTCTAAATTTTGTCACCTGTGTGAATATGCTCATGCTTCGAAAGGTCGTTTCGTCTCGTAAATGCTTTGTCGCATTTTTGACACTTGTATGGCTTGGCGCCTGTGTGAGTGCGTTCATGTTTCTTTAGAGTACCCTTTTGTGTAAAAGCCTTGTTACAGTACGTGCACTTGTATGGTTTAACGCCTGTATGGATGCGTTCATGTTCCATAAGATGGCTTTTTCTGGTAAATGCTTTGTTACATTGATTACATTGGTATGGTGTTACACCTGTATGAACACGCCCATGGACATTAAGGCCACTTCGTTGGGTAAATGCCTTGTTACAGAGTTTACAAGTATATGGCTTTACACCTGTATGGATACGTTCATGTACTTCAACGTCCCAGTTATTCCTAAAAGCCTTGCCACAGTATTTGCATTTGTGTGGTGATGCACCTGTATGGATAAGCTCATGTCTTTTAAGATGACTCTGACGTGGAAATCCCTTGTTACAATATGTACACTTGTGTGGTTTTTCACCTGTATGAATACGTTCATGTTCCTTTAAATCACTCGGTGCTGCAAATGTCTTGTTACAGTATGTACATTTGTATTGTCTACTAGCATCATCACGTTCGTGTCTATTTAGATTTTCTTTGTGTCTATTTGTCTTATCACAAGACGTATATTGTTCACGTTTGGCTGGATTCAAACTGGTATGCATAAGATCTTGCTTTCCTTGAACTTCAATATTATGATTGAAACCTTTATAAGCTGGATTGACCTTAGGCAAAATCTTCCTAAACTTCAAGTGAGTAAGCTGTTTAATATCTGGTTTTTGCTGACTCTGTTCTATATCTGTTGGTATTAATTCTTGAGTTCCTGTAACTTTGTTGCCGACATTTTGGATTCGTGTAGCATCTCGATGGCTATCGCCTGTTGTAAACTCTTCAGTATCATGCCCTCCAACCACTTGTAAATCACAGCTATCTACGTGGATTACATTATAGTCCCATTCACTATCGTCTTTTTTTGTTGCTGATGTACTTTTCCCAATAATGCGAGTGTTACTATAGTTACCTCTTTGAAGGAAACTATCATCCCTCTCACGTTTGTTTCTCTCGTGGCTTCTTGATAATTTGTCATCGACTACTTTTTTCACTATCCGTTGTTCTTTGATTTCAAATGAATGTTCTTCAATTGGAAGATCATTGTCTATCATACTAACATCTCTACAGACTTTAGTTTCATTTGATATTTTTACTTTGCTTGTATCTGTATTTGCTTGTACTCGCTTGATGGATTTTTCTTTCACACCAGCATCATTATAGATTTCATTACTTTCATTTGATGTTATTTCTTTGCTTTTATCACTATTGTTTGGTGTTAATTCTTTCGTTGTATTGTTGTCTGCCATAACAGTATCACTACAAAACTCTTTACTTTCATCTGATGTTATTTCTTCCCCTGTTCTGTAGTCTACCATAATACCACAGACTTCAAAGTTGTCCAATGATGTCATTTCTGTGCTACCAGCATTAGCATACCTTTCATTAATGCCACACCTTACTCAAGCGTGTTGATAACGATGCCTCCAGTGATAGTTCGTTAATGATTACAGTTCTGAAGGGAAAAAATAAACAAATCAAAAAGTAATACATACTGCAATATCATGAAAAGTTTGACTCTATGCACATAGCCACAAAAAATAAACTGTTTTGAACAACAATAGAACAAAATTTCTGTCAGGGCTACAACAAACTAAACTACTAAAAGGTTATGGCACGTTAAATTCATAAGCATTTGATAAAAACAAGAAAACCAAAAACACCCCACTACATAATTAATCACTGACCACTTACAGTGTATTCTCCTACCCACCCCACTACATATGGTAATCAATCACCAACCCCTTACAGTGTATTCTCCTACCCACCCCACTACATAATCAATCACCAACCCCTTACAGTGTATTCTCCTACCCACCCCACTACATAATCAATCATCAATCCCTTACAGTGTATTCTCCTACCAACAACACTACATAATCAATCACCAACCCCTTACAGTGTATTCTCCTACCCACCCCACTACATAATCAATCATCAATCCCTTACAGTGTATTCTCCTACCAACAACACTACATAATCAATCACCAACCCCTTACAGTGTATTCTCCTACCCACCCCACTACATAATCAATCACCAACCCCTTACAGTGTATTCTCCTACCCACCCCACTACATAATCAATCATCAATCCCTTACAGTGTATTCTATCCACCCCACTACATAATCAATCATCAACCCCTTACAGTGTATTCTCCTACCCACAACACTACATAATCAATCATCAACCCCTTACAGTGTATTCTCCTACCCACAACACTACATAATCAATCATCAATCCCTTACAGTGTATTCTCCTACCCACAACACTACATAATCAATCACCAACCCCTTACAGTGTATTCTCCTACCAACAACACTACATAATCAATCACCAACCCCTTACAGAGTATTCTCCTACCCACCCCACTACATAATCAATCATCAACCCCTTACAGTGTATTCTATCCACCCCACTACATAATCAATCATCAATCCCTTACAGTGTATTCTCCTACCCACAACACTACATAATCAATCATCAATCCCTTACAGTGTATTCTCCTACCCACAACACTACATAATCAATCACCAACCCCTTACAGTGTATTCTCCTACCAACAACACTACATAATCAATCACCAACCCCTTACAGAGTATTCTCCTACCCACCCCACTACATAATCAATCATCAATCCCTTACAGTGTATTCTCCTACCCACAACACTACATAATCAATCACCAACCCCTTACAGTGTATTATCCTACCCACCCCACTACATAATCAATCACAAACCCTTACAGTGTATTCTCCTACCCACCCCACTGCATAATCAATCACCAATCCCTTACAGTGTATTCTCCTACCCACCCCACTGCATAATCAATCACCAACCCCTTACAGTGTATTCTCCTACCCACCCCACTGCATAATCAATCACCAACCCCTTACAGTGTATTCTCCTACCCACCCCACTACATAATCAATCACCAACCCCTTACAGTGTATTCTCCTACCCATCCCATGACATAATCAATCATCAATCCCTTACAGTGTATTCTCCTACCAACAACACTACATAATCAATCATCAATCCCTTACAGTGTATTCTCCTACCCACAACACTACATAATCAATCATCAATCCCTTACAGTGTATTCTCCTACCCACAACACTACATAATCAATCACCAACCCCTTACAGTGTATTCTCCTACCAACAACACTACATAATCAATCACCAACCCCTTACAGTGTATTCTCCTACCCACCCCACTACATAATCAATCATCAATCCCTTACAGTGTATTCTCCTACCCACAACACTACATAATCAATCACCAACCCCTTACAGTGTATTATCCTACCCACCCCACTGCATAATCAATCACCAACCCCTTACAGTGTATTCTCCTACCCACCCCACTACATAATCAATCACCAACCCCTTACAGTGTATTCTCCTACCCACCCCACTGCATAATCAATCACCAACCCCTTACAGTGTATTCTCCTACCCACCCCACTACATAATCAATCACCAACCCCTTACAGTGTATTCTCCTACCCACCCCACTACATAATCAATCACCAACCCCTTACAGTGTATTCTCCTACCCATCCCATTACATAATCAATCATCAATCCCTTACAGTGTATTCTCCTACCCACAACACTACATAATCAATCACCAACCCCTTACAGTGTATTCTCCTACCAACAACACTACATAATCAATCACCAACCCCTTACAGTGTATTCTCCTACCCACCCCACTACATAATCAATCATCAATCCCTTACAGTGTATTCTCCTACCCACAACACTACATAATCAATCACCAACCCCTTACAGTGTATTATCCTACCCACCCCACTACATAATCAATCACAAACCGTTACAGTGTATTCTCCTACCCACCCCACTGCATAATCAATCACCAACCCCTTACAGTGTATTCTCCTACCCACCCCACTGCATAATCAATCATCAATCCCTTACAGTGTATTCTCCTACCCACCCCACTGCATAATCAATCACCAACCCCTTACGGTGTATTCTCCTACCCATCCCACTGCATAATCAATCACCAACCCCTTACAGTGTATTCTCCTACCCACCCCACTACATAATCAATCACCAACCCCTTACAGTGTATTCTCCTACCCATCCCATTACATAATCAATCATCAATCCCTTACAGTGTATTCTCCTACCAACAACACTACATAATCAATCACCAACCCCTTACAGTGTATTCTCCTACCCACCCCACTACATAATCAATCACCAACCCCTTACAGTGTATTCTCCTACCCACCCCACTACATAATCAATCACCAACCCCTTACAGTGTATTCTCCTACCCACAACACTACATAATCAATCATCAACCCCTTACAGTGTATTCTATCCACCCCACTACATAATCAATCATCAACCCCTTACAGTGTATTCTATCCACCCCACTACATAATCAATCATCAATCCCTTACAGTGTATTCTCCTACCCACAACACTACATAATCAATCACCAACCCCTTACAGTGTATTCTATCCACCCCACTACATAATCAATCATCAATCCCTTACAGTGTATTCTCCTACCCACAACACTACATAATCAATCACCAACCCCTTACAGTGTATTCTCCTACCCACCCCACTACATAATCAATCATCAATCCCTTACAGTGTATTCTCCTACCCACAACACTACATAATCAATCATCAACCCCTTACAGTGTATTCTATCCACCCCACTACATAATCAATCATCAATCCCTTACAGTGTATTCTCCTACCCACAACACTACATAATCAATCACCAACCCCTTACAGTGTATTCTATCCACCCCACTACATAATCAATCATCAATCCCTTACAGTGTATTCTATCCACTCCACTACATAATCAATCATCAATCCCTTACAGTGTATTCTCCTACCCACAACACTACATAATCAATCACCAACCCCTTACAGTGTATTCTCCTACCAACAACACTACATAATCAATCACCAACCCCTTACAGTGTATTCTCCTACCCACCCCACTACATAATCAATCATCAATCCCTTACAGTGTATTCTCCTACCCACAACACTACATAATCAATCACCAACCCCTTACAGTGTATTATCCTACCCACCCCACTACATAATCAATCACAAACCGTTACAGTGTATTCTCCTACCCACCCCACTGCATAATCAATCACCAACCCCTTACAGTGTATTCTCCTACCCACCCCACTGCATAATCAATCATCAATCCCTTACAGTGTATTCTCCTACCCACCCCACTGCATAATCAATCACCAACCCCTTACGGTGTATTCTCCTACCCATCCCACTGCATAATCAATCACCAACCCCTTACAGTGTATTCTCCTACCCACCCCACTACATAATCAATCACCAACCCTTTACAGTGTATTCTCCTACCCATCCCATTACATAATCAATCATCAATCCCTTACAGTGTATTCTCCTACCCACAACACTACATAATCAATCACCAACCCCTTACAGTGTATTCTCCTACCCACAACACTACATAATCAATCATCAACCCCTTACAGTGTATTCTATCCACCCCACTACATAATCAATCATCAATCCCTTACAGTGTATTCTCCTACCCACAACACTACATAATCAATCACCAACCCCTTACAGTGTATTCTATCCACCCACTTACATAATCAATCATCAATCCCTTACAGTGTATTCTATCCACCCCACTACATAATCAATCATCAATCCCTTACAGTGTATTCTCCTACCCACAACACTACATAATCAATCACCAACCCCTTACAGTGTATTCTCCTACCAACAACACTACATAATCAATCACCAACCCCTTACAGTGTATTCTCCTACCCACCCCACTACATAATCAATCATCAATCCCTTACAGTGTATTCTCCTACCCACAACACTACATAATCAATCACCAACCCCTTACAGTGTATTATCCTACCCACCCCACTACATAATCAATCACAAACCGTTACAGTGTATTCTCCTACCCACCCCACTGCATAATCAATCACCAACCCCTTACAGTGTATTCTCCTACCCACCCCACTGCATAATCAATCATCAATCCCTTACAGTGTATTCTCCTACCCACCCCACTGCATAATCAATCACCAACCCCTTACGGTGTATTCTCCTACCCATCCCACTGCATAATCAATCACCAACCCCTTACAGTGTATTCTCCTACCCACCCCACTACATAATCAATCACCAACCCCTTACAGTGTATTCTCCTACCCATCCCATTACATAATCAATCATCAATCCCTTACAGTGTATTCTCCTACCAACAACACTACATAATCAATCACCAACCCCTTACAGTGTATTCTCCTACCCACCCCACTACATAATCAATCACCAACCCCTTACAGTGTATTCTCCTACCCACCCCACTACATAATCAATCACCAACCCCTTACAGTGTATTCTCCTACCCACCCCACTACATAATCAATCATCAATCCCTTACAGTGTATTCTCCTACCCACAACACTACATAATCAATCATCAACCCCTTACAGTGTATTCTATCCACCCCACTACATAATCAATCATCAACCCCTTACAGTGTATTCTATCCACCCCACTACATAATCAATCATCAATCCCTTACAGTGTATTCTCCTACCCACAACACTACATAATCAATCACCAACCACTTACAGTGTATTCTATCCACCCCACTACATAATCAATCATCAATCCCTTACAGTGTATTCTCCTACCCACAACACTACATAATCAATCACCAACCCCTTACAGTGTATTCTCCTACCCACCCCACTACATAATCAATCATCAATCCCTTACAGTGTATTCTCCTACCCACAACACTACATAATCAATCATCAACCCCTTACAGTGTATTCTATCCACCCCACTACATAATCAATCATCAATCCCTTACAGTGTATTCTCCTACCCACAACACTACATAATCAATCACCAACCCCTTACAGTGTATTCTATCCACCCCACTACATAATCAATCATCAATCCCTTACAGTGTATTCTATCCACCCCACTACATAATCAATCATCAATCCCTTACAGTGTATTCTCCTACCCACAACACTACATAATCAATCACCAACCCCTTACAGTGTATTCTCCTACCAACAACACTACATAATCAATCACCAACCCCTTACAGTGTATTCTCCTACCCACCCCACTACATAATCAATCATCAATCCCTTACAGTGTATTCTCCTACCCACAACACTACATAATCAATCACCAACCCCTTACAGTGTATTATCCTACCCACCCCACTACATAATCAATCACAAACCGTTACAGTGTATTCTCCTACCCACCCCACTGCATAATCAATCACCAACCCCTTACAGTGTATTCTCCTACCCACCCCACTGCATAATCAATCATCAATCCCTTACAGTGTATTCTCCTACCCACCCCACTGCATAATCAATCACCAACCCCTTACGGTGTATTCTCCTACCCATCCCACTGCATAATCAATCACCAACCCCTTACAGTGTATTCTCCTACCCACCCCACTACATAATCAATCACCAACCCCTTACAGTGTATTCTCCTACCCATCCCATTACATAATCAATCATCAATCCCTTACAGTGTATTCTCCTACCAACAACACTACATAATCAATCACCAACCCCTTACAGTGTATTCTCCTACCCACCCCACTACATAATCAATCACCAACCCCTTACAGTGTATTCTCCTACCCACCCCACTACATAATCAATCACCAACCCCTTACAGTGTATTCTCCTACCCACCCCACTACATAATCAATCATCAATCCCTTACAGTGTATTCTCCTACCCACAACACTACATAATCAATCATCAACCCCTTACAGTGTATTCTATCCACCCCACTACATAATCAATCATCAACCCCTTACAGTGTATTCTATCCACCCCACTACATAATCAATCATCAATCCCTTACAGTGTATTCTCCTACCCACAACACTACATAATCAATCACCAACCCCTTACAGTGTATTCTATCCACCCCACTACATAATCAATCATCAATCCCTTACAGTGTATTCTCCTACCCACAACACTACATAATCAATCACCAACCCCTAACAGTGTATTCTCCTACCAACAACACTACATAATCAATCACCAACCCCTTACAGTGTATTCTCCTACCCACCCCACTACATAATCAATCATCAATCCCTTACAGTGTATTCTCCTACCCACAACACTACATAATCAATCACCAACCCCTTACAGTGTATTATCCTACCCACCCCACTGCATAATCAATCACCAACCCCTTACAGTGTATTCTCCTACCCACCCCACTACATAATCAATCACCAACCCCTTACAGTGTATTCTCCTACCCACCCCACTGCATAATCAATCACCAACCCCTTACAGTGTATTCTCCTACCCACCCCACTACATAATCAATCACCAACCCCTTACAGTGTATTCTCCTACCCACCCCACTACATAATCAATCACCAACCCCTTACAGTGTATTCTCCTACCCATCCCATTACATAATCAATCACCAACCCCTTACAGTGTATTCTCCTACCCACCCCACTACATAATCAATCACCAACCCCTTACAGTGTATTCTCCTACCCATCCCATTACATAATCAATCATCAATCCCTTACAGTGTATTCTCCTACCAACAACACTACATAATCAATCACCAACCCCTTACAGTGTATTCTCCTACCCACCCCACTACATAATCAATCACCAACCCCTTACAGTGTATTCTCCTACCCACCCCACTACATAATCAATCACCAACCCCTTACAGTGTATTCTCCTACCCACCCCACTACATAATCAATCATCAATCCCTTACAGTGTATTCTCCTACCCACAACACTACATAATCAATCATCAACCCCTTACAGTGTATTCTATCCACCCCACTACATAATCAATCATCAACCCCTTACAGTGTATTCTATCCACCCCACTACATAATCAATCATCAATCCCTTACAGTGTATTCTCCTACCCACAACACTACATAATCAATCACCAACCCCTTACAGTGTATTCTATCCACCCCACTACATAATCAATCATCAATCCCTTACAGTGTATTCTCCTACCCACAACACTACATAATCAATCACCAACCCCTTACAGTGTATTCTCCTACCAACAACACTACATAATCAATCACCAACCCCTTACAGTGTATTCTCCTACCCACCCCACTACATAATCAATCATCAATCCCTTACAGTGTATTCTCCTACCCACAACACTACATAATCAATCACCAACCCCTTACAGTGTATTATCCTACCCACCCCACTGCATAATCAATCACCAACCCCTTACAGTGTATTCTCCTACCCACCCCACTACATAATCAATCACCAACCCCTTACAGTGTATTCTCCTACCCACCCCACTGCATAATCAATCACCAACCCCTTACAGTGTATTCTCCTACCCACCCCACTACATAATCAATCACCAACCCCTTACAGTGTATTCTCCTACCCACCCCACTACATAATCAATCACCAACCCCTTACAGTGTATTCTCCTACCCATCCCATTACATAATCAATCATCAATCCCTTACAGTGTATTCTCCTACCAACAACACTACATAATCAATCACCAACCCCTTACAGTGTATTCTATCCACCCCACTACATAATCAATCATCAATCCCTTACAGTGTATTCTCCTACCCACAACACTACATAATCAATCACCAACCCCTTACAGTGTATTCTATCCACCCCACTACATAATCAATCATCAACTCCTTACAGTGTATTCTCCTACCCACCCCACTACATAATCAATCACCAACCCCTTACAGTGTATTCTCCTACCCACCCCACTACATAATCAATCACCAACCCCTTACAGTGTATTCTCCTACCCACCCCACTACATAATCAATCACCAACCCCTTACAGTGTATTCTCCTACCCACCCCACTACATAATCAATCATCAATCCCTTACAGTGTATTCTACTACCCACAACACTACATAATCAATCATCAACCCCTTACAGTGTATTCTATCCACCCCACTACATAATCAATCATCAACCCCTTACAGTGTATTCTATCCACCCCACTACATAATCAATCATCAATCCCTTACAGTGTATTCTCCTACCCACAACACTACATAATCAATCACCAACCCCTTACAGTGTATTCTATCCACCCCACTACATAATCAATCATCAATCCCTTACAGTGTATTCTCCTACCCACAACACTACATAATCAATCACCAACCCCTTACAGTGTATTCTCCTACCAACAACACTACATAATCAATCACCAACCCCTTACAGTGTATTCTCCTACCCACCCCACTACATAATCAATCATCAATCCCTTACAGTGTATTCTCCTACCCACAACACTACATAATCAATCACCAACCCCTTACAGTGTATTATCCTACCCACCCCACTGCATAATCAATCACCAACCCCTTACAGTGTATTCTCCTACCCACCCCACTACATAATCAATCACCAACCCCTTACAGTGTATTCTCCTACCCACCCCACTGCATAATCAATCACCAACCCCTTACAGTGTATTCTCCTACCCACCCCACTACATAATCAATCACCAACCCCTTACAGTGTATTCTCCTACCCACCCCACTACATAATCAATCACCAACCCCTTACAGTGTATTCTCCTACCCATCCCATTACATAATCAATCATCAATCCCTTACAGTGTATTCTCCTACCAACAACACTACATAATCAATCACCAACCCCTTACAGTGTATTCTCCTACCCACCCCACTGCATAATCAATCACCAACCCCTTACAGTGTATTCTCCTACCCACCCCACTACATAATCAATCACCAACCCCTTACAGTGTATTCTCCTACCCATCCCATTACATAATCAATCATCAATCCCTTACAGTGTATTCTCCTACCAACAACACTACATAATCAATCACCAACCCCTTACAGTGTATTCTCCTACCCACCCCACTACATAATCAATCACCAACCCCTTACAGTGTATTCTCCTACCCACCCCACTACATAATCAATCACCAACCCCTTACAGTGTATTCTCCTACCAACCCCACTACATAATCAATCATCAATCCCTTACAGTGTATTCTCCTACCCACAACACTACATAATCAATCATCAACCCCTTACAGTGTATTCTATCCACCCCACTACATAATCAATCATCAACCCCTTACAGTGTATTCTATCCACCCCACTACATAATCAATCATCAATCCCTTACAGTGTATTCTCCTACCCACAACACTACATAATCAATCACCAACCCCTTACAGTGTATTCTATCCACCCCACTACATAATCAATCATCAATCCCTTACAGTGTATTCTCCTACCCACAACACTACATAATCAATCACCAACCCCTTACAGTGTATTCTCCTACCAACAACACTACATAATCAATCACCAACCCCTTACAGTGTATTCTCCTACCCACCCCACTACATAATCAATCATCAATCCCTTACAGTGTATTCTCCTACCCACAACACTACATAATCAATCACCAACCCCTTACAGTGTATTATCCTACCCACCCCACTACATAATCAATCACAAACCGTTACAGTGTATTCTCCTACCCACCCCACTGCATAATCAATCACCAACCCCTTACAGTGTATTCTCCTACCCACCCCACTGCATAATCAATCATCAATCCCTTACAGTGTATTCTCCTACCCACCCCACTGCATAATCAATCACCAACCCCTTACAGTGTATTCTCCTACCCACCCCACTGCATAATCAATCACCAACCCCTTACAGTGTATTCTCCTACCCACCCCACTACATAATCAATCACCAACCCCTTACAGTGTATTCTCCTACCCACCCCATTACATAATCAATCACCAACCCCTTACAGTGTATTCTCCTACCCACCCCACTGCATAATCAATCACCAACCCCTTACAGTGTATTCTCCTACCCACCCCACTACATAATCAATCACCAACCCCTTACAGTGTATTCTCCTACCCATCCCATTACATAATCAATCACCAACCCCTTACAGTGTATTCTCCTACCCACCCCATTACATAATCAATAACCAACCCCTTACAGTGTATTCTCCTACCCACAACACTACATAATCAATCATCAACCCCTTACAGTGTATTCTATCCACCCCACTACATAATCAGTCATCAACCCTTTACAGTGTATTCTCCTACCCATCCTACTACATAATCAATCATCAACCCCTTACAGTGTATTCTCCTACCCACCCCACTACATAATCAATCACCAACCCCTTACAGTGTATTATCCCACCCATCCCACTAGATAATCAATCACAAACCCCTTACAGTGTATTCTCCTACCCACCCCACTGCATAATCCATCACCAACCCCTTACAGTGTATTCTCCTACCCACCCCACTGCATAATCAATCACCAACCCCTTACAGTGTATTCTCCTACCCACCCCACTACATAATCAATCACCAACCCCTTACAGTGTATTCTCCTACCCATCCCATTACATAATCAATCATCAATCCCTTACAGTGTATTCTCCTACCAACAACACTACATAATCAATCACCAACCCCTTACAGTGTATTCTCCTACCCACCCCACTACATAATCAATCACCAACCCCTTACAGTGTATTCTCCTACCCACCCCACTACATAATCAATCACCAACCCCTTACAGTGTATTCTCCTACCAACCCCACTACATAATCAATCATCAATCCCTTACAGTGTATTCTCCTACCCACAACACTACATAATCAATCATCAACCCCTTACAGTGTATTCTATCCACCCCACTACATAATCAATCATCAACCCCTTACAGTGTATTCTATCCACCCCACTACATAATCAATCATCAATCCCTTACAGTGTATTCTCCTACCCACAACACTACATAATCAATCACCAACCCCTTACAGTGTATTCTATCCACCCCACTACATAATCAATCATCAATCCCTTACAGTGTATTCTCCTACCCACAACACTACATAATCAATCACCAACCCCTTACAGTGTATTCTCCTACCAACAACACTACATAATCAATCACCAACCCCTTACAGTGTATTCTCCTACCCACCCCACTACATAATCAATCATCAATCCCTTACAGTGTATTCTCCTACCCACAACACTACATAATCAATCACCAACCCCTTACAGTGTATTATCCTACCCACCCCACTACATAATCAATCACAAACCGTTACAGTGTATTCTCCTACCCACCCCACTGCATAATCAATCACCAACCCCTTACAGTGTATTCTTCTACCCACCCCACTGCATAATCAATCATCAATCCCTTACAGTGTATTCTCCTACCCACCCCACTGCATAATCAATCACCAACCCCTTACAGTGTATTCTCCTACCCACCCCACTGCATAATCAATCACCAACCCCTTACAGTGTATTCTCCTACCCACCCCACTACATAATCAATCACCAACCCCTTACAGTGTATTCTCCTACCCACCCCATTACATAATCAATCACCAACCCCTTACAGTGTATTCTCCTACCCACCCCACTGCATAATCAATCACAAACCCTTACAGTGTATTCTCCTACCCACCCCACTGCATAATCAATCACCAACCCCTTACAGTGTATTCTCCTACCCACCCCACTGCATAATCCATCACCAACCCCTTACAGTGTATTCTCCTACCCACCCCACTTCATAATCAATCACCAACCCCTTACAGTGTATTCTCCTACCCACCCCACTGCATAATCAATCACCAACCCCTTACAGTGTATTCTCCTACCCACCCCACTACATAATCAATCACCAACCCCTTACAGTGTATTCTCCTACCCATCCCATTACATAATCAATCATCAATCCCTTACAGTGTATTCTCCTACCAACAACACTACATAATCAATCACCAACCCCTTACAGTGTATTCTCCTACCCACCCCACTACATAATCAATCACCAACCCCTTACAGTGTATTCTCCTACCCACCCCACTACATAATCAATCACCAACCCCTTACAGTGTATTCTCCTACCAACCCTACTACATAATCAATCATCAATCCCTTACAGTGTATTCTCCTACCCACAACACTACATAATCAATCATCAACCCCTTACAGTGTATTCTATCCACCCCACTACATAATCAATCATCAACCCCTTACAGTGTATTCTATCCACCCCACTACATAATCAATCATCAATCCCTTACAGTGTATTCTCCTACCCACAACACTACATAATCAATCACCAACCCCTTACAGTGTATTCTATCCACCCCACTACATAATCAATCATCAATCCCTTACAGTGTATTCTCCTACCCACAACACTACATAATCAATCACCAACCCCTTACAGTGTATTCTCCTACCAACAACACTACATAATCAATCACCAACCCCTTACAGTGTATTCTCCTACCCACCCCACTACATAATCAATCATCAATCCCTTACAGTGTATTCTCCTACCCACAACACTACATAATCAATCACCAACCCCTTACAGTGTATTATCCTACCCACCCCACTACATAATCAATCACAAACCGTTACAGTGTATTCTCCTACCCACCCCACTGCATAATCAATCACCAACCCCTTACAGTGTATTCTCCTACCCACCCCACTGCATAATCAATCATCAATCCCTTACAGTGTATTCTCCTACCCACCCCACTGCATAATCAATCACCAACCCCTTACAGTGTATTCTCCTACCCACCCCACTGCATAATCAATCACCAACCCCTTACAGTGTATTCTCCTACCCACCCCACTACATAATCAATCACCAACCCCTTACAGTGTATTCTCCTACCCACCCCATTACATAATCAATCACCAACCCCTTACAGTGTATTCTCCTACCCACCCCACTGCATAATCAATCACCAACCCCTTACAGTGTATTCTCCTACCCACCCCACTACATAATCAATCACCAACCCCTTACAGTGTATTCTCCTACCCATCCCATTACATAATCAATCACCAACCCCTTACAGTGTATTCTCCTACCCACCCCATTACATAATCAATAACCAACCCCTTACAGTGTATTCTCCTACCCACAACACTACATAATCAATCATCAACCCCTTACAGTGTATTCTATCCACCCCACTACATAATCAGTCATCAACCCTTTACAGTGTATTCTCCTACCCATCCTACTACATAATCAATCATCAACCCCTTACAGTGTATTCTCCTACCCACCCCACTACATAATCAATCACCAACCCCTTACAGTGTATTATCCCACCCACCCCACTAGATAATCAATCACAAACCCCTTACAGTGTATTCTCCTACCCACCCCACTAGATAATCAATCACAAACCTCTTACAGTGTATTCTCCTACCCACCCCACTACATACACTGTAATCAATCACAAACCCCTTATGTTAAACCCCATATTCTACAGGATTACTCTAGGATCCTGCAGGAAGGCTGAGGATTCTACCGGATAAGGGGCATATCCGGTAGAATCCTCAGCCTTCCTATATATATCTTGTTTAGGTCCTGCAGGATCCTAAGTACGATAACCAAGCCACTTAGACAGTGAGAACCTGAGAACTATTTAATCAAAATGTAGAATGAAAACAATGCATTCTAACTTTGGCTATTGGAGTGAATCAGAAGCCTGGACTGCTTGAGTTGTTTTCAAGATTGGCTTTTTTTCATGGGAATCGGAATAATTTTGTTGCATCGGATGGAATTACTCTTGAAATACTATTTTTTGATGGTATAGCTGTATTTGTCTTGAGTAGCCAAGGTTGGAATGCATTCTATTCTACATTTTGATTGGTTCACACTGTTATAGTAGTCGCAGTGTAATCCCAGACTGGATCCAACTTTGGAACCTAATCCTAGACAAGATCCTGTTCAAGATTTTCACCAGGGATACACAGCCTTTCATGTTTTTGAAACCTTTTAATATCTACTTTGCAGTGTAGGAGGAGGTTGAGAGAACGTAGTTAAGAAATATTGGGCAAAGTAACTGACAGCAAAACAATGAATTCATAGTCAAGAAAAGTCTCTTTCTTACAGGCAATTTGGATGAATTCCATAAATTACAAATTCTAATTTTTTGCAGATATTTAGTTCAAACCTTTGTTCCTAAAGTCATAAAATAGTCAGAATATGTACAAGACTCTTTGTTATTAAATAAATATGGGACTTGGTTTCGGCAGTCATTTTGTTTGTTTTGACCACCACTTTGGTTACCCGGTGGTTTGGAGGAAGTAAAATTACACTCAAAAGTCATGTGATTGAAACCCAAGAATAGCCTCATAAAAACATGGCTAAGAGCCAATCAGAAAGTGCTTAGGAAAATCAAGGTGGAGTAGTGGTATATAGTGCTCTTGCCTATCACCTCTGGGGTCTCTGGTTTGATTCCCAGGCTTGGTATAACACATATACAGTATGAGTAGAGTTTGTTAGCTCTCTGCCTTGATTCGAGGGTTTTTCTCTGGGTTCAACTCCCTCTGTAAAAACTAACATGCTTAAATTCGAATTCAATCTGTGAATTTTTGATCAGCCAAGAGGCCATTTCAGGATATCGATTAAAAAAAAAATTCAAGTAAATCCAATGCCTCACCCTTTTCCCACAAAATTTAAATTAAAACAATGTTCTGACCCTAAAAAAGAAATAGAATTCTATACAAACAAATCCAGTTACACTATTGGTCAGGGTTTGAAATTCCCACAAGATAATTTGCTAAATGCGAGTTGAAAATTAAAAATATTGAGTGAAAAGAAATTGAACTCACATTTTCTAGCTAGTTCTCTTTTTAGAAAATAATCATGAAATGCAAAGAAAAATAAAGTCTTTGCATTTGCATTCAATCCATTTATCTTATAGCTGCCCAATGCACAAGATAAGTTTATCTTGTCATTAAAAATTAAAATTCTAACCCAACTGGTCTTTACAGCTGTAAATAGCTACTAGAAAGGGCCTGTTTCTACTAGGCTGACAAAAATTGTCATCATAATGATTTTAAAAGTCATCAGATGAAAAAATTTGGATTTGGCTGAAAATTGTTTGGCCCAGTGTGTTTGCCTTACTGAGATACCAAAATCTAATGCAAACTACTATGCCAATCAAAAATGTACCTGCCTATAAAGATCAATTGCTGCTTGGTAGAGATATTCATCAATTTGGTAAAAATTTGGTTTCCAAATTCCGTTCTCTACTCATTATGCACAGCTACTAGTGACGGAATTGACGTAAATGCCTTGCTTTTGTCACTTTCCACTGCATTTGTTCTGTTAAATATCATGAAAGGCTGATCACTGCATGTAAAATAATTTAGCATTTATGAGCACAAGCAATATACAAAACTGTTGAATGCACTTGAAATTTCAATTTCACATCATAATGCACCTTTCAATGTAAGTCCTGTGGGGGGGGGGGGGGGGGTATTCGGGCAAGGGTTGGGGATTTGATAGCAAACATGTGCCCCATAGTCTCCTGGTAGTGTCACCCAAGCCAGACAAGTTGAAGGGTAGAGGCCAGACGAAGCATGATCCACTGGTCCTCCAGGTTATGGGGTTGGGCACAGGACTAACAACCCTGTCTCATAAAAAATTAAGTGGTACAGAAACAGCAACAATTACAAAGGAATAAAAGGCTACCACTTGGTCATCCTTTGTAGCTGTCCTACATACCAGCTAGGCATGTGCAGTAAGTAAACTTGACGTATGTGCCCCTCGGTCGGGAGTTTCATCGCTTAAAAAAGCTGACACTATAGTAAATGTATGACAATTCTCCCATTTGGTGGTGTTATTTAGTGCAATTTGATTGACAACTACTTCCCCACCCTGGGCCATTTGAATTATTTTAAGGGATTTGTCCGAATACTCCCCCTCCCCGGGACTTACATTGATAGGTGCATAAGTGTATAGACTAAGAAAATAGGAAAGTTTCTATTCCATCTGCTTCCTGTTCATTTTCACATTTCTTATGCTAATAGCCGTGCTACTATTGACCTAAGATTGACCTAAATTCTTTATTCTAAATTGTGAACTAGCCTCATATGAAAAGTAAATATTTGAAAAATGACAGTGAGCATAAGCTTTATGCTAGTCTCATACAATAGGACGAATATATTTCGTTTATCTAAGCATTAAGCTTACTTAACTATAAAAGCGGTTTTAATAGCGATTATTTAGGCACAATGAAAAGGAAACAGTTATAGTAGCTCAACTACTGTAAATATGTACACGAATGAATGACACAAGAAAAAAACCTCATCTATAATATATATGAAAGAACACGGCATAGAATAGGGTTAAGAAAATTATCAGGTTTTAATTCTACAATAGTTCCAACGAGAATATAAAAATACCGTAAGCTTAATGCCTTAGTAAGCTTACTTTAGTTCAGACAAAAGCCTCGAGTTGGTCCAACGAGTCAAGTGCCTTTGAACCTCGAAACTCTGTTCAAATCACCCATTACACCACACTACATCAATACTGACTTACCTAACGTACCAGTTGTCCACGAAACAGTCTGATCTTGGGTGGAAAATAAAGGAAATTCCAACGTTCTACAACAACAAGTGGAACGAATGACTGGAGGATTGGAAGACAGAGAGAGACTGGACACAACACAGGGAACCCAAGTTCATCACCTGGTGTTTTGGTACACGGTTTCATCATCATCATCATAAGTTATCATCACAGAGTTCAGTCCAAGAACTTAACTGATATTGTCTGTGCTAGTGCTGGCCACTTCAATGTTTTTTGAAATAGCTGTATAACTGTTTCATGTTGTTAACATTTTATTTGACAAAAGGAGGGATTGTTTTGGGTTCCCTGTGCTATGTGTGGGATCCCTGTGTGTTTACTTGCGTTGCGTTGCTTTGCGTTGCTTGTCAGCCATCTTGGAAGTTGAAGTTGTGAAAATACTATCAGGAATGTGGAGGAATGAATGTGAAAGAATAAATGAATGAGTGAATGAACGATGGATAGGTTGGATAGTTGGACAGACCGGCGGATAAAAAGAAGAGGAATCAAGACTGTTTCTGGACTCAGACTGCGCAAGACAATACTCCAGTTTCGAGTTCTCTTTTACGCTGTGTTAGCCTCAATTGTGCGTAAATTATGCAGAAATTTAGATAAAACTCGTGAAATTTCAAAGTATTTTTATTGTCTTCTTTTCACACAGATCTCTTGAATTGCCACGGGCTGTTACTGAATAAAAGAATATATTACACGGTTTTGAGGCTAACACAGCGTAAAAGAGAACTCGAAACGGGAGTATTGTCAGCTATCATGAAATGAAATAGAAACAAATTAAATAAACTAGAGAAATCTAGAAATTACCTTTTTTTGCATCCGTCGATCGCCAGATATGATGCACACGCATCTCTGTAGGCAATCGACACTCAGCAAAACGTTACTAGTTTAGGACTAATAATTAGTGTAGGTAATCGTATTGGGCGAGTAAAATTAAGGATTAATTTCAAGAGATTAATTGAAATTGTCGGAGTCGCGCGAAGCAGCGCCCTTTCTTTTTTCTTTTTGCTTCGGCGATTTTGCTCCTCGTTTGAAACTTTATTTTCACAACGAATCCGGAAGATTCTCCTAACGCAGCGTTTGATGAAAGTCTGGATTTTCTTGTGGATCTTTTTTGGTTGTCTTCCATGTTTCTGCGCCGTGCAACAGCACCGACTTCACGTTGGAGGTCAATATTCGTAATTTGGTTGCTGTTCTGAGTTCTCTAGATGCCGAAATATTCTTTAACACAAGAAAAACAGACTTAGCCTTCCCCAATCTTATCGCTACATCTTTATCTGTACCTTCGAAACGGTCCACTACACGAAGGTAAGTATGCGATTCCGGGGGGGGGGGAGGGGGAGGTACTCCCTATAATGGACTATACGGGGATGCTCCGCCCTAAAGGGGTACTCCAGGCCGCAGGTATAGCAAAGGGGTGGAAATTTGTGAGTTTTGGTATAAAAAGGGTAGATTTTCTTCAAAGGTATATGAAAGGGGTACCTTTTCAGGCAAAAAGGTATATAAAAGGGGTACTTTTTTGCTGAAATTTGGTAAAGAAAACACGCCTTTTTTGGTAACACCACACAGCTTCACAACCAAAGTTGTCAGTTTAATGTACAAAAGCCCAGGCATAGAAGTACTTCGTCAATCAAAAAAGAGCATTCAAAAGTGAGTAAGCAGGAAAAGTTTCAATACATGAAGCCTTGGCATTTTTTTCCTTCTACTTATTACAGATAGAAGTACCAGATTTTGCAGGTCAATACTGACTAGCCTCGCTTTGGTGTCATTTACACACCTTACACTGAAGTAACTCAATTTTTTATCATAGATTTTTCACAGAATCCTTATTTTTATAATCTTCTTTCCATTGATGTGTTTTGTTCCTCTTGAGGCATTAAATTTAGAAAATACAGTCTATGTCATTAATGTTGTCCACCAAAAAAGACATTTAGACCAAAAGAAATGTCACGTGATACCTAATACACTCGCTCTAAATACTCGATACCAGCAATCATTGTATAAGTAGAGTTCATAATTATTATTCTATGTTCATTGTTACTCATTATAGAGTTTGAAACCAGAATTTATATCGTTTAAAACAAATAAACAAATCATCACGTGATACTTCTTTTGGTCTTTAAGTTTTTTCACAGGACAACTTTTTTGACAATGACGGTATGTAAACTCAGTAGATAGGAGCGGCCATTTTTTCGAATGGGTTTATACTTTAATTAGAAAAGGCGCAAAATGGTCTGCAGTCAAAAAACACAGCGGTTCTTACAGAACGAGAAATGGACTATTAGGAAAAAATATTCAATAACAACGTTCGAGTCAATTGGCGCCAAATGCCTTCGTTCCGATGCCAACATATCGCTTACTTCTACTTCAGAGATCAGTCTAAACGCATCACCAAAAAAAAAATTCTCGAATAATATATATATTTTTGCTCGTGAAAAAGGAAACGTCAATTAAAAAAGCGAAGGATGTCAATTATAGTGCTAATCCAATCGAGATCAACTCCAAAGATAAGATATATGCCGTATTCAGTCTTTACAGCAAATACGGACACTATTCTTATTGTAGAAAGGAAATGAGTTATTATTTTAAGAATTATAGAACACTCGTTTCCTTGTAAACCTCGAATTTACTCCTATACCTGAGCAACAAAAAACATTCAAATATAGTATAGATATTATATTGATTTTGAATCAAAAGTCACTGAATAAAATTTCATTTATCCGGCAGCCAGGTGTTTGCTGAGGATGATTATAAACGTTTTTGTCCCAACAGCCAATCAGTTTTGGGTTTTCGCTGCATATAAATCAAATTCAATGTCTCAGGTCGATTCTTATCATTCAGTAACTGTTTCAATTATAAATCCATAAAACACCCCAAAAGAAGCTTTGAAAACGTATAGTTTTTTTGAGGTAGAATTTAGAATTAGGAGTATTGTGCCTGGAATTACCCAGAGTAAACAAGCAGTAAGTGTATTTGTGTTTTTAATATTGTAATGTCTGTTTTGACTCGACTTTTTGGTATGATTCATTTATCCACCCGTGACTTTTGCCTTGACATTAGATTGATTCAAGCCTTAGAACTCGCTTCCATCAAAGGACCCGCCAAACCACTGCTTTTATCCGTTCTCTTCAAGAGAAACAGTGTTTTATTTTCAAGCTATCTCAACGGGGAAACAATGTCTTGCAAATTTATGAAAATTGTAAGTATTAATACTTCTTATCACAAAATTCACAATGAAATATTCAATCTTAATTCCCACATTACGAAATTGTGGTAAAGCTACAGCACTGCTGCATACGTACTCCATGTTGTCAGTTTTTCTTTCAAAATGATCTTTCATAGCCTTTTTGGATTGATTTTAGCTCCTTGCCGGGAAATCTCAAGACTTCGTAAACAGCTTCATGAAAAAAGAAAAAATAAGGGCGAGATTGTTCGGTAAATGCGAATAAATTGGTCTGTGAGTGCTATTATTATGTTTAAGGACGACAGGAGTGCTTTGACAGCGTCCTCAGCAAAATGTCGCCATTGTGCCTCTCTCTACTCACTACAAATATTAGGCCAGACATTTTTTTCAATATATGAATATCGAATTTTCTAGTCAAATTTTGGCAATAATTCAATTTAAGAAATATTTCTAATTATATTTTCTACATTTTTTATCAATTCCTGAAATGAGGAAATTATTTCATCGAGCTAATAATTTGTTCTAGCCATTAAAGATAGATGAATAGTCGAAAAATAAATAAATGACGATAAAACACATGCACTTACACACACAAAACAATGTTTCTATTTTGCTATGTAAGAGATTTCTTTCACTTCAAAACAACACCTATAGTTCATTGTCAGTCGACGGAATACAGCTGTTGTTCTAACCTGAATTTTCGAAACTTATGACTGAAATATTACGTAAAAAATGCTCTTTTATTTAGAAAAAAACTACATTTTATTCAGCCGAGTTTGCAAATGAATAGGAATGAAATATATCTTATGATTATGTGCTATATCAATAGATTTTATTTTGTTGACATGGATTGCAGAAAAAAATCGAAATTTAGAAATAAGTCAATAATAAAATTACAAGCAGCTTCATTAGTGTATTAATTAGATAGTACTGACTGAGTTTGAATTTCGCAGATACGATGATTATTTATTATATAGATCTTTTCGTAAAATGTTAAGCAAAAAAAGTTCAGCTTACATTTTATGATTGTGTTAATTATAAAGAAGAGGCAATTTTAACGAACATGATATTTTGAAGAAGACATTTTTTTTTTCATTTTTATACACAATTGAATTTGTTCATTTAAGGCCTTTACTGCTGTGTTATTAATTTAGAAAGGGTGTCAAAGGTTTCGTCATCTACGGCAAGAGAAAAAACGTATGCAGTGAACTCCCTCTAAGTCGGAGACCTTCAGGACCAAGAGAGGTGTCTGTCTTAGAGGGAGCTATGATGAAATGTGATACCGTATATACAGGGACAAACATTTATTTTCACAGAGCAAAAGAAAACACCGACAAACTGACAAAAGTAAACATGCAAAAAATGTATAAACACGACAACAACAAAAAGCAACACAGACAAAAACAAAGCAAAATTCATTACATTTTATTTTAAAACGAAAACGAATAGATAACGAAGAAGAGAAAATGTGAAAGATTGTATAATATAGTGAGTGGAATGCTCCCTCAGACTGCATGGTAGCCGGCCATAGGCTGCAAAATTTTATTGCAAATTCTCACGCCTTTTTTACGTATGTCATGTATTAAATAAAGATTTAGAAAGGCTGAGATGAGTGGGTAAAAAGGACTGCATTGGCGGTGGAAGGACATAAAAAAGGGGAGGCTGTAACCGCCAAAATTGCCAACAAAAGATTAAAAAACTAAAACAAATATCGCGGAATCAAAAAAAATTGCAATTGGAGGGATTTAGAATTACCCTAAAAAAGTTGGGTCTCAACCCCCCCCCCCCCCCCCCCCAATCTCAAGTGGGGGTGCTATAGCCCCCCCCCCCCCCCCCTCCTCCTGGCAACCCTAGTCCGCCGCCTATGGACTGAACTATAAATACCTGAACTTGACTGGTTCGAAAGTTAAAAGAGATTACTTTCCCTGGTATATCCGATGGCATCATGGTCTGGCTGTGGGCGAAATGAACTAAAGCGGAAATTTGAATCTAAAATAGTTCATATAAAATATAGTGATATAAGAAAAAGAAAAATAAGATAAAATAAAATAAAACAAATAAGATATATATTGTAATAGAATCATTATTTTTTGGCTGCCGGCATGGATATTTTCAAGTCATGATCAATTTACCACAATAGAATTCAGAAATCCTTAACAACGAATTGCCTTTCTTGTGAGATTCTTTGCTGTAATCGATTTTAGAAAGTGAGTCAGAAGGCATCTGCCTCAAGCGACAACACAAGGAAGTCTGAACGCCGAACATTAGTGCTTGTGGCGCGAGGCCTGAAGTACACGATGCATGGCTTATATTGCTAGTAAAATTCATTTAGAATTTTTTTCGCTTCAAAAATGCAATTAAATTACCATCTGTTCAAGTCCAAAGTTCCATTCATCTGTAAACATTTTCGCACAGCCACAGGCGGATTATTACTTAATTAGAATTTTTTTTAGACAAGGTAGAGTTTCCTGCTACAACTCTATAAAAAATTGATAACTTGATGGATTAATCTGTGTTGCGAGAATTTGTTTGATACTGAATTGAAAATAAAGGTAGATTCTAAATGATAATGTCCAACCAAAGCCATCCAAGCAAATTTTGATACAAATTAGCCAATCACGATTGAGTTTTTAAAAAACAGAATCGGAACAAGTTTTCAATTTTTTTCCTTTAAAAGCATATATTTTACTTTATACTTGTGTATTTTTGATCAGTAGTGAACAAGAAACAGTTTAAGCTCCAGAAGTCGTCACCATCCTGTTTTTCAGAGTCCAAAACGTGATTTATGAATTTGATTTAAAATTTGTTTGGGTGGCCTTCGGGTTAGTAGTCACACTGTAATTACTAAATTAACGATGTATATTTTAAAAATATATACGCTGTAGAGGCCACAAATGTAATAACTGGCCTCAAACGTAATAACTGGCTTCAAATGTAATAACTGTTGGCTTCAAATGTAATAACTGGCTTCAAATGTAATAACTGTTGGCTTCAAATGTAATAATTGGTTTCAAATGTAATAACTGTTGGCTTCAAATGTAATAACTGGCTTCAAATGTAATAATTGTTGGCCTCAAATGTAACAACTATAAATTGAGAAAAACAAACATGAAAACAAAGCAAAAAAACAGTTGACATATTTATAGAAGCGTAGGAACGAATTATTGTAAGGGGTCACCCACTCAGTCACTGAGGCGTTAGCAGATCGATATTTAAACAACTATGAATCGTCTTACGTTATTTGCTTACGAACGCTACACGAAATTTACTTTCGGATTTTGTACGAATACGAAGTTTATGTTTCTCGAAGCTTTAGTGCACAATAACTTATTAATAATAGGAATCTGTATTTTTCTCTTCTATATGCGGGATGATATTGGCATTGGACATGACCTAGAATTATGATCGCGCGCACATGCACACATAGGCCTTTATCGTGTCCCATTCAATTAACATACAGATTCAAGAAATGAACATCAAAAGCATATAATTATAAAGTCATAATTCAATCTTTATTTTTTTAGAACGACTGAACTGAAAACTATACGGAAATTTGCACGGAATATAATACTTGATGGCTTGCGTTCAAAAATTCGTAAGTCATAAGATAGTTTAAGCATCACGTTAACGGCGAACCGGCAAAACACTACAGATTATTGACTTTTGCATTAAAGACGTTGAGCAGCAGCAGCAGCAACAACAACAACAACAACAACAACAACAACAACAACAACAGTAACAACATTTTATAGGGGGGATATCCAAACAAACACTTATGTTTTCAATTACATCTGAGGCCAGTTATTACATTTGAGGCCAATAGTTATTACATTTGAAGCCATTTATTACATTTGAGGCCAACAGTTATTACATTTGAAGCCAGTTATTACATTTGAGGCCAGTTATTACATTTGTGGCCTCTACATACGCTTGTTAGTTTTTCCACGATTATTTCATTAAATTTCCGAGCTTTCGCACTTCTAGTGCATCTTCAGGACAAAGAGTAGGGAATTACAATGATTCTGATGGTTCAAAGACTATTTGCGCGCGTACCATTCACCCCAGCACAAGGCTAGTATCGTCAGGACTTTTTATCACAGATCTAGACTGAGCGAGTAGCCTACTAACCAACGAAGATCATCAGAACACAGAGTTCGTTAACGCAAACATGTCAACTAATCGCTTGCTGGAAATAGATATCCAAAGTCATTCCTGAGAAGGCATAGCTACATCGATATCAAGAATTCAAACCCAGATCGAACAGACTGTGGAATTAGAATGGAAAGGTTTTGCCACGCTCCCTTATGTTGAAAGATGGAAAGCTTTCCATCCAGAGCATATTTTCCATACAAATCCTTATCAATATTTAATCTTATATTTAATGCCATTTCTCCTATACTCAACATTATGAGCTAAAACTTTGCCTTCTTACTAATATCAAGGTGCTCTTTTCATTTCTGATGTTCATGTTGACACAGCAGCTCGATTTAAGGGGGATAGGGTCACGTGATCTGTTGTTACAAAAGGCCTATTCCCTGAGGATGGTCTTTTTATTGTAACCTCGGCAGTATTTGTTTGAAATAATGATTCATTCTTTCATAGCAATGTCTTGGGCTTCATGGCAGTAGTCGCAAGAAACCTGAACCTTCAACTTGTTCGGTCAGCGGTGTTGGCCTGACTACAGCTACGGCCCGAAAACCAGCCAAGTTTGAAGTCCGCACGAAAACCCCGGATCTGTTTGGATTAGAAGTGGACATCGCTAGGATCATCACGGATAGCACAAGCGACATCAGCACGGATAACATCCCACTTGAGTTTGAGTGCATCGAAGAAAACCTTCATTCTGTGACATACCAGCCTACGCAGGAAGGCGAATACCAAATGTCAATCAAATGGAAGGGGAATCACGTGAGCGGAAGTCCGTTTTCCGTTAAAGTGATAGAGGATGCAGAAACAGATCTAGATGACCAGAATGAAATTATCTGGAAGAAAATGGACGAGACGAATAACTGAAGTTGATTGTTTAATTTCTTCAATGTTATTAAAGAACCAGAAGGGGTTTTGGGTCCCTATACGCGCTACCTCAAATTTTACACCGACTTTTTTATGCTTACAATATTTTGCCACTTTAAAAAGTATATATTTTCTAAAAGCTAATTTCGCCGGTCCAACTAAATAAGCATGTTTTTGTCGTAGTTTTTAGAGGAAATTTCTCATGTTCAAAACGTTCTAATTGATTAAATTCAGATCGATTTTAGCAGATTGAACCCAAACCGGCTTTGGAAGCTTAAACAATGTGATGGATTCTGCGGTTCTGGATTTTCTTTTTTTCTTTTTTCTTTTTGTAAAGATATCACTTGGTTTGTTACAGTGTACACTTGAGTCAATTAAAGCAAAAACTCTATCGGCTGATCGAAAATAGTTATCAAAAATCTGACATACTAGCTGTTTTGAAGTTTATTATCTTCAAAATTATCTGAAAGTCCGCCGGGGAATTCGTTTTCAAATGCGGAAGCGGTCGAATGTTGTTAAAGAGAGATAATTTTCAGGGGCGTAGCCAGGGAGGCCCGGGACCCGCTCCTCCATGGAGTTGGCCGTTTTTGTTTTTTGGGTTGGCCGATTTATTGGTTCACGTTTTGAAAACGGGTTTTGCCCCCCCCCCCCCCCCTCTACGGCAAAATCCTGACTACACCCCTGATTTTTCAATCTTTGAATTCATAATCATGTTGAATATTATGAATTATACTGCGCGCGCATTTTAACATTTGAAATGTGATTTTTTTAAATATATCAAAAAAGATATACCTTTATGGGAAAATATCGTCCGTGCAAAATTTGAGGTGGGTAGCGTAGGGGTACAAATTATAACCGTTTTCGTTGAAGTACGACCCATGAAGTTTGATATCTCGTTTGCCAACTAGAATTTCGACGACCATCAATCCAACAACTTGGACTGAATTAAAGATTTTATCCTCGAATCCTCTAAAATCTTGTATTCAGGCTAAAATTTCTCTCAAAAATGTAATTTTTCGAGATTAGTTCTTTGATTGACGGCCGTCGAAATGCTAGTTGGCAAACGAGATATCAAACTTCATGGGTCGTACTTCAACGAAAACGGTTATAGAATCCCTTCTGATACCTTAATTAATGTGTAATCAGTCAAATAATATGTTATTAACCGTGCAAGGAGCTGAAGTCAAATGATATCGTATATATATATTTTCATTTAAATTTAGCTTTTCCATCATATCGTAAATTATCAAGACTCGGCTGTTTTATCGGCTGATAATGTCCGAGGATGAGAAATAATCCAAAAAAGAACAATTTGTGTATGTGATATTGAATGTTGAGGAAAATTCGCCATTCAAAGGCCATTTATCAGTCGATATCCCAGTGAGCCAGAAAGCCGGTTCAAATCCCAACGACTTCACTGGAATGGATTCGGCAGCTAACTGCATGCATGCAAGCTCGGCTATTACGCGTTTAAACTCATCATCTATAAAGCATTCAAAAAAGAATATTTCTTTCTCATCTCCAATTATTCTATTCTATCTTTCTATGTTACACACCATGCTGGACATAAAAACAATTAGTTTGGTAAATAAAACCTGTTGCCATTGTTTGACATTAAAGTCTTGGATTTGTTGCTTTTAGTAGCTCAGAAAAACATTGAAAAACAACTGACTAAAAACTCAATTCACGTAACAAATTCCATAGATCAAGATGCTTACCATCAAAGACGTTTACATCATCTTCTGATATCCGTTCTTTGAAAACATACCACGTGACCCATTTGTAACCATGACAGCGCGCTCAAACTCATCCAAAAACTGTTTTGTATTTCATTATTTAAATCATTATTTTCTTCTATTTCTGGCATGATTTCATAGCTTAGTTTTTTTATCATATGACGCGTACCTGTACGGCCCTGCCCGCGCTCTCTTATAAATTCTTTGGAAAATATCACGTGACGGTTTGACGTGGCGGACAGGGAAAACCCTAATATGGGGTCTCGGCTTTGACACGTGCAGCATATTAAAATGTTCTCCTTCATTGTACTGTCAGCGAGGGCGAATATTTGTAAACAAAACAGTCACATCAGTCTCTAAGTCATCAGTGTACTTCTCAAGACTTCTCGAGCAGCCGATCTGAGAAAAGCCGTTAGCCAATCAGAATGGAGAAAATTTGCAAAACTGGGGTGTCACCCTTAGTAGCCTAGCTCGTGTACAGTCTTATTCTGATACACCCAACCAATCCCTCTCGTGTACATTCTTATTCTGTGATACACCCATCCAATCCCTCTCGTGTACATTCTTATTCTGATACACCCATCCAATCCTTCTCGTGTACATTCTTATTCTGATACACCCATCCAATCCCTCTCGTGTACATTCTTATTCTGAGACACCCATCCAATCCATCTCGTGTACATTCTTATTTTGATACACCCATCCAATCCTTCTCGTGTACATTCTTATTCTGATACACCCATCCAATCCCTCTCGTGTACATTCTTATTCTGATACACCCATCCAATCCCTCTCGTGTACATTCTTATTTTGATACCCTCATCCAATTCATCTCGTGTACATTGTTTTTCTGATACACCCATCCAATCCTTCTCGTGTACATTGTTTTTCTGATGCACCCATCCAATCCATCTCGTGTACATTCTTATTCTGATACACCAAACCAATCCTGGCTGATCCATGTCGTGTGCACTTCTTTTCTGATACGCTCTTCCAATCTGTTTCAGATACATTGCAAAACTTTTTACCTTACTTCTAAATGTGAATTTCAATTCTTTTTCTTAATTTAACCCGAAATTAACACACTTCAATGAAGATTGTAATACCGCTTTTCAACATCATCTTCATACTTCACTGATAGAGTTTCGCTCTTTTGTTAATGGGTGTATCAAAACATACCGTATTTCGGTCTGGTACCTTAATAAGCAGGGTTTTGCTCACTAATATTTAAATTTCCCTTAATCTTGTAGTCTACGTTTTGAAAAGTAGTGCATGTCCAACAATCACTACAAATCTGCTTGATGTCAGCATTTAAATCATGCGTTCAAGAAACTTTGGCAAGACGCCAGTGCTTTTATAACGGGCATCGAAAAAACTACAAGTATAGTCAGAAAAAAATCTACTAGAAGCAAAACGCGCAGTTAGGATTTTTCTTGTGCTTTTCGAATCGGAAGTCTCAGGTTTTGTAGATTGAATTGTTTTTATTTATTTATTAACCAGGACCATACTTCCAGACATCGATTGCTGAAGCATCGTATGGACTTACGGCTAGGCTGGAGATTTCGACCCCAACACCGCTATCCCGGGAGGACATTACTGACTGATCAGGAAGCTCGGCCGAAGCCTAAGGGAGAGGTTAGTCGGCCCCTAGACCGTAGATGATTAACCCCTTGCTATGACCAGCACACCTAGTATGTCTCTTGTGTCGCTAATGGTTTTGCTGCTATGGTTATTTCCTTCCATGTGGGATGTATCATAAAAAATGCAGCCGCGACGTATACAGAGATCAGCTAGCGGCAAAAATCAGAACTGAGTTTTTATTGTCTTATTTAATAAAATGCTTTGACAGGACGCACTTTTTCTGGTATCAAGTGAGATATGCAAAAGCTAACCAAGAATGCGCATGCGTATGTCAATATTATCATCAGTAGTGAAAACAAAACAAAACAAAAAGCAAAGTAAGCTAGTAGAAAGCAAGCAAACAAACAAACAAACAAATGAAAAATAAAAGAAGCAAAGAATGAAGGAGCAATTGGGATTGGATACTCAAGGATGTGATTGGATCCTCCAGGATACGATTGGATCCTCCAGGATGTGATTGGATACTCCAGGATGTGATTGGATCCTCCAGGATATGATTGGATCCTCCAGGATGTGATTGGATCCTCCAGGATACAATTGGATCCTCCAGCATGTGATTGGATCCTCCAGGATGTGATTGGATCCTCCAAGATGTAATTTGATCCTCCAGGATATGATTGGATCCTCCAGGATACGATTGGATCCTCCAGGATGTGATTGTATCCTCCAGGATGAGATTGGATCCTCCAGGATACGATTGGATCCTCCAGGATGTGATTGTATCCTCCAGGATGGGATTGGATCCTCCAGGATACGATTGGATCCTCCAGGATGTGATTGGATACTCCAGGATGTGATTGGATCCTCCAGGATATGATTGGATCCTCCAGGATGTGATTGGATCCTCCAGGATACAATTGGATCCTCCAGCATGTGATTGGATCCTCCAGGATGTGATTGGATCCTCCAAGATGTAATTTGATCCTCCAGGATATGATTGGATCCTCCAGGATACGATTGGATCCTCCAGGATGTGATTGTATCCTCCAGGATGGGATTGGATCCTCCAGGATACGATTGGATCCTCCAGGATGTGATTGTATCCTCCAGGATGTGATTGTATCCTCCAGGATATGTTTGGATCCTCCAGGATACGATTGGATCCTCCAGGATACGATTGGATCCTCCAGGATATGATTGGATCCTCCAGGATGTGATTGTATCCTCCAGGATGGGATTGGATACTCCAGGATATGATTGGATCCTCCAGGATACAATTGGATCCTCCAGGATATGATTGGATCCTCCAGGATGTGATTGGATCCTCCAGGATGTGATTAGATCCTCCAGGATGTGATTGGATCCTCCAGGATACGACTGGATCCTCCAGGATACGATTGGATCCTCCAGGATACGATTGGATCCTCCAGGATACGATTGGATACTCCAGGATACGATTGGATCCTCCAGGATACGATTGGATACTCCAGGATACGATTGGATCCTCCAGGATACGATTGGATCCTCCAGCATGTGATTGGATCCTCCAGGATGTGATTGGATCCTCCAAGATGTAATTTGATCCTCCAGGATATGATTGGATCCTCCAGGATGTGATTGGATCCTCCGGGATACGATTGGATCCTCCAGGATACGATTGGATCCTCCAGGATACGATTGGATCCTCCAGGATGTGATTGTATCCTCCAGGATGGGATTGGATACTCCAGGATATGATTGGATCCTCCAGGATATGATTGGATCCTCCAGGATGTGATTGGATCCTCCAGGATATGATTGGATCCTCCAGGATGTGATTGGATCCTCCAGGATATGATTGGATCCTCCAGGATGTGATTGGATCCTCCAGGATATGATTGGATCCTCCAGGATACGATTGGATCCTCCACGATATGATTGGATCCTCCAGGATATGATTGGATACTTCAGGATATGATTGGATCCTCCAGGATATGATTGGATACTCCAGGATATGATTGGATCCTCCAGGATATGATTGGATATTCCAGGATATGATTGGATACTCCAGGATATGATTGGATATTCCAGGATATGATTGGATCCTCCAGGATATGATTGGATACTCCAGGATATGATTGGATACTCCAGGATATGATTGGATATTCCAGGATATGATTGGATACTCCAGGATGTGATTGGATCCTCCAGGATGTGATTGGATCCTCCAGGATACGATTGGATCCTCCAGGATGTGATTGGATACTCCAGGATGTGATTGGATCCTCCAGGATGTGATTGGATCCTCCAGGATGTGATTGGATCCTCCAGGATACGATTGGATCCTCCAGGATACGATTGGATACTCCAGGATATGATTGGATCCTCCAGGATACGATTGGATCCTCCAGGATATGATTTGATCCTCCAGGATATGATTGGATCCTCCAGGATATGATTGGATACTCCAGGATATGATTGGATCCTCCAGGATATGATTGGATATTCCAGGATATGATTGGATAGTCCAGGATATGATTGGATACTCCAGGATAGGATTGGATATTCCAGGATAGGATTGGATACTCCAGGATAGGATTGGATCCTCCAGGATAGGATTGGATCCTCCAGGATAGGATTGGATCCTCCAGGATATGAATGGATATTCCAGGATATGATTGGATCCTCCAGGATTAGATTGGATAGTCCAGGATATGACTGGATCCTCCAGGATATGATTGGATACTACAGAATACGATAGGATACTCCTTGATAGGATTGGATCCTCCAGGATATGATTGGATCCTCCAGAATATGATTGGATCCTCCAGAATATGATTGGATACTCAGTCACCCCAAGGAGACCCTCTTAAAACCTGACCATGCATATTAATATAATCAATAGAAGCCAAATTTTTTTGTTAGTAATTACACAGAGCCCTGAAGGTCACTTGTGCGTGAAATGCAAATCAAAACCGTACACTCTGGGTCTCTTGCAATTTGTTTGGTTTGTTTTGTTTTCACTGCTGATAATAACTCCTAATATATACGCATGCGCGTGCTTAGTGTGCTTTTGCATATCTCACATGATAACAAAAAAATGCTTCCTGTCAAAGGATTTTTAGGGATAATATAATAAAAAGTTGCGAGTTCTGATTTTTATCCCTAGTTGATCAGTGCCTACATCGAGAATGGTTTTTGAATACACGTCCCACATGGAAAGAAGTAACCATAGCGGGAAAACCATCAAAGACACTGGCGGCATTTTGGGTGTGCTGGTCATAGCAAGGGGTTAATCATCTACGGTCTAGGGGCCGACTAACCTCTCCCTTAGGCTTCGGCCGAGCTTCCTGATCAGTCAGTAATGTCCTCCCGGGATAGCGGTGTTGGGGTCGAAATCTCCAGCCTAGCCGTAAGTCCATACGATGCTTCAGCAATCGATGTCTGGAAGTATGGTCCTGGTTAATAAATAAATAAAAATAAATCAATTCACAATACGTGAGACTTCCAATTCGAAAAGCACAAGAAAAATCCTAAAGGCGCGTTTTGCTTCTAGTAGATTTTTTTTTCTGACCATACTAGCAGTTTTTTCAATGCCCGTTATAAATTCCCTGACGTCTTGCCAAAGACTTTCGAAAGTGCGATTTTAAGAGGCATTTGCGACATATTTATTGCATTAAAAGTATGACAATTTTGCACATTCTGGCTATGAAAAAGAAGAGAAAATACCTTACTGATATAATTCAATCTACAAAACGTGAGCCTTCCGATTCGAAAAGGACAAGAAAAATCCTAAAGGCGCTTTTTTCTGACCATACTTGCAGTTTTTTCGATGCCCGTTATAAAAACACTGACTTCTTGCCAAAGTTTCTTGAACGCATGATTTAAATGCTGATATCAAGCAGATTTGTAGTGATTGTTGGACATACACTGCGTTTCAAAAAGTAGACTACAAGATTAAGGGAAATTTGAATATTATTGAGCAAAACCCTGCTTATAAGGGTACCAGACCGAAATACGGTATGTTTTGATACACCCATTAACAAAAGAGTGAAACTCTATCAGAGAATACAATACAATAGCTCCTTTTCTGATACGTTCTTCCAATCTGTTTCAGATACATTCCAAAACTTTTTACCTTACTTCTAAATGTGAATTTCAATTCTTTTTCTTTAACCCGAAATTAACACAGTTCAATAAAGATTGTAATACCGCTTTTCATCATCTTCATACTTCACTGATAGAGTTTCCCTGTGTTAATTTAGGGTTAAAGAAAAAGAATTGAAAATTCACATTTAGAAGTAAGGTAAAAAGTTTTGGAATGTATCTCAAACAGATTGGAAGAACGTATCAGAAAAGGAACTAGTGTACACGACATGGATTGGATAGGCGCATCAGAATAGGAATGTAAACGAGATGGATAGAATAAGCCTATCAGAATAGGAATGTGTATGAGATGGATTGGATGGACGTATCAGAATAGGAATGTACGCGAGATAGATTGGAAGGGCCTATCAGAATAGGAATATTAATGTACACGAGATGGATTGGATGGGCCTATCAGAATAGGAATATTAATATACACGAGATGGATTGGATGGGCCTATCAAAATAGGAATATTAATGTACACGAGATGGATTGGATGGGCCTATCAGAATAGGAATATTAATGTACACGAGATGGATTGGATGGGCCTATCAGAATAGGAATATTAATGTACACGAGATGGATTGGATGGGTGTATCAGAATAAGTATGTACACGAGATGGATTGGATGGGCCTATCAGAATAAGAATGTACACAAGATGGATTGGATAGGTGTATCAGAATAAGAATGTACACCAGATGGATTGGATGGGTGTATCAGAATAAGTATGTACACGAGATGGATTGGATGGGTGTATCAGAATAAGAATGTACACGAGATAGATTGGATGGGCCTATCAGAATAAGAATGTACACGAGATGGATTGGATGGGCCTATCACAATAGGAATATTAATGTACACGAGATGGATTGGATGGGCCTATCAGAATAGGAATATTAATGTACACGAGATGGATTGGATGGGTGTATCAGAATAAGTATGTACACGAGATGGATTGGATGGGCCTATCAGAATAAGAATGTACACAAGATGGATTGGATAGGTGTATCAGAATAAGAATGTACACGAGATGGATTGGATGGGTGTATCAGAATAAGTATGTACACGAGATGGATTGGATGGGTGTATCAGAATAAGAATGTACACGAGATAGATTGGATGGGTGCATCAGAATAAGAATGTACACGAGATAGATTGGATGGGCCTATCAGAATAAGAATGTACACGAGATGGATTGGATGGGCCTATCACAATAGGAATATTAATGTACACGAGATGGATTGGATGGGCCTATCAGAATAGGAATATTAATGTACACGAGATGGATTGGATGGGTGTATCAGAATAAGTATGTACACGAGATGGATTGGATGGGCCTATCAGAATAAGAATGTACACAAGATGGATTGGATAGGTGTATCAGAATAAGAATGTACACGAGATGGATTGGATGGGTGTATCAGAATAAGAATGTACAAGAGATGGATTGGATGGGTGCATCAGAATAAGAATGTACAAGAGATGGATTGGATGGGTGCATCAGAATAAGAATGTACAAGAGATGGATTGGATGGGTATATGAGAATAAGAATGTACACGAGATGGATTGGATGGGTGTATCAGAATAAAAATGTACACGAGATGGATTCGAACTTTTGTAGGCAGAAGTGATTTATTTCGCATTGAATTAAACTCGGTACTAAATTTACTACGTTTAGTTAACGGGCAACTGCAAATATATAAGGGGGGACTTACCTATTTACCAGCCACTGTTGCTAAAGAAAGGATTTAAATCTCTAAAAGGTTTTTTATTATTTTACTTTAAACAATATTTAATACATGACCCAAAATGCATTTCGGTCTTGGAATGTACTATTCAGTATGCAGTACTAGGCATTCAACGTTTTTTTGAAATAGCTGTATATATATATTATTTTAGCAATATCTGGTAGCCTAGGATCAGTTATAATCAAGAACTAGAGGGAAAACCTTTTTCTCGTCCATCCATATATATCTTTAGGTCGTAAAATATCCCTCAGTTCTATGATCGTGTACATGTTCAAAGTAAACAAAAATCACTTCTATGTCTTGCTTTAGTTTGATGCAATTTGTTAAACATAAAGCCTTGAAGTATCGGATATTAATAAATAATTTTTATATTTTTTTTCACTTTTTTTAGACCTAAAAAATTTTTCTTGCGCTTTTCGAATTGGAAGTCTCAGGTTTTGTAGATTGAATTATTTTTATTTATTTATTAACCAGGACCATACTTCCAGACATCGAGTGCTGAAGCATCGTATGGACTTACGGCTAGGCTGGAGATTTCGGCCCCAACACCGCTATCCCGGGAGGACCTTACTGACTGATCAGGAAGCTCGTCCGAAGCCTAAGGGAGAGATTAGTTGGCCCCTAGACCGTAGATGATTAACCCCTTGCTATGACCAGCACACCTAGTATGTCTCTTGTGTCGCTAATCGTTTTGCTGCTATGGTTATTTCTTTCCATGTGGGATGTATTATAAAAAATGCAGCCGCAACTTATACAGAGATCAGCTAGCGGCAAAAATCAGAACTGAGTTTTTATTGTCTTATTTAATAAAATGCTTTGACAGGACGCAGGATATGATTGGATCCTCCAGGATATGATTGGATACTCCAGGATATGATTGGATCCTCTAGGATATGATTGGATCCTCCAGGATATGATTGGATCCTCCAGGATACGATTGGATCCTCCAGGATACGATTGGATCCTCCAGGATACGATTGGATCCTCCAGGATACGATTGGATCCTCCAGGATATGATTGGATCCTCCAGGATATGATTGGATCCTCCAGGATATGATTGGATATTCCAGGATACGATTGGATCCTCCAGGATATGATTGGATCCTCCAGGATATGATTGGATCCTCCAGGATACGATTGGATCCTCCAGGATATGATTGGATCCTCCAGGATATGATTGGATATTCCAGGATATGATTGGATATTACAGGATGTGATTGGATATTCCAGGATGTGATTGGATAGTCCAGGATATGATTGGATCCTCCAGGATGTGATTGGATAGTCCAGGATATGACTGGATCCTCACAGAATACGATAGGATACTCCTTGATAGGATTGGATCCTCCAGAATATGATTGGATCCTCCAGAATATGATTGGATCCTCCAGAATATGATTGGATCCTCCAGGATATGATTGGATACTCAGTCACCCCAAGGAGACCCTCTTACAACCTGACCATGCATATTAATATAATCAATAGAAGCCAAAGTTTCACGCTATCTTGTTAGTAATTACACAGAGCCTTGAAGGTCACTTGTGAGTGAAATGCAAATCAAAACCGTACACTCTGGGTCTCTTGCAATTTGTTTGGTTTGTTTTGTTTTCACTGCTAATAATAACTCCTAAGATATACGCATGCGCGTGCTTAGTGTGCTTTTGCATATCTCACATGATAACAGACAACTGCTTCCTGTCAAAGGATTTTTAGGGATAAGATAATAAAAAGTTGCGAGTTCTGATTTTTATCCCTAGCTGATCAGTGCCTACATCGAGAATGGTTTTTGAATACACGTCCCACATGGAAAGAAGTAGCCATAGCGGGAAAACCATCAAAGACACTAGCGGCATTTTGGGTGTGCTGGTCATAGCAAGGGGTTAATCATCTACGGTCTAGGGGCCGACTAACCTCTCCCTTAGGCTTCGGCCGAGCTTCCTGATCAGTCAGTAATGTCCTCCCGGGATAGCGGTGTTGGGGTCGAAATCTCCAGCCTAGCCGTAAGTCCATACGATGCTTCAGCAATCGATGTCTGGAAGTATGGTCCTGGTTAATAAATAAATAAAAATAAATCAATTCACAATACGTGAGACTTCCAATTCGAAAAGCACAAGAAAAATCCTAAAGGCGCGTTTTGCTTCTAGTAGATTTTTTTTCTGACCATACTAGCAGTTTTTTCAATGCCCGTTATAAATTCCCTGACGTCTTGCCAAAGACTTTCGAAAGTGCGATTTTAAGAGGCATTTGCGACATATTTATTGCATTAAAAGTATGACAATTTTGCACATTCTGGCTATGAAAAAGAAGAGAAAAGGCCTTTCTGATATAATTCAATCTACAAAACGTGAGCCTTCCGATTCGAAAAGGACAAGAAAAATCTTAAAGGCGCTTTTTTCTGACCATACTTGCAGTTTTTTCGATGCCCGTTATAAAAACACTGACTTCTTGCCAAAGTTTCTTGAACGCATGATTTAAATGCTGATATCAAGCAGATTTGTAGTGATTGTTGGACATACACTGCGTTTCAAAAAGTAGACTACAAGATTAAGGGAAATTTGAATATTATTGAGCAAAACCCTGCTTATAAGGGTACCAGACCGAAATACGGTATGTTTTGATACACCCATTAACAAAAGAGTGAAACTCTATCAGAGAATACAATACAATAGCTCCTTTTCTGATACGTTCTTCCAATCTGTTTCAGATACATTCCAAAACTTTTTACCTTACTTCTAAATGTGAATTTCAATTCTTTTTCTTTAACCCGAAATTAACACAGTTCAATAAAGATTGTAATACCGCTTTTCATCATCTTCATACTTCACTGATAGAGTTTCCCTGTGTTAATTTAGGGTTAAAGAAAAAGAATTGAAAATTCACATTTAGAAGTAAGGTAAAAAGTTTTGGAATGTATCTCAAACAGATTGGAAGAACGTATCAGAAAAGGAACTAGTGTACACGACATGGATTGGATAGGCGCATCAGAATAGGAATGTAAACGAGATGGATAGAATAAGCCTATCAGAATAGGAATGTGTATGAGATGGATTGGATGGACGTATCAGAATAGGAATGTACGCGAGATAGATTGGAAGGGCCTATCAGAATAGGAATATTAATGTACACGAGATGGATTGGATGGGCCTATCAGAATAGGAATATTAATATACACGAGATGGATTGGATGGGCCTATCAAAATAGGAATATTAATGTACACGAGATGGATTGGATGGGCCTATCAGAATAGGAATATTAATGTACACGAGATGGATTGGATGGGCCTATCACAATAGGAATATTAATGTACACGAGATGGATTGGATGGGTGTATCAGAATAAGTATGTACACGAGATGGATTGGATGGGCCTATCAGAATAAGAATGTACACAAGATGGATTGGATAGGTGTATCAGAATAAGAATGTACACCAGATGGATTGGATGGGTGTATCAGAATAAGTATGTACACGAGATGGATTGGATGGGTGTATTAGAATAAGAATGTACACGAGATAGATTGGATGGGCCTATCAGAATAAGAATGTACACGAGATGGATTGGATGGGCCTATCACAATAGGAATATTAATGTACACGAGATGGATTGGATGGGCCTATCAGAATAGGAATATTAATGTACACGAGATGGATTGGATGGGTGTATCAGAATAAGTATGTACACGAGATGGATTGGATGGGCCTATCAGAATAGGAATATTAATGTACACAAGATGGATTGGATAGGTGTATCAGAATAAGAATGTACACGAGATGGATTGGATGGGTGTATCAGAATAAGAATGTACAAGAGATGGATTGGATGGGTGCATCAGAATAAGAATGTACAAGAGATGGATTGGATGGGTGCATCAGAATAAGAATGTACAAGAGATGGATTGGATGGGTATATGAGAATAAGAATGTACACGAGATGGATTGGATGGGTGTATCAGAATAAAAATGTACACGAGATGGATTCGAACTTTTGTAGGCAGAATTGATTTATTTCGCATTGAATTAAACTCGGTACTAAATTTACTACGTTTAGTTAACGGGCAACTGCAAATTTATAAGGGGGGACTTACCTATTTACCAGCCACTGTTGCTAAAGAAAGGATTTAAATCTCTAAAAGGTTTTTTATTATTTTACTTTAAACAATATTTAATACATGACCCAAAATGCATTTCGGTCTTGGAATGTACTATTCAGTATGCAGTACTAGGCATTCAACGTTTTTTTGAAATAGCTGTATATATATATTATTTTAGCAATATCTGGTAGCCTAGGATCAGTTATAATCAAGAACTAGAGGGAAAACCTTTTTCTCGTCCATCCATATATATCTTTAGGTCGTAAAATATCCCTCAGTTCTATGATCGTGTACATGTTCAAAGTAAACAAAAATCACTTCTATGTCTTGCTTTAGTTTGATGCAATTTGTTAAACATAAAGCCTTGAAGTATCGGATATTAATAAATAATTTTTATATTTTTTTTCACTTTTTTTAGACCTAAAAAATTTTTCTTGCGCTTTTCGAATTGGAAGTCTCAGGTTTTGTAGATTGAATTATTTTTATTTATTTATTAACCAGGACCATACTTCCAGACATCGAGTGCTGAAGCATCGTATGGACTTACGGCTAGGCTGGAGATTTCGGCCCCAACACCGCTATCCCGGGAGGACCTTACTGACTGATCAGGAAGCTCGTCCGAAGCCTAAGGGAGAGATTAGTTGGCCCCTAGACCGTAGATGATTAACCCCTTGCTATGACCAGCACACCTAGTATGTCTCTTGTGTCGCTAATCGTTTTGCTGCTATGGTTATTTCTTTCCATGTGGGATGTATTATAAAAAATGCAGCCGCAACTTATACAGAGATCAGCTAGCGGCAAAAATCAGAACTGAGTTTTTATTGTCTTATTTAATAAAATGCTTTGACAGGACGCAGGATATGATTGGATCCTCCAGGATATGATTGGATACTCCAGGATATGATTGGATCCTCTAGGATATGATTGGATCCTCCAGGATATGATTGGATCCTCCAGGATACGATTGGATCCTCCAGGATACGATTGGATCCTCCAGGATACGATTGGATCCTCCAGGATACGATTGGATCCTCCAGGATATGATTGGATCCTCCAGGATATGATTGGATCCTCCAGGATATGATTGGATATTCCAGGATACGATTGGATCCTCCAGGATATGATTGGATCCTCCAGGATATGATTGGATCCTCCAGGATACGATTGGATCCTCCAGGATATGATTGGATCCTCCAGGATATGATTGGATATTCCAGGATATGATTGGATATTACAGGATGTGATTGGATATTCCAGGATGTGATTGGATAGTCCAGGATATGATTGGATCCTCCAGGATGTGATTGGATAGTCCAGGATATGACTGGATCCTCACAGAATACGATAGGATACTCCTTGATAGGATTGGATCCTCCAGAATATGATTGGATCCTCCAGAATATGATTGGATCCTCCAGAATATGATTGGATCCTCCAGGATATGATTGGATACTCAGTCACCCCAAGGAGACCCTCTTACAACCTGACCATGCATATTAATATAATCAATAGAAGCCAAAGTTTCACGCTATCTTGTTAGTAATTACACAGAGCCTTGAAGGTCACTTGTGAGTGAAATGCAAATCAAAACCGTACACTCTGGGTCTCTTGCAATTTGTTTGGTTTGTTTTGTTTTCACTGCTAATAATAACTCCTAAGATATACGCATGCGCGTGCTTAGTGTGCTTTTGCATATCTCACATGATAACAGACAACTGCTTCCTGTCAAAGGATTTTTAGGGATAAGATAATAAAAAGTTGCGAGTTCTGATTTTTATCCCTAGCTGATCAGTGCCTACATCGAGAATGGTTTTTGAATACACGTCCCACATGGAAAGAAGTAGCCATAGCGGGAAAACCATCAAAGACACTAGCGGCATTTTGGGTGTGCTGGTCATAGCAAGGGGTTAATCATCTACGGTCTAGGGGCCGACTAACCTCTCCCTTAGGCTTCGGCCGAGCTTCCTGATCAGTCAGTAATGTCCTCCCGGGATAGCGGTGTTGGGGTCGAAATCTCCAGCCTAGCCGTAAGTCCATACGATGCTTCAGCACTCGATGTCTGGAAGTATGGTCCTGGTTAATAAATAAATAAAAATAAATCAATTCACAATACGTGAGACTTCCAATTCGAAAAGCACAAGAAAAATCCTAAAGGCGCGTTTTGCTTCTAGTAGATTTTTTTTCTGACCATACTAGCAGTTTTTTCAATGCCCGTTATAAATTCCCTGACGTCTTGCCAAAGACTTTCGAAAGTGCGATTTTAAGAGGCATTTGCGACATATTTATTGCATTAAAATTACGACAATTTTGCACAGTCTGGCTATGAAAAAGAAGAGAAAAGGCCTTTCTGATATAATTCAATCTACAAAACGTGAGCCTTCCGATTCGAAAAGGACAAGAAAAATCCTAAAGGCGCTTTTTTCTGACCATACTTGCAGTTTTTTCGATGCCCGTTATAAAAACACTGACTTCTTGCCAAAGTTCCTTGAACGCATGATTTAAATGCCGATATCAAGCAGATTTGTAGTGATTCTTGGGCATACACTGCGTTTCAAAAAGTAGACTACAAGATTAAGGGAAATTTGAATATTATTGAGCAAAACCCTGCTTATTAAGGTACCAGACCGAAATACGGTATGTTTTGATACACCCATTAACAAAAGAGTGAAACTCTATCAGAGAATACAATACAATAGCTCCTTTTCTGATACGTTCTTCCAATCTGTTTCAGATACATTCCAAAACCTTTAACCTTACTTCTAAATGTGAATTTCAATTCTTTTTCTTTAACCCGAAATTAACACAGTTCAATAAAGATTGTAATACCGCTTTTCATCATCTTCATACTTCACTGATAGAGTTTCACTGTGTTAATTTAGGGTTAAAGAAAAAGAATTGAAAATTCACATTTAGAAGTAAGGTAAAAAGTTTTGGAATGTATCTCAAACAGATTGGAAGAACGTATCAGAAAAGGAACTAGTGTACACGACATGGATTGGATAGGCGCATCAGAATAGGAATGTAAACGAGATGGATAGAATAAGCCTATCAGAATAGGAATGTGTATGAGATGGATTGGATGGGCGTATCAGAATAGGAATGTACGCGAGATAGATTGGAAGGGCCTATCAGAATAGGAATATTAATGTACACGAGATGGATTGGATGGGCCTATCAGAATAGGAATATTAATGTACACGAGATGGATTGGATGGGCCTATCAGAATAGGAATATTAATGTACACGAGATGGATTGGATGGGCCTATCAGAATAGGAATATTAATGTACACGAGATGGATTGGATGGGCCTATCAGAATAGGAATATTAATGTACACGAGATGGATTGGATGGGCCTATCAGAATAAGTATGTACACGAGATGGATTGGATGGGCCTATCAGAATAAGAATGTACACAAGATGGATTGGATAGGTGTATCAGAATAAGAATGTACACCAGATGGATTGGATGGGTGTATCAGAATAAGTATGTACACGAGATGGATTGGATGGGTGTAACAGAATAAGAATGTACACGAGATAGATTGGATGGGCCTATCAGAATAATAATGTACACGAGATAGATTGGATAGGTGTATCAGAATAAGAATGTACACGAGATGGATTGGATGGGTGTATCAGAATAAGAATGTACACGAGATAGATTGGATGGGTGTATCAGAATAAGTATGTACACGAGATGGATTGGATGGGTGTATCAGAATAAGTATGTGCACGAGATGGATTGGATGGGTGTATCAGAATAAAAATGTACACGAGAGGGATTGGATGGGGGTATCAGAATAAGAACTTACACGTATGGATTGGATGGGTGTATCAGAATAAGTATGTACACGAGATGGATTGGATGGGCCTATCAGAATAAGAATGTACACAAGATGGATTGGATAGGTATATCAGAATAAGAATGTACACCAGATGGATTGGATGGGTGTATCAGAATAAGTATGTACACGAGATGGATTGGATGGGTGTATCAGAATAAGAATGTACACGAGATAGATTGGATGGGCCTATCAGAATAAGAATGTACACCAGATGGATTGGATGGGTGTATCAGAATAAGTATGTACACGAGATGGATTGGATGGGTGTAACAGAATAAGAATGTACACGAGATAGATTGGATGGGCCTATCAGAATAATAATGTACACGAGATAGATTGGATAGGTGTATCAGAATAAGAATGTACACGAGATGGATTGGATGGGTGTATCAGAATAAGTATGTACACGAGATGGATTGGATGGGTGTATCAGAATAAGTATGTACACGAGATGGATTGGATGGGTGTATCAGAATAAGTATGTGCACGAGATGGATTGGATGGGTGTATCAGAATAAAAATGTACACGAGAGGGATTGGATGGGGGTATCAGAATAAGAACTTACACGTATGGATTGGATGGGTGTATCAGAATAAGTATGTACACGAGATGGATTGGATGGGCCTATCAGAATAAGAATGTACACAAGATGGATTGGATAGGTGTATCAGAATAAGAATGTACACCAGATGGATTGGATGGGTGTATCAGAATAAGTATGTACACGAGATGGATTGGATGGGTGTATCAGAATAAGAATGTACACGAGATAGATTGGATGGGCCTATCAGAATAAGAATGTACACCAGATGGATTGGATGGGTGTATCAGAATAATAATGTACAGGAGATGGATTGGATGGGTGTATCAGAATAAGTATGTACACGAGATGGATTGGATGGGTGCATCAGAATAAGAATGTACAAGAAATGGATTGGATGGGTGCATCAGAATAAGAATGTACAAGAGATGGATTGGATGGGTGCATCAGAATAAGAATGTACAAGAGATGGATTGGATGGGTGTATCAGAATAATAATGTACACGAGATGTTTGGATGGGTGTATCAGAATAAGAATGTACACGAGATAGATTGGATGGGTGCATCAGAATAAGAATGTACAAGAGATGGATTGGATGGGTGTATCAGAATAATAATGTACACGAGATGTTTGGATGGGCCTATCAGAATAAGAATGTACACGAGATAGATTGGATGGGTGTATCAGAATAATAATGTACACGAGATGGATTGGATGGGTGCATCAGAATAAGAATGTACACGAGATGGATTGGATGGGCCTATCAAAATAGGAATAAGAATGTACACGAGATGGATTGGATGGGCCTATCAGAATAGGAATATTAATGTACACGAGATGGATTGGATGGGCCTATCAGAATAGGAATATTAATGTACACGAGATGGATTGGATGGGTGTATCAGAATAAGTATGTACACGAGATGGATTGGATGGGCCTATCAGAATAAGAATGTACACAAGATGGATTGGATAGGTGTATCAGAATAAGAATGTACACCAGATGGATTGGATGGGTGTATCAGAATAAGTATGTACACGAGATGGATTGGATGGGTGTATCAGAATAAGAATGTACACGAGATAGATTTGATGGGCCTATCAGAATAAGAATGTACACGAGATGGATTGGATGGGCCTATCACAATAGGAATATTAATGTACACGAGATGGATTGGATGGGCCTATCAGAATAGGAATATTAATGTACACGAGATGGATTGGATGGGTGTATCAGAATAAGTATGTACACGAGATGGATTGGATGGGCCTATCAGAATAAGAATGTACACAAGATGGATTGGATAGGTGTATCAGAATAAGAATGTACACGAGATGGATTGGATGGGTGTATCAGAATAAGTATGTACACGAGATGGATTGGATGGGTGTATCAGAATAAGAATGTACACGAGATAGATTGGATGGGTGCATCAGAATAAGAATGTACACGAGATAGATTGGATGGGCCTATCAGAATAAGAATGTACACGAGATGGATTGGATGGGCCTATCACAATAGGAATATTAATGTACACGAGATGGATTGGATGGGCCTATCAGAATAGGAATATTAATGTACACGAGATGGATTGGATGGGTGTATCAGAATAAGTATGTACACGAGATGGATTGGATGGGCCTATCAGAATAAGAATGTACACAAGATGGATTGGATAGGTGTATCAGAATAAGAATGTACACGAGATGGATTGGATGGGTGTATCAGAATAAGAATGTACAAGAGATGGATTGGATGGGTGCATCAGAATAAGAATGTACAAGAGATGGATTGGATGGGTGCATCAGAATAAGAATGTACAAGAGATGGATTGGATGGGTATATGAGAATAAGAATGTACACGAGATGGATTGGATGGGTGCATCAGAATAAAAATGTACACGAGATGGATTCGAACTTTTGTAGGCAGAAGTGATTTATTTCGCATTGAATTAAACTCAGTACTAAATTTACTACGTTTAGTTAACGGGCAACTGCAAATATATAAGGGGGGACTTACCTATTTACCAGCCACTGTTGCTAAAGAAAGGATTTAAATCTCTAAAAGGTTTTTTATTATTTTACTTTAAACAATATTTAATACATGACCCAAAATGCATTTCGGTCTTGGAATGTACTATTCAGTATGCAGTACTAGGCATTCAACGTTTTTTTGAAATAGCTGTATATATATATTATTTTAGCAATATCTGGTAGCCTAGGATCAGTTATAATCAAGAACTAGAGGGAAAACCTTTTTCTCGTCCATCCATATATATCTTTAGGTCGTAAAATATCCCTCAGTTCTATGATCGTGTACATGTTCAAAGTAAACAAAAATCACTTCTATGTCTTGCTTTAGTTTGATGCAATTTGTTAAACATAAAGCCTTGAAGTATCGGATATTAATAAATAATTTTTATATTTTTTTTCACTTTTTTTAGACCTAAAAAATTTTTCTTGCGCTTTTCGAATTGGAAGTCTCAGGTTTTGTAGATTGAATTATTTTTATTTATTTATTAACCAGGACCATACTTCCAGACATCGAGTGCTGAAGCATCGTATGGACTTACGGCTAGGCTGGAGATTTCGGCCCCAACACCGCTATCCCGGGAGGACCTTACTGACTGATCAGGAAGCTCGTCCGAAGCCTAAGGGAGAGATTAGTTGGCCCCTAGACCGTAGATGATTAACCCCTTGCTATGACCAGCACACCTAGTATGTCTCTTGTGTCGCTAATCGTTTTGCTGCTATGGTTATTTCTTTCCATGTGGGATGTATTATAAAAAATGCAGCCGCAACTTATACAGAGATCAGCTAGCGGCAAAAATCAGAACTGAGTTTTTATTGTCTTATTTAATAAAATGCTTTGACAGGACGCAGGATATGATTGGATCCTCCAGGATATGATTGGATACTCCAGGATATGATTGGATCCTCTAGGATATGATTGGATCCTCCAGGATATGATTGGATCCTCCAGGATACGATTGAATCCTCCAGGATATGATTGGATATTCCAGGATATGATTGGATACTCCAGGATATGATTGGATATTCCAGGATATGATTGGATATTCCAGGATAGGATTGGATACTCCAGGATAGGATTGGATCCTCCAGGATAGGATTGGATCCTCCAGGATAGGATTGGATCCTCCAGGATATGATTGGATCCTCCAGGATATTTAGTAAATAAACCCCTCCTGGCGGCTGGGATATCGGCTGATAATGTCCGAGGATGAGAAATGGTCCGAAAAAAGAACATTTGGCCGAGAAGCGAAGCTTCGAGGGCAAATGTGATATTTTGAGGACCATTTCTCATCCAAGGACATTATCAGCCGATATTCCAGTGAGCCAGAGGGGGTTTATTTATTTTATAACCCAACGACTTCACTGAAATGAATTCAGCAAACTGCATCGACTCGTCATCTCCAGAGTTTTCAAAAAATAATTCTCTCTGGTCTCCAAGCTAGATATAAAAACAATTATTTTGGTAAATGAAAGCTGTTTGACATTGAACTATTCTATTGTTTGACATTTGTTGTCGAATTCTTTGTTGGTTTTTAGTAGTTTATAAAAACAATTTCGAAAACAAAACAAAAACTTCATTCACGAAACATGGATGCTTACCATTGAAGACATTTACAGTATATTTTGTTGATTTTTTCGTGTTTCCTGCCGTAGTTTTCTCAACCAGTCTTTGTATTTTACTCTCACTTGTTTGTAAAAAGCGAGTTTCTTTGTTTTCCGTGTTTTTTCTTTTCTTTTTTAACGTTTTTACCTTCTGCTGGACGAATATCACTTCGGACGGGGGATATCGCCCGATACCCGTCCTGCACGTGACCCATTTGAACCAATGACAGCGCGCGAAAATTCATCGTTGGGTTATAAGAATGGATATTCCAGGATATGATTGGATCCTCCAGGATTAGATTGGATAGTCCAGGATATGACTGGATCCTCACAGAATACGATAGGATACTCCTTGATAGGATTGGATCCTCCAGGATATGATTGGATCCTCCAGAATATGATTGGATCCTCCAGAATATGATTGGATCCTCCAGAATATGATTGGATACTCAGTCACCCCAAGGAGACCCTCTTACAACCTGACCATGCATATTAATATAATCAATAGAAGCCAAAGTTTCACGCTATCTTGTTAGTAATTACACAGAGCCCTGAAGGTCACTTGTGAGTGAAATGCAAATCAAAACCGTACACTCTGGGTCTCTTGCAATTTGTTTGGTTTGTTTTGTTTTCACTGCTGATAATAACTCCTAAGATATACGCATGCGCGTGCTTAGTGTGCTTTTGCATATCTCACATGATAACAGACAACTGCTTCCTGTCAAAGGATTTTTAGGGATAAGATAATAAAAAGTTGCGAGTTCTGATTTTTATCCCTAGCTGATCAGTGCCTACATCGAGAATGGTTTTTGAATACACGTCCCACATGGAAAGAAGTAGCCATAGCGGGAAAACCATCAAAGACACTAGCGGCATTTTGGGTGTGCTGGTCATAGCAAGGGGTTAATCATCTACGGTCTAGGGGCCGACTAACCTCTCCCTTAGGCTTCGGCCGAGCTTCCTGATCAGTCAGTAATGTCCTCCCGGGATAGCGGTGTTGGGGTCGAAATCTCCAGCCTAGCCGTAAGTCCATACGATGCTTCAGCAATCGATGTCTGGAAGTATGGTCCTGGTTAATAAATAAATAAAAACAAATCAATTCACAATACGTGAGACTTCCGATTCGAAAAGCACAAGAAAAATCCTAAAGGCGCGTTTTGCTTCTAGTAGATTTTTTTTTCTGACCATACTAGCAGTTTTTTCAATGCCCGTTATAAATTCCCTGACGTCTTGCCAAAGACTTTCGAAAGTGCGATTTTAAGAGGCATTTGCGACATATTTATTGCATTAAAAGTATGACAATTTTGCACATTCTGGCTATGAAAAAGAAGAGAAAATACCTTACTGATATAATTCAATCTACAAAACGTGAGCCTTCCGATTCGAAAAGGACAAGAAAAATCCTAACTGCGCTTTTTTCTGACCATACTTGCAGTTTTTTTGATGCCCGTTATAAAAACACTGACTTCTTGCCAAAGTTTCTTGAACGCATGATTTAAATGCTGATATCAAGCAGATTTGTAGTGATTGTTGGACATACACTGCGTTTCAAAAAGTAGACTACAAGATTAAGGGAAATTTGAATATTATTGAGCAAAACCCTGCTTATAAGGGTACCAGACCGAAATACGGTATGTTTTGATACACCCATTAACAAAAGAGTGAAACTCTATCAGAGAATACAATACAATAGCTCCTTTTCTGATACGTTCTTCCAATCTGTTTCAGATACATTCCAAAACTTTTTACCTTACTTCTAAATGTGAATTTCAATTCTTTTTCTTTAACCCGAAATTAACACAGTTCAATAAAGATTGTAATACCGCTTTTCATCATCTTCATACTTCACTGATAGAGTTTCCCTGTGTTAATTTAGGGTTAAAGAAAAAGAATTGAAAATTCACATTTAGAAGTAAGGTAAAAAGTTTTGGAATGTATCTCAAACAGATTGGAAGAACGTATCAGAAAAGGAACTAGTGTACACGACATGGATTGGATAGGCGCATCAGAATAGGAATGTAAACGAGATGGATAGAATAAGCCTATCAGAATAGGAATGTGTATGAGATGGATTGGATGGACGTATCAGAATAGGAATGTACGCGAGATAGATTGGAAGGGCCTATCAGAATAGGAATATTAATGTACACGAGATGGATTGGATGGGCCTATCAGAATAGGAATATTAATATACACGAGATGGATTGGATGGGCCTATCAAAATAGGAATAAGAATGTACACGAGATGGATTGGATGGGCCTATCAGAATAGGAATATTAATGTACACGAGATGGATTGGATGGGCCTATCAGAATAGGAATATTAATGTACACGAGATGGATTGGATGGGTGTATCAGAATAAGTATGTACACGAGATGGATTGGATGGGCCTATCAGAATAAGAATGTACACAAGATGGATTGGATAGGTGTATCAGAATAAGAATGTACACCAGATGGATTGGATGGGTGTATCAGAATAAGTATGTACACGAGATGGATTGGATGGGTGTATCAGAATAAGAATGTACACGAGATAGATTGGATGGGCCTATCAGAATAAGAATGTACACGAGATGGATTGGATGGGCCTATCACAGTAGGAATATTAATGTACACGAGATGGATTGGATGGGCCTATCAGAATAGGAATATTAATGTACACGAGATGGATTGGATGGGTGTATCAGAATAAGTATGTACACGAGATGGATTGGATGGGCCTATCAGAATAAGAATGTACACAAGATGGATTGGATAGGTGTATCAGAATAAGAATGTACACGAGATGGATTGGATGGGTGTATCAGAATAAGTATGTACACGAGATGGATTGGATGGGTGTATCAGAATAAGAATGTACACGAGATAGATTGGATGGGTGCATCAGAATAAGAATGTACACGAGATAGATTGGATGGGCCTATCAGAATAAGAATGTACACGAGATGGATTGGATGGGCCTATCACAATAGGAATATTAATGTACACGAGATGGATTGGATGGGCCTATCAGAATAGGAATATTAATGTACACGAGATGGATTGGATGGGTGTATCAGAATAAGTATGTACACGAGATGGATTGGATGGGCCTATCAGAATAAGAATGTACACAAGATGGATTGGATAGGTGTATCAGAATAAGAATGTACACGAGATGGATTGGATGGGTGTATCAGAATAAGAATGTACAAGAGATGGATTGGATGGGTGCATCAGAATAAGAATGTACAAGAGATGGATTGGATGGGTGCATCAGAATAAGAATGTACAAGAGATGGATTGGATGGGTATATGAGAATAAGAATGTACACGAGATGGATTGGATGGGTGTATCAGAATAAAAATGTACACGAGATGGATTCGAACTTTTGTAGGCAGAAGTGATTTATTTCGCATTGAATTAAACTCGGTACTAAATTTACTACGTTTAGTTAACGGGCAACTGCAAATATATAAGGGGGGACTTACCTATTTACCAGCCACTGTTGCTAAAGAAAGGATTTAAATCTCTAAAAGGTTTTTTATTATTTTACTTTAAACAATATTTAATACATGACCCAAAATGCATTTCGGTCTTGGAATGTACTATTCAGTATGCAGTACTAGGCATTCAACGTTTTTTTGAAATAGCTGTATATATATATTATTTTAGCAATATCTGGTAGCCTAGGATCAGTTATAATCAAGAACTAGAGGGAAAACCTTTTTCTCGTCCATCCATATATATCTTTAGGTCGTAAAATATCCCTCAGTTCTATGATCGTGTACATGTTCAAAGTAAACAAAAATCACTTCTATGTCTTGCTTTAGTTTGATGCAATTTGTTAAACATAAAGCCTTGAAGTATCGGATATTAATAAATAATTTTTATATTTTTTTTCACTTTTTTTAGACCTAAAAAATTTTTCTTGCGCTTTTCGAATTGGAAGTCTCAGGTTTTGTAGATTGAATTATTTTTATTTATTTATTAACCAGGACCATACTTCCAGACATCGAGTGCTGAAGCATCGTATGGACTTACGGCTAGGCTGGAGATTTCGGCCCCAACACCGCTATCCCGGGAGGACCTTACTGACTGATCAGGAAGCTCGTCCGAAGCCTAAGGGAGAGATTAGTTGGCCCCTAGACCGTAGATGATTAACCCCTTGCTATGACCAGCACACCTAGTATGTCTCTTGTGTCGCTAATCGTTTTGCTGCTATGGTTATTTCTTTCCATGTGGGATGTATTATAAAAAATGCAGCCGCAACTTATACAGAGATCAGCTAGCGGCAAAAATCAGAACTGAGTTTTTATTGTCTTATTTAATAAAATGCTTTGACAGGACGCAGGATATGATTGGATCCTCCAGGATATGATTGGATACTCCAGGATATGATTGGATCCTCTAGGATATGATTGGATCCTCCAGGATATGATTGGATCCTCCAGGATACGATTGAATCCTCCAGGATATGATTGGATATTCCAGGATATGATTGGATACTCCAGGATATGATTGGATATTCCAGGATATGATTGGATATTCCAGGATAGGATTGGATACTCCAGGATAGGATTGGATCCTCCAGGATAGGATTGGATCCTCCAGGATATGATTGGATCCTCCAGGATATTTAGTAAATAAACCCCTCCTGGCGGCTGGGATATCGGCTGATAATGTCCGAGGATGAGAAATGGTCCGAAAAAAGAACATTTGGCCGAGAAGCGAAGCTTCGAGGGCAAATGTGATATTTTGAGGACCATTTCTCATCCAAGGACATTATCAGCCGATATTCCAGTGAGCCAGAGGGGGTTTATTTATTTTATAACCCAACGACTTCACTGAAATGAATTCAGCAAACTGCATCGACTCGTCATCTCCAGAGTTTTCAAAAAATAATTCTCTCTGGTCTCCAAGCTAGATATAAAAACAATTATTTTGGTAAATGAAAGCTGTTTGACATTGAACTATTCTATTGTTTGACATTTGTTGTCGAATTCTTTGTTGGTTTTTAGTAGTTTATAAAAACAATTTCGAAAACAAAACAAAAACTTCATTCACGAAACATGGATGCTTACCATTGAAGACATTTACAGTATATTTTGTTGATTTTTTCGTGTTTCCTGCCGTAGTTTTCTCAAACAGTCTTTGTATTTTACTCTCACTTGTTTGTAAAAAGCGAGTTTCTTTGTTTTCCGTGTTTTTTCTTTTCTTTTTTAACGTTTTTACCTTCTGCTGGACGAATATCACTTCGGACGGGGGATATCGCCCGATACCCGTCCTGCACGTGACCCATTTGAACCAATGACAGCGCGCGAAAATTCATCGTTGGGTTATAAGAATGGATATTCCAGGATATGATTGGATCCTCCAGGATTAGATTGGATAGTCCAGGATATGACTGGATCCTCACAGAATACGATAGGATACTCCTTGATAGGATTGGATCCTCCAGGATATGATTGGATCCTCCAGAATATGATTGGATCCTCCAGAATATGATTGGATCCTCCAGAATATGATTGGATACTCAGTCACCCCAAGGAGACCCTCTTACAACCTGACCATGCATATTAATATAATCAATAGAAGCCAAAGTTTCACGCTATCTTGTTAGTAATTACACAGAGCCCTGAAGGTCACTTGTGAGTGAAATGCAAATCAAAACCGTACACTCTGGGTCTCTTGCAATTTGTTTGGTTTGTTTTGTTTTCACTGCTGATAATAACTCCTAAGATATACGCATGCGCGTGCTTAGTGTGCTTTTGCATATCTCACATGATAACAGACAACTGCTTCCTGTCAAAGGATTTTTAGGGATAAGATAATAAAAAGTTGCGAGTTCTGATTTTTATCCCTAGCTGATCAGTGCCTACATCGAGAATGGTTTTTGAATACACGTCCCACATGGAAAGAAGTAGCCATAGCGGGAAAACCATCAAAGACACTAGCGGCATTTTGGGTGTGCTGGTCATAGCAAGGGGTTAATCATCTACGGTCTAGGGGCCGACTAACCTCTCCCTTAGGCTTCGGCCGAGCTTCCTGATCAGTCAGTAATGTCCTCCCGGGATAGCGGTGTTGGGGTCGAAATCTCCAGCCTAGCCGTAAGTCCATACGATGCTTCAGCAATCGATGTCTGGAAGTATGGTCCTGGTTAATAAATAAATAAAAACAAATCAATTCACAATACGTGAGACTTCCGATTCGAAAAGCACAAGAAAAATCCTAAAGGCGCGTTTTGCTTCTAGTAGATTTTTTTTTCTGACCATACTAGCAGTTTTTTCAATGCCCGTTATAAATTCCCTGACGTCTTGCCAAAGACTTTCGAAAGTGCGATTTTAAGAGGCATTTGCGACATATTTATTGCATTAAAAGTATGACAATTTTGCACATTCTGGCTATGAAAAAGAAGAGAAAATACCTTACTGATATAATTCAATCTACAAAACGTGAGCCTTCCGATTCGAAAAGGACAAGAAAAATCCTAACTGCGCGTTTTTCTGACCATACTTGCAGTTTTTTCGATGCCCGTTATAAAAACACTGACTTCTTGCCAAAGTTTCTTGAACGCATGATTTAAATGCTGATATCAAGCAGATTTGTAGTGATTGTTGGACATACACTGCGTTTCAAAAAGTAGACTACAAGATTAAGGGAAATTTGAATATTATTGAGCAAAACCCTGCTTATAAGGGTACCAGACCGAAATACGGTATGTTTTGATACACCCATTAACAAAAGAGTGAAACTCTATCAGAGAATACAATACAATAGCTCCTTTTCTGATACGTTCTTCCAATCTGTTTCAGATACATTCCAAAACTTTTTACCTTACTTCTAAATGTGAATTTCAATACTTTTTCTTTAACCCGAAATTAACACAGTTCAATAAAGATTGTAATACCGCTTTTCATCATCTTCATACTTCACTGATAGAGTTTCCCTGTGTTAATTTAGGGTTAAAGAAAAAGAATTGAAAATTCACATTTAGAAGTAAGGTAAAAAGTTTTGGAATGTATCTCAAACAGATTGGAAGAACGTATCAGAAAAGGAACTAGTGTACACGACATGGATTGGATAGGCGCATCAGAATAGGAATGTAAACGAGATGGATAGAATAAGCCTATCAGAATAGGAATGTGTATGAGATGGATTGGATGGACGTATCAGAATAGGAATGTACGCGAGATAGATTGGAAGGGCCTATCAGAATAGGAATATTAATGTACACGAGATGGATTGGATGGGCCTATCAGAATAGGAATATTAATATACACGAGATGGATTGGATGGGCCTATCAAAATAGGAATATTAATGTACACGAGATGGATTGGATGGGCCTATCAGAATAGGAATATTAATGTACACGAGATGGATTGGATGGGCCTATCAGAATAGGAATATTAATGTACACGAGATGGATTGGATGGGTGTATCAGAATAAGTATGTACACGAGATGGATTGGATGGGCCTATCAGAATAAGAATGTACACAAGATGGATTGGATAGGTGTATCAGAATAAGAATGTACACCAGATGGATTGGATGGGTGTATCAGAATAAGTATGTACACGAGATGGATTGGATGGGTGTATCAGAATAAGAATGTACACGAGATAGATTGGATGGGCCTATCAGAATAAGAATGTACACGAGATGGATTGGATGGGCCTATCACAATAGGAATATTAATGTACACGAGATGGATTGGATGGGCCTATCAGAATAGGAATATTAATGTACACGAGATGGATTGGATGGGTGTATCAGAATAAGTATGTACACGAGATGGATTGGATGGGCCTATCAGAATAAGAATGTACACAAGATGGATTGGATAGGTGTATCAGAATAAGAATGTACACGAGATGGATTGGATGGGTGTATCAGAATAAGTATGTACACGAGATGGATTGGATGGGTGTATCAGAATAAGAATGTACACGAGATAGATTGGATGGGTGCATCAGAATAAGAATGTACACGAGATAGATTGGATGGGCCTATCAGAATAAGAATGTACACGAGATGGATTGGATGGGCCTATCACAATAGGAATATTAATGTACACGAGATGGATTGGATGGGCCTATCAGAATAGGAATATTAATGTACACGAGATGGATTGGATGGGTGTATCAGAATAAGTATGTACACGAGATGGATTGGATGGGCCTATCAGAATAAGAATGTACACAAGATGGATTGGATAGGTGTATCAGAATAAGAATGTACACGAGATGGATTGGATGGGTGTATCAGAATAAGAATGTACAAGAGATGGATTGGATGGGTGCATCAGAATAAGAATGTACAAGAGATGGATTGGATGGGTGCATCAGAATAAGAATGTACAAGAGATGGATTGGATGGGTATATGAGAATAAGAATGTACACGAGATGGATTGGATGGGTGTATCAGAATAAAAATGTACACGAGATGGATTCGAACTTTTGTAGGCAGAATTGATTTATTTCGCATTGAATTAAACTCGGTACTAAATTTACTACGTTTAGTTAACGGGCAACTGCAAATATATAAGGGGGGACTTACCTATTTACCAGCCACTGTTGCTAAAGAAAGGATTTAAATCTCTAAAAGGTTTTTTATTATTTTACTTTAAACAATATTTAATACATGACCCAAAATGCATTTCGGTCTTGGAATGTACTATTCAGTATGCAGTACTAGGCATTCAACGTTTTTTTGAAATAGCTGTATATATATATTATTTTAGCAATATCTGGTAGCCTAGGATCAGTTATAATCAAGAACTAGAGGGAAAACCTTTTTCTCGTCCATCCATATATATCTTTAGGTCGTAAAATATCCCTCAGTTCTATGATCGTGTACATGTTCAAAGTAAACAAAAATCACTTCTATGTCTTGCTTTAGTTTGATGCAATTTGTTAAACATAAAGCCTTGAAGTATCGGATATTAATAAATAATTTTTATATTTTTTTTCACTTTTTTTAGACCTAAAAAATTTTTCTTGCGCTTTTCGAATTGGAAGTCTCAGGTTTTGTAGATTGAATTATTTTTATTTATTTATTAACCAGGACCATACTTCCAGACATCGAGTGCTGAAGCATCGTATGGACTTACGGCTAGGCTGGAGATTTCGGCCCCAACACCGCTATCCCGGGAGGACCTTACTGACTGATCAGGAAGCTCGTCCGAAGCCTAAGGGAGAGATTAGTTGGCCCCTAGACCGTAGATGATTAACCCCTTGCTATGACCAGCACACCTAGTATGTCTCTTGTGTCGCTAATCGTTTTGCTGCTATGGTTATTTCTTTCCATGTGGGATGTATTATAAAAAATGCAGCCGCAACTTATACAGAGATCAGCTAGCGGCAAAAATCAGAACTGAGTTTTTATTGTCTTATTTAATAAAATGCTTTGACAGGACGCAGGATATGATTGGATCCTCCAGGATATGATTGGATACTCCAGGATATGATTGGATCCTCTAGGATATGATTGGATCCTCCAGGATATGATTGGATCCTCCAGGATACGATTGGATCCTCCAGGATACGATTGGATCCTCCAGGATACGATTGGATCCTCCAGGATTCGATTGGATCCTCCAGGATATGATTGGATCCTCCAGGATATGATTGGATCCTCCAGGATATGATTGGATATTCCAGGATACGATTGGATCCTCCAGGATATGATTGGATCCTCCAGGATATGATTGGATCCTCCAGGATACGATTGGATCCTCCAGGATATGATTGGATCCTCCAGGATATGATTGGATATTCCAGGATATGATTGGATATTACAGGATGTGATTGGATATTCCAGGATGTGATTGGATAGTCCAGGATATGATTGGATCCTCCAGGATGTGATTGGATAGTCCAGGATATGACTGGATCCTCACAGAATACGATAGGATACTCCTTGATAGGATTGGATCCTCCAGAATATGATTGGATCCTCCAGAATATGATTGGATCCTCCAGAATATGATTGGATCCTCCAGGATATGATTGGATACTCAGTCACCCCAAGGAGACCCTCTTACAACCTGACCATGCATATTAATATAATCAATAGAAGCCAAAGTTTCACGCTATCTTGTTAGTAATTACACAGAGCCTTGAAGGTCACTTGTGAGTGAAATGCAAATCAAAACCGTACACTCTGGGTCTCTTGCAATTTGTTTGGTTTGTTTTGTTTTCACTGCTAATAATAACTCCTAAGATATACGCATGCGCGTGCTTAGTGTGCTTTTGCATATCTCACATGATAACAGACAACTGCTTCCTGTCAAAGGATTTTTAGGGATAAGATAATAAAAAGTTGCGAGTTCTGATTTTTATCCCTAGCTGATCAGTGCCTACATCGAGAATGGTTTTTGAATACACGTCCCACATGGAAAGAAGTAGCCATAGCGGGAAAACCATCAAAGACACTAGCGGCATTTTGGGTGTGCTGGTCATAGCAAGGGGTTAATCATCTACGGTCTAGGGGCCGACTAACCTCTCCCTTAGGCTTCGGCCGAGCTTCCTGATCAGTCAGTAATGTCCTCCCGGGATAGCGGTGTTGGGGTCGAAATCTCCAGCCTAGCCGTAAGTCCATACGATGCTTCAGCAATCGATGTCTGGAAGTATGGTCCTGGTTAATAAATCAATAAAAACAAATCAATTCACAATACGTGAGACTTCCAATTCGAAAAGCACAAGAAAAATCCTAAAGGCGCGTCTTGCTTCTAGTAGTTTTTTTTTTTTGACCATACTAGCAGTTTTTTCAATGCCCGTTATAAATTCACTGACGTCTTGCCAAAGACTTTCGAAAGTGCGATTTTAAGAGGCATTTGCGACATATTTATTGCATTAAAAGTATGACAATTTTGCACATTCTGGCTATGAAAAAGAAGAGAAAATACCTTACTGATATAATTCAATCTACAAAACGTGAGCCTTCCGATTCGAAAAGGACAAGAAAAATCCTAACTGCGCGTTTTTCTGACCATACTTGCAGTTTTTTCGATGCCCGTTATAAAAACACTGACTTCTTGCCAAAGTTTCTTGAACGCATGATTTAAATGCTGATATCAAGCAGATTTGTAGTGATTGTTGGACATACACTGCGTTTCAAAAAGTAGACTACAAGATTAAGGGAAATTTGAATATTATTGAGCAAAACCCTGCTCATAAGGGTACCAGACCGAAATACGGTATGTTTTGATACACCCATTAACAAAAGAGTGAAACTCTATCAGAGAATACAATACAATAGCTCCTTTTCTGATACGTTCTTCCAATCTGTTTCAGATACATTCCAAAACTTTTTACCTTACTTCTAAATGTGAATTTCAATTCTTTTTCTTTAACCCGAAATTAACACAGTTCAATAAAGATTGTAATACCGCTTTTCATCATCTTCATACTTCACTGATAGAGTTTCCCTGTGTTAATTTAGGGTTAAAGAAAAAGAATTGAAAATTCACATTTAGAAGTAAGGTAAAAAGTTTTGGAATGTATCTCAAACAGATTGGAAGAACGTATCAGAAAAGGAACTAGTGTACACGACATGGATTGGATAGGCGCATCAGAATAGGAATGTAAACGAGATGGATAGAATAAGCCTATCAGAATAGGAATGTGTATGAGATGGATTGGATGGACGTATCAGAATAGGAATGTACGCGAGATAGATTGGAAGGGCCTATCAGAATAGGAATATTAATGTACACGAGATGGATTGGATGGGCCTATCAGAATAGGAATATTAATATACACGAGATGGATTGGATGGGCCTATCAAAATAGGAATATTAATGTACACGAGATGGATTGGATGGGCCTATCAGAATAGGAATATTAATGTACACGAGATGGATTGGATGGGCCTATCAGAATAGGAATATTAATGTACACGAGATGGATTGGATGGGCCTATCAGAATAGGAATATTAATGTACACGAGATGGATTGGATGGGTGTATCAGAATAAGAATGTACACGAGATGGATTGGATGGGCCTATCACAATAGGAATATTAATGTACACGAGATGGATTGGATGGGCCTATCAGAATAGGAATATTAATGTACACGAGATGGATTGGATGGGTGTATCAGAATAAGTATGTACACGAGATGGATTGGATGGGCCTATCAGAATAAGAATGTACACAAGATGGATTGGATAGGTGTATCAGAATAAGAATGTACACGAGATGGATTGGATGGGTGTATCAGAATAAGTATGTACACGAGATGGATTGGATGGGTGTATCAGAATAAGAATGTACACGAGATAGATTGGATGGGTGCATCAGAATAAGAATGTACACGAGATTGATTGGATGGGCCTATCAGAATAAGAATGTACACGAGATGGATTGGATGGGCCTATCACAATAGGAATATTAATGTACACGAGATGGATTGGATGGGCCTATCAGAATAGGAATATTAATGTACACGAGATGGATTGGATGGGTGTATCAGAATAAGTATGTACACGAGGTGGATTGGATGGGCCTATCAGAATAAGAATGTACACAAGATGGATTGGATAGGTGTATCAGAATAAGAATGTACACGAGATGGATTGGATGGGTGTATCAGAATAAGAATGTACAAGAGATGGATTGGATGGGTGCATCAGAATAAGAATGTACAAGAGATGGATTGGATGGGTGCATCAGAATAAGAATGTACAAGAGATGGATTGGATGGGTATATGAGAATAAGAATGTACACGAGATGGATTGGATGGGTGTATCAGAATAAAAATGTACACGAGATGGATTCGAACTTTTGTAGGCAGAAGTGATTTATTTCGCATTGAATTAAACTCGGTACTAAATTTACTACGTTTAGTTAACGGGCAACTGCAAATATATAAGGGGGGACTTACCTATTTACCAGCCACTGTTGCTAAAGAAAGGATTTAAATCTCTAAAAGGTTTTTTATTATTTTACTTTAAACAATATTTAATACATGACCCAAAATGCATTTCGGTCTTGGAATGTACTATTCAGTATGCAGTACTAGGCATTCAACGTTTTTTTGAAATAGCTGTATATATATATTATTTTAGCAATATCTGGTAGCCTAGGATCAGTTATAATCAAGAACTAGAGGGAAAACCTTTTTCTCGTCCATCCATATATATCTTTAGGTCGTAAAATATCCCTCAGTTCTATGATCGTGTACATGTTCAAAGTAAACAAAAATCACTTCTATGTCTTGCTTTAGTTTGATGCAATTTGTTAAACATAAAGCCTTGAAGTATCGGATATTAATAAATAATTTTTATATTTTTTTTCACTTTTTTTAGACCTAAAAAATTTTTCTTGCGCTTTTCGAATTGGAAGTCTCAGGTTTTGTAGATTGAATTATTTTTATTTATTTATTAACCAGGACCATACTTCCAGACATCGAGTGCTGAAGCATCGTATGGACTTACGGCTAGGCTGGAGATTTCGGCCCCAACACCGCTATCCCGGGAGGACCTTACTGACTGATCAGGAAGCTCGTCCGAAGCCTAAGGGAGAGATTAGTTGGCCCCTAGACCGTAGATGATTAACCCCTTGCTATGACCAGCACACCTAGTATGTCTCTTGTGTCGCTAATCGTTTTGCTGCTATGGTTATTTCTTTCCATGTGGGATGTATTATAAAAAATGCAGCCGCAACTTATACAGAGATCAGCTAGCGGCAAAAATCAGAACTGAGTTTTTATTGTCTTATTTAATAAAATGCTTTGACAGGACGCAGGATATGATTGGATCCTCCAGGATATGATTGGATACTCCAGGATATGATTGGATCCTCTAGGATATGATTGGATCCTCCAGGATATGATTGGATCCTCCAGGATACGATTGAATCCTCCAGGATATGATTGGATATTCCAGGATATGATTGGATACTCCAGGATATGATTGGATATTCCAGGATATGATTGGATATTCCAGGATAGGATTGGATACTCCAGGATAGGATTGGATCCTCCAGGATAGGATTGGATCCTCCAGGATATGATTGGATCCTCCAGGATATTTAGTAAATAAACCCCTCCTGGCGGCTGGGATATCGGCTGATAATGTCCGAGGATGAGAAATGGTCCGAAAAAAGAACATTTGGCCGAGAAGCGAAGCTTCGAGGGCAAATGTGATATTTTGAGGACCATTTCTCATCCAAGGACATTATCAGCCGATATTCCAGTGAGCCAGAGGGGGTTTATTTATTTTATAACCCAACGACTTCACTGAAATGAATTCAGCAAACTGCATCGACTCGTCATCTCCAGAGTTTTCCAAAAATAATTCTCTCTGGTCTCCAAGCTAGATATAAAAACAATTATTTTGGTAAATGAAAGCTGTTTGACATTGAACTATTCTATTGTTTGACATTTGTTGTCGAATTCTTTGTTGGTTTTTAGTAGTTTATAAAAACAATTTCGAAAACAAAACAAAAACTTCATTCACGAAACATGGATGCTTACCATTGAAGACATTTACAGTATATTTTGTTGATTTTTTCGTGTTTCCTGCCGTAGTTTTCTCAAACAGTCTTTGTATTTTACTCTCACTTGTTTGTAAAAAGCGAGTTTCTTTGTTTTCCGTGTTTTTTCTTTTCTTTTTTAACGTTTTTACCTTCTGCTGGACGAATATCACTTCGGACGGGGGATATCGCCCGATACCCGTCCTGCACGTGACCCATTTGAACCAATGACAGCGCGCGAAAATTCATCGTTGGGTTATAAGAATGGATATTCCAGGATATGATTGGATCCTCCAGGATTAGATTGGATAGTCCAGGATATGACTGGATCCTCACAGAATACGATAGGATACTCCTTGATAGGATTGGATCCTCCAGGATATGATTGGATCCTCCAGAATATGATTGGATCCTCCAGAATATGATTGGATCCTCCAGGATATGATTGGATACTCAGTCACCCCAAGGAGACCCTCTTACAACCTGACCATGCATATTAATATAATCAATAGAAGCCAAAGTTTCACGCTATCTTGTTAGTAATTACACAGAGCCCTGAAGGTCACTTGTGAGTGAAATGCAAATCAAAACCGTACACTCTGGGTCTCTTGCAATTTGTTTGGTTTGTTTTGTTTTCACTGCTAATAATAACTCCTAAGATATACGCATGCGCGTGCTTAGTGTGCTTTTGCATATCTCACATGATAACAGACAACTGCTTCCTGTCAAAGGATTTTTAGGGATAAGATAATAAAAAGTTGCGAGTTCTAATTTTTATCCCTAGTTGATCAGTGCCTACATCGAAAATGGTTTTTGAATACACGTCCCACATGGAAAGAAGTAACCATAGCGGGAAAACCATCAAAGACACTAGCGGCATTTTGGGTGTGCTGGTCATAGCAAGGGGTTAATCATCTACGGTCTAGGGGCCGACTAACCTCTCCCTTAGGCTTCGGCCGAGCTTCCTGATCAGTCAGTAATGTCCTCCCGGGATAGCGGTGTTGGGGTCGAAATCTCCAGCCTAGCCGTAAGTCCATACGATGCTTCAGCAATCGATGTCTGGAAGTATGGTCCTGGTTAATAAATAAATAAATAAAAACAAATCAATTCACAATACGTGAGACTTCCGATTCGAAAAGCACAAGAAAAATCCTAAAGGCGCGTTTTGCTTCTAGTAGATTTTTTTTTCTGACCATACTAGCAGTTTTTTCAATGCCCGTTATAAATTCCCTGACGTCTTGCCAAAGACTTTCGAAAGTGCGATTTTAAGAGGCATTTGCGACATATTTATTGCATTAAAAGTATGACAATTTTGCACATTCTGGCTATGAAAAAGAAGAGAAAATACCTTACTGATATAATTCAATCTACAAAACGTGAGCCTTCCGATTCGAAAAGGACAAGAAAAATCCTAACTGCGCGTTTTTCTGACCATACTTGCAGTTTTTTCGATGCCCGTTATAAAAACACTGACTTCTTGCCAAAGTTTCTTGAACGCATGATTTAAATGCTGATATCAAGCAGATTTGTAGTGATTGTTGGACATACACTGCGTTTCAAAAAGTAGACTACAAGATTAAGGGAAATTTGAATATTATTGAGCAAAACCCTGCTTATAAGGGTACCAGACCGAAATACGGTATGTTTTGATACACCCATTAACAAAAGAGTGAAACTCTATCAGAGAATACAATACAATAGCTCCTTTTCTGATACGTTCTTCCAATCTGTTTCAGATACATTCCAAAACTTTTTACCTTACTTCTAAATGTGAATTTCAATTCTTTTTCTTTAACCCGAAATTAACACAGTTCAATAAAGATTGTAATACCGCTTTTCATCATCTTCATACTTCACTGATAGAGTTTCCCTGTGTTAATTTAGGGTTAAAGAAAAAGAATTGAAAATTCACATTTAGAAGTAAGGTAAAAAGTTTTGGAATGTATCTCAAACAGATTGGAAGAACGTATCAGAAAAGGAACTAGTGTACACGACATGGATTGGATAGGCGCATCAGAATAGGAATGTAAACGAGATGGATAGAATAAGCCTATCAGAATAGGAATGTGTATGAGATGGATTGGATGGACGTATCAGAATAGGAATGTACGCGAGATAGATTGGAAGGGCCTATCAGAATAGGAATATTAATGTACACGAGATGGATTGGATGGGCCTATCAGAATAGGAATATTAATATACACGAGATGGATTGGATGGGCCTATCAAAATAGGAATAAGAATGTACACGAGATGGATTGGATGGGCCTATCAGAATAGGAATATTAATGTACACGAGATGGATTGGATGGGCCTATCAGAATAGGAATATTAATGTACACGAGATGGATTGGATGGGTGTATCAGAATAAGTATGTACACGAGATGGATTGGATGGGCCTATCAGAATAAGAATGTACACAAGATGGATTGGATAGGTGTATCAGAATAAGAATGTACACCAGATGGATTGGATGGGTGTATCAGAATAAGTATGTACACGAGATGGATTGGATGGGTGTATCAGAATAAGAATGTACACGAGATAGATTGGATGGGCCTATCAGAATAAGAATGTACACGAGATGGATTGGATGGGCCTATCACAATAGGAATATTAATGTACACGAGATGGATTGGATGGGCCTATCAGAATAGGAATATTAATGTACACGAGATGGATTGGATGGGTGTATCAGAATAAGTATGTACACGAGATGGATTGGATGGGCCTATCAGAATAAGAATGTACACAAGATGGATTGGATAGGTGTATCAGAATAAGAATGTACACGAGATGGATTGGATGGGTGTATCAGAATAAGTATGTACACGAGATGGATTGGATGGGTGTATCAGAATAAGAATGTACACGAGATAGATTGGATGGGTGCATCAGAATAAGAATGTACACGAGATAGATTGGATGGGCCTATCAGAATAAGAATGTACACGAGATGGATTGGATGGGCCTATCACAATAGGAATATTAATGTACACGAGATGGATTGGATGGGCCTATCAGAATAGGAATATTAATGTACACGAGATGGATTGGATGGGTGTATCAGAATAAGTATGTACACGAGATGGATTGGATGGGCCTATCAGAATAAGAATGTACACAAGATGGATTGGATAGGTGTATCAGAATAAGAATGTACACGAGATGGATTGGATGGGTGTATCAGAATAAGAATGTACAAGAAATGGATTGGATGGGTGCATCAGAATAAGAATGTACAAGAGATGGATTGGATGGGTGCATCAGAATAAGAATGTACAAGAGATGGATTGGATGGGTATATGAGAATAAGAATGTACACGAGATGGATTGGATGGGTGTATCAGAATAAAAATGTACACGAGATGGATTCGAACTTTTGTAGGCAGAAGTGATTTATTTCGCATTGAATTAAACTCAGTACTAAATTTACTACGTTTAGTTAACGGGCAACTGCAAATATATAAGGGGGGACTTACCTATTTACCAGCCACTGTTGCTAAAGAAAGGATTTAAATCTCTAAAAGGTTTTTTATTATTTTACTTTAAACAATATTTAATACATGACCCAAAATGCATTTCGGTCTTGGAATGTACTATTCAGTATGCAGTACTAGGCATTCAACGTTTTTTTGAAATAGCTGTATATATATATTATTTTAGCAATATCTGGTAGCCTAGGATCAGTTATAATCAAGAACTAGAGGGAAAACCTTTTTCTCGTCCATCCATATATATCTTTAGGTCGTAAAATATCCCTCAGTTCTATGATCGTGTACATGTTCAAAGTAAACAAAAATCACTTCTATGTCTTGCTTTAGTTTGATGCAATTTGTTAAACATAAAGCCTTGAAGTATCGGATATTAATAAATAATTTTTATATTTTTTTTCACTTTTTTTAGACCTAAAAAATTTTTCTTGCGCTTTTCGAATTGGAAGTCTCAGGTTTTGTAGATTGAATTATTTTTATTTATTTATTAACCAGGACCATACTTCCAGACATCGAGTGCTGAAGCATCGTATGGACTTACGGCTAGGCTGGAGATTTCGGCCCCAACACCGCTATCCCGGGAGGACCTTACTGACTGATCAGGAAGCTCGTCCGAAGCCTAAGGGAGAGATTAGTTGGCCCCTAGACCGTAGATGATTAACCCCTTGCTATGACCAGCACACCTAGTATGTCTCTTGTGTCGCTAATCGTTTTGCTGCTATGGTTATTTCTTTCCATGTGGGATGTATTATAAAAAATGCAGCCGCAACTTATACAGAGATCAGCTAGCGGCAAAAATCAGAACTGAGTTTTTATTGTCTTATTTAATAAAATGCTTTGACAGGACGCAGGATATGATTGGATCCTCCAGGATATGATTGGATACTCCAGGATATGATTGGATCCTCTAGGATATGATTGGATCCTCCAGGATATGATTGGATCCTCCAGGATACGATTGAATCCTCCAGGATATGATTGGATATTCCAGGATATGATTGGATACTCCAGGATATGATTGGATATTCCAGGATATGATTGGATATTCCAGGATAGGATTGGATACTCCAGGATAGGATTGGATCCTCCAGGATAGGATTGGATCCTCCAGGATAGGATTGGATCCTCCAGGATATTTAGTAAATAAACCCCTCCTGGCGGCTGGGATATCGGCTGATAATGTCCGAGGATGAGAAATGGTCCGAAAAAAGAACATTTGGCCGAGAAGCGAAGCTTCGAGGGCAAATGTGATATTTTGAGGACCATTTCTCATCCAAGGACATTATCAGCCGATATTCCAGTGAGCCAGAGGGGGTTTATTTATTTTATAACCCAACGACTTCACTGAAATGAATTCAGCAAACTGCATCGACTCGTCATCTCCAGAGTTTTCAAAAAATAATTCTCTCTGGTCTCCAAGCTAGATATAAAAACAATTATTTTGGTAAATGAAAGCTGTTTGACATTGAACTATTCTATTGTTTGACATTTGTTGTCGAATTCTTTGTTGGTTTTTAGTAGTTTATAAAAACAATTTCGAAAACAAAACAAAAACTTCATTCACGAAACATGGATGCTTACCATTGAAGACATTTACAGTATATTTTGTTGATTTTTTCGTGTTTCCTGCCGTAGTTTTCTCAACCAGTCTTTGTATTTTACTCTCACTTGTTTGTAAAAAGCGAGTTTCTTTGTTTTCCGTGTTTTTTCTTTTCTTTTTTAACGTTTTTACCTTCTGCTGGACGAATATCACTTCGGACGGGGGATATCGCCCGATACCCGTCCTGCACGTGACCCATTTGAACCAATGACAGCGCGCGAAAATTCATCGTTGGGTTATAAGAATGGATATTCCAGGATATGATTGGATCCTCCAGGATGTGATTGGATAGTCCAGGATATGACTGGATCCTCACAGAATACGATAGGATACTCCTTGATAGGATTGGATCCTCCAGAATATGATTGGATCCTCCAGAATATGATTGGATCCTCCAGAATATGATTGGATCCTCCAGGATATGATTGGATACTCAGTCACCCCAAGGAGACCCTCTTACAACCTGACCATGCATATTAATATAATCAATAGAAGCCAAAGTTTCACGCTATCTTGTTAGTAATTACACAGAGCCTTGAAGGTCACTTGTGAGTGAAATGCAAATCAAAACCGTACACTCTGGGTCTCTTGCAATTTGTTTGGTTTGTTTTGTTTTCACTGCTAATAATAACTCCTAAGATATACGCATGCGCGTGCTTAGTGTGCTTTTGCATATCTCACATGATAACAGACAACTGCTTCCTGTCAAAGGATTTTTAGGGATAAGATAATAAAAAGTTGCGAGTTCTGATTTTTATCCCTAGCTGATCAGTGCCTACATCGAGAATGGTTTTTGAATACACGTCCCACATGGAAAGAAGTAGCCATAGCGGGAAAACCATCAAAGACACTAGCGGCATTTTGGGTGTGCTGGTCATAGCAAGGGGTTAATCATCTACGGTCTAGGGGCCGACTAACCTCTCCCTTAGGCTTCGGCCGAGCTTCCTGATCAGTCAGTAATGTCCTCCCGGGATAGCGGTGTTGGGGTCGAAATCTCCAGCCTAGCCGTAAGTCCATACGATGCTTCAGCAATCGATGTCTGGAAGTATGGTCCTGGTTAATAAATAAATAAAAACAATTCAATCTACAAAACCTGAGACTTCCGATTCGAAAAGCACAAGAAAAATCCTAAAGGCGCGTTTTGCTTCTAGTAGATTTTTTTTTCTGACCATACTAGCAGTTTTTTCAATGCCCGTTATAAATTCCCTGACGTCTTGCCAAAGACTTTCGAAAGTGCGATTTTAAGAGGCATTTGCGACATATTTATTGCATTAAAAGTATGACAATTTTGCACATTCTGGCTATGAAAAAGAAGAGAAAATACCTTACTGATATAATTCAATCTACAAAACGTGAGCCTTCCGATTCGAAAAGGACAAGAAAAATCCTAAAGGCGCTTTTTTCTGACCATACTTGCAGTCTTTTGGATGCCCGTTATAAAAACACTGACTTCTTGCCAAAGTTTCTTGAACGCATGATTTAAATGCTGATATCAAGCAGATTTGTAGTGATTGTTGGACATACACTGCGTTTCAAAAAGTAGACTACAAGATTAAGGGAAATTTGAATATTATTGAGCAAAACCCTGCTTATAAGGGTACCAGACCGAAATACGGTATGTTTTGATACACCCATTAACAAAAGAGTGAAACTCTATCAGAGAATACAATACAATAGCTCCTTTTCTGATACGTTCTTCCAATCTGTTTCAGATACATTCCAAAACTTTTTACCTTACTTCTAAATGTGAATTTCAATTCTTTTTCTTTAACCCGAAATTAACACAGTTCAATAAAGATTGTAATACCGCTTTTCATCATCTTCATACTTCACTGATAGAGTTTCCCTGTGTTAATTTAGGGTTAAAGAAAAAGAATTGAAAATTCACATTTAGAAGTAAGGTAAAAAGTTTTGGAATGTATCTCAAACAGATTGGAAGAACGTATCAGAAAAGGAACTAGTGTACACGACATGGATTGGATAGGCGCATCAGAATAGGAATGTAAACGAGATGGATAGAATAAGCCTATCAGAATAGGAATGTGTATGAGATGGATTGGATGGACGTATCAGAATAGGAATGTACGCGAGATAGATTGGAAGGGCCTATCAGAATAGGAATATTAATGTACACGAGATGGATTGGATGGGCCTATCAGAATAGGAATATTAATATACACGAGATGGATTGGATGGGCCTATCAAAATAGGAATATTAATGTACACGAGATGGATTGGATGGGCCTATCAGAATAGGAATATTAATGTACACGAGATGGATTGGATGGGCCTATCAGAATAGGAATATTAATGTACACGAGATGGATTGGATGGGTGTATCAGAATAAGTATGTACACGAGATGGATTGGATGGGCCTATCAGAATAAGAATGTACACAAGATGGATTGGATAGGTGTATCAGAATAAGAATGTACACCAGATGGATTGGATGGGTGTATCAGAATAAGTATGTACACGAGATGGATTGGATGGGTGTATCAGAATAAGAATGTACACGAGATAGATTGGATGGGCCTATCAGAATAAGAATGTACACGAGATGGATTGGATGGGCCTATCACAATAGGAATATTAATGTACACGAGATGGATTGGATGGGCCTATCAGAATAGGAATATTAATGTACACGAGATGGATTGGATGGGTGTATCAGAATAAGTATGTACACGAGATGGATTGGATGGGCCTATCAGAATAAGAATGTACACAAGATGGATTGGATAGGTGTATCAGAATAAGAATGTACACGAGATGGATTGGATGGGTGTATCAGAATAAGTATGTACACGAGATGGATTGGATGGGTGTATCAGAATAAGAATGTACACGAGATAGATTGGATGGGTGCATCAGAATAAGAATGTACACGAGATAGATTGGATGGGCCTATCAGAATAAGAATGTACACGAGATGGATTGGATGGGCCTATCACAATAGGAATATTAATGTACACGAGATGGATTGGATGGGCCTATCAGAATAGGAATATTAATGTACACGAGATGGATTGGATGGGTGTATCAGAATAAGTATGTACACGAGATGGATTGGATGGGCCTATCAGAATAAGAATGTACACAAGATGGATTGGATAGGTGTATCAGAATAAGAATGTACACGAGATGGATTGGATGGGTGTATCAGAATAAGAATGTACAAGAGATGGATTGGATGGGTGCATCAGAATAAGAATGTACAAGAGATGGATTGGATGGGTGCATCAGAATAAGAATGTACAAGAGATGGATTGGATGGGTATATGAGAATAAGAATGTACACGAGATGGATTGGATGGGTGTATCAGAATAAAAATGTACACGAGATGGATTCGAACTTTTGTAGGCAGAATTGATTTATTTCGCATTGAATTAAACTCGGTACTAAATTTACTACGTTTAGTTAACGGGCAACTGCAAATATATAAGGGGGGACTTACCTATTTACCAGCCACTGTTGCTAAAGAAAGGATTTAAATCTCTAAAAGGTTTTTTATTATTTTACTTTAAACAATATTTAATACATGACCCAAAATGCATTTCGGTCTTGGAATGTACTATTCAGTATGCAGTACTAGGCATTCAACGTTTTTTTGAAATAGCTGTATATATATATTATTTTAGCAATATCTGGTAGCCTAGGATCAGTTATAATCAAGAACTAGAGGGAAAACCTTTTTCTCGTCCATCCATATATATCTTTAGGTCGTAAAATATCCCTCAGTTCTATGATCGTGTACATGTTCAAAGTAAACAAAAATCACTTCTATGTCTTGCTTTAGTTTGATGCAATTTGTTAAACATAAAGCCTTGAAGTATCGGATATTAATAAATAATTTTTATATTTTTTTTCACTTTTTTTAGACCTAAAAAATTTTTCTTGCGCTTTTCGAATTGGAAGTCTCAGGTTTTGTAGATTGAATTATTTTTATTTATTTATTAACCAGGACCATACTTCCAGACATCGAGTGCTGAAGCATCGTATGGACTTACGGCTAGGCTGGAGATTTCGGCCCCAACACCGCTATCCCGGGAGGACCTTACTGACTGATCAGGAAGCTCGTCCGAAGCCTAAGGGAGAGATTAGTTGGCCCCTAGACCGTAGATGATTAACCCCTTGCTATGACCAGCACACCTAGTATGTCTCTTGTGTCGCTAATCGTTTTGCTGCTATGGTTATTTCTTTCCATGTGGGATGTATTATAAAAAATGCAGCCGCAACTTATACAGAGATCAGCTAGCGGCAAAAATCAGAACTGAGTTTTTATTGTCTTATTTAATAAAATGCTTTGACAGGACGCAGGATATGATTGGATCCTCCAGGATATGATTGGATACTCCAGGATATGATTGGATCCTCTAGGATATGATTGGATCCTCCAGGATACGATTGGATCCTCCAGGATACGATTGGATCCTCCAGGATACGATTGGATCCTCCAGGATATGATTGGATCCTCCAGGATATGATTGGATCCTCCAGGATATGATTGGATATTCCAGGATACGATTGGATCCTCCAGGATATGATTGGATCCTCCAGGATATGATTGGATCCTCCAGGATACGATTGGATCCTCCAGGATATGATTGGATATTCCAGGATATGATTGGATATTCCAGGATATGATTGGATATTACAGGATGTGATTGGATATTCCAGGATGTGATTGGATAGTCCAGGATATGATTGGATCCTCCAGGATGTGATTGGATAGTCCAGGATATGACTGGATCCTCACAGAATACGATAGGATACTCCTTGATAGGATTGGATCCTCCAGAATATGATTGGATCCTCCAGAATATGATTGGATCCTCCAGGATATGATTGGATCCTCCAGGATATGATTGGATCCTCCAGGATACGATTGGATCCTCCAGGATATGATTGGATCCTCCAGGATATGATTGGATATTCCAGGATATGATTGGATATTACAGGATGTGATTGGATATTCCAGGATGTGATTGGATAGTCCAGGATATGATTGGATCCTCCAGGATGTGATTGGATAGTCCAGGATATGACTGGATCCTCACAGAATACGATAGGATACTCCTTGATAGGATTGGATCCTCCAGAATATGATTGGATCCTCCAGAATATGATTGGATCCTCCAGAATATGATTGGATCCTCCAGGATATGATTGGATACTCAGTCACCCCAAGGAGACCCTCTTACAACCTGACCATGCATATTAATATAATCAATAGAAGCCAAAGTTTCACGCTATCTTGTTAGTAATTACACAGAGCCCTGAAGGTCACTTGTGAGTGAAATGCAAATCAAAACCGTACACTCTGGGTCTCTTGCAATTTGTTTGGTTTGTTTTGTTTTCACTGCTGATAATAACTCCTAAGATATACGCATGCGCGTGCTTAGTGTGCTTTTGCATATCTCACATGATAACAGACAACTGCTTCCTGTCAAAGGATTTTTAGGGATAAGATAATAAAAAGTTGCGAGTTCTGATTTTTATCCCTAGCTGATCAGTGCCTACATCGAGAATGGTTTTTGAATACACGTCCCACATGGAAAGAAGTAGCCATAGCGGGAAAACCATCAAAGACACTAGCGGCATTTTGGGTGTGCTGGTCATAGCAAGGGGTTAATCATCTACGGTCTAGGGGCCGACTAACCTCTCCCTTAGGCTTCGGCCGAGCTTCCTGATCAGTCAGTAATGTCCTCCCGGGATAGCGGTGTTGGGGTCGAAATCTCCAGCCTAGCCGTAAGTCCATACGATGCTTCAGCAATCGATGTCTGGAAGTATGGTCCTGGTTAATAAATAAATAAAAACAAATCAATTCACAATACGTGAGACTTCCGATTCGAAAAGCACAAGAAAAATCCTAAAGGCGCGTTTTGCTTCTAGTAGATTTTTTTTTCTGACCATACTAGCAGTTTTTTCAATGCCCGTTATAAATTCCCTGACGTCTTGCCAAAGACTTTCGAAAGTGCGATTTTAAGAGGCATTTGCGACATATTTATTGCATTAAAAGTATGACAATTTTGCACATTCTGGCTATGAAAAAGAAGAGAAAAGGCCTTTCTGATATAATTCAATCTACAAAACGTGAGCCATCCGATTCGAAAAGGACAAGAAAAATCCTAAAGGCGCTTTTTTCTGACCATACTTGCAGTTTTTTCGATGCCCGTTATAAAAACACTGACTTCTTGCCAAAGTTCCTTGAACGCATGATTTAAATGCTGATATCAAGCAGATTTGTAGTGATTCTTGGGCATACACTGCGTTTCAAAAAGTAGACTACAAGATTAAGGGAAATTTGAATATTATTGAGCAAAACCCTGCTTATTAAGGTACCAGACCGAAATACGGTATGTTTTGATACACCCATTAACAAAAGAGTGAAACTCTATCAGAGAATACAATACAATAGCTCCTTTTCTGATACGTTCTTCCAATCTGTTTCAGATACATTCCAAAACCTTTAACCTTACTTCTAAATGTGAATTTCAATTCTTTTTCTTTAACCCGAAATTAACACAGTTCAATAAAGATTGTAATACCGCTTTTCATCATCTTCATACTTCACTGATAGAGTTTCACTGTGTTAATTTAGGGTTAAAGAAAAAGAATTGAAAATTCACATTTAGAAGTAAGGTAAAAAGTTTTGGAATGTATCTCAAACAGATTGGAAGAACGTATCAGAAAAGGAACTAGTGTACACGACATGGATTGGATAGGCGCATCAGAATAGGAATGTAAACGAGATGGATAGAATAAGCCTATCAGAATAGGAATGTGTATGAGATGGATTGGATGGGCGTATCAGAATAGGAATGTACGCGAGATAGATTGGAAGGGCCTATCAGAATAGGAATATTAATGTACACGAGATGGATTGGATGGGCCTATCAGAATAGGAATATTAATGTACACGAGATGGATTGGATGGGCCTATCAGAATAGGAATATTAATGTACACGAGATGGATTGGATGGGTGTATCAGAATAAGTATGTACACGAGATGGATTGGATGGGCCTATCAGAATAAGAATGTACACAAGATGGATTGGATAGGTGTATCAGAATAAGAATGTACACCAGATGGATTGGATGGGTGTATCAGAATAAGTATGTACACGAGATGGATTGGATGGGTGTAACAGAATAAGAATGTACACGAGATAGATTGGATGGGCCTATCAGAATAATAATGTACACGAGATAGATTGGATAGGTGTATCAGAATAAGAATGTACACGAGATGGATTGGATGGGTGTATCAGAATAAGTATGTACACGAGATGGATTGGATGGGTGTATCAGAATAAGTATGTACACGAGATGGATTGGATGGGTGTATCAGAATAAGTATGTGCACGAGATGGATTGGATGGGTGTATCAGAATAAAAATGTACACGAGAGGGATTGGATGGGGGTATCAGAATAAGAACTTACACGTATGGATTGGATGGGTGTATCAGAATAAGTATGTACACGAGATGGATTGGATGGGCCTATCAGAATAAGAATGTACACAAGATGGATTGGATAGGTGTATCAGAATAAGAATGTACACCAGATGGATTGGATGGGTGTATCAGAATAAGTATGTACACGAGATGGATTGGATGGGTGTATCAGAATAAGAATGTACACGAGATAGATTGGATGGGCCTATCAGAATAAGAATGTACACCAGATGGATTGGATGGGTGTATCAGAATAAGTATGTACACGAGAGGGATTGGATGGGTGTATCAGAATAAGAATGTACACGAGATGGATTGGATGGGTGCATCAGAATAAGAATGTACACGAGATAGATTGGATGGGCCTATCAGAATAAGAATGTACACGAGATAGATTGGATGGGTGTATCAGAATAATAATGTACACGAGATGTTTGGATGGGCCTATCAGAATAAGAATGTACACGAGATAGATTGGATGGGTGTATCAGAATAATAATGTACAAGAGATGGATTGGATGGGTGTATCAGAATAAGAATGTACAAGAGATGGATTGGATGGGTGCATCAGAATAAGAATGTACAAGAGATGGATTGGATGGGTGCATCAGAATAAGAATGTACAAGAGATGGATTGGATGGGTATATGAGAATAAGAATGTACACGAGATGGATTGGATGGGTGTATCAGAATAAAAATGTACACGAGATGGATTCGAACTTTTGTAGGCAGAAGTGATTTATTTCGCATTGAATTAAACTCGGTACTAAATTTACTACGTTTAGTTAACGGGCAACTGCAAATATATAAGGGGGGACTTACCTATTTACCAGCCACTGTTGCTAAAGAAAGGATTTAAATCTCTAAAAGGTTTTTTTTATTTTACTTTAAACAACATTTAATACATGACCCAAAATGCATTTCGGTCTTGGAATGTACTATTCAGTATGCAGTACCAGGCATTCAACGTTTTTTTGAAATAGCTGTATATATATATTATTTTAGCAATATCTGGTAGCCTAGGATCAGTTATAATCCAGAACTAGAGGGAAAACCTTTTTCTTGTCCATCTCTCTATATTTTTAGGTCGTAAAATATCCCTCAGTTCTATGATCGTGTACATGTTCAAAGTAAGCAAACATCACTTCTATGCCTTGCTTTGATTTGATGCAATTTGTTAAACATAAAGCCTTGAAGTATCGGATATTAATAAATAATTTTTATATTTTTTTTCACTTTTTTTAGACCTAAAAACTCTCTAATATATATTAAATAACATGTATTTACTTTTAACTGATGAATATTTTTTTTATGTTCTTTATAAGTAAAACAGCTTGAAAAGTAATATCGGTGAGATATTCATCAATGGGTACATTAATTATGTGTTCTTTAACAGTCCCTCTTCCACGGCCACGTCCAACGAGAATCTTGGCCTGTAACCGACGCTTACCGGCGTGAGATCAACATTGAGTCAACATTGATCAGATATATCTCCCGTTTTGGGTGGAATACCAAAATACCTCACAGAAGATCTACAGAGGGTTCAAAACAGAAGTCTTGATATAATTGGTAGATAGAAAGAACATCTTTACCTACGCTAGAAAAACGGCGAATAGAAGATACAAAACGTGAAATTGAAAGAATAATCAGTGAATCGAATCATCCAAACCAAGTATTTTTGTTAAATCAAATGTAAATCGCACTTACAATTAAAGGTCAAACTCTAGTCATCAAATAGTTATACCTAAATCAGGAACTCAAATACATTGGAACTCTTTTTTTAAATCCTCATCAACTATTCAGGAGATAATTAACCAACCAACTGATCAACTCTAGCTATCAATTAGTCATCAAATAGTTATACCTAAATCCGGAACTCAAAGACATTTGAACTTGTTTTTACCAAGGGCCACGAGGCTGTTGAGATCATAACTAATTATAGAATTCGAATTTTCTTATTCTTTGTATGTAATGTATAGATGTTTTAGATTTTTTGTAAATCTTCCGTATATATTCTATCTAAGGTAGATAAATAAAGCTTATTATCATTATTTTCCATGGTTAAGGATTTTCTAAATTAGTTTGATTACTTCTCTCGATGGCTTAGTTGATCAGTATGACTCTGAATTGCGGTTGTTGTTTGATGCACAATCATGCTCTAATGAACTGACCCCTGGTGCTCATGCAGCGTTGCGCGCATAATGATACTATGGGAATTAGAGGCGAATCCAGAAACTGTGATGATCGCAACGGATTTTTGCTGAGGTTGACAAACTTACAAATGGAATTCGAAGAACTGTTCGTGCATTACCATCTCCATTGTCGCGTGCTTAGACCCTTTTTCAACCTGTATCCTCAAATCCTGTGTCGAGGTTCTGGCTCCTAGCTATAACAGACATTATCAGGGACGGCGGAAGCGGGGGGGGGGGGGGGGGGGGCAGAGGGCATTGCCCCCCACTTATTTATTACAGGCCCCCCCCCCCCCCCCCCCCAAACAAAAATTGTGGTTTGGATAAATCATAAACTATAAATCATAATTATTTTTAAGGGCATTTGTATTTCGTATTTTGTAAAAAAAATAATTGTAGTGCCCCCCCCCCCCCCCCCCCCCCCCCCCCAAATGATTTTCAGCTTCCGCCGCCACTGATTATAAAAGAGTTGTTGTCTCACCTGCACTGAAGATATATGGCTGGTGTAGTACCTTGCCGGCAAGAAATGCAATTTATTTGCATATGCAACTAAAAATTTTCCAATCGCCGAATATTTTTCTCAGACAAACGTCTTCGTGTGTGGCATCGAGATCTAAACAGAGGCCCTGATTTGAAATTTGCAAGCTCTGTTTCGTGCATTTGTGTATAGTAAGATTAAAAAAAAAACTTGAAACCCGGGGGGAGGGGGTACTCCTAAACTGATTTTGTACGAGGATGCTCCGCCCAGAATTATACCAACCCTTGTCCTTATATACACCAAATTTCGGCAAAAAGGTGTACCCCCTTCAGATACCTTTTTGCCTGAAGCAGGCGAGGTATGAATATCGATCTTCGCGTAAGACGGCAAGCAAGTTCGGCTTCATTTCATTGAATAGTAATTTTAGCTCGTCCCCTTTCCTTTCCTATACCAAAAATCACAAATTCCCAACCATTTTTTTTTTTTTATTACCTAGCCTCCAGCCTGAAAAAGGTACCCCTCTCTGGCGGAGCACAGAGACGGTAAAGTCAACTATAAATAACACACTTTCGATATTCTGGTTGAGTAATCACGCACAAAGCAATCCCTCTAAATCCCATTTTACTAATCAGGTCCGACGAGGCCTACAAAGCCAATCCCGAATCCAATATTCCCATTATCCGTCCAATTCATACTTGATTGCGGATGGATTACTGGAAGCATGGGGTTGTCCGGACTTGCTTCTATCGCGGATTTATAAAAAGAAAAACGATTTCATGGCTGATAGCTCCTATTATATCAAAATACAATAAAGTAATGCGTGTGTTTTTATTCCTTTTGTTCATAAACGGAAACCATAGCGTCGATGATTAAGTTTCTGTGTGGTACACTGAATAAATCACGAAATAAATGTTGTGTGTATATATCTGAACAGCATAAATTAATTTTAAAATTCGAATAAGTCAGGATATGTTTTATTTAGACCCTGTGTGATATAATCCACTAAAAACAGTGAAGTACTAGCAACAACAAAGCTAAGAGCCTTACGATATATAATACATTAAGGAAGCTTCTTTTTGCTGTATGTCGTGCCGTTTGTTGCTTCTAGAGTCTAAAAAAAATCAAAGCGCTCGGAAAAGAATTTTCGGAATTTGCTTCGGTTCAGTCAGTTCTGTACATTTAGCATAAGGTCACTAGAAAAAACAAACAAACTTACATTGCAAACACTGTATACATATCGTATATATGGTATATGTTGACCTCATATTTATATACATATTTATATTATAGGCTGGAGTTGATTATAATTTTTTTGTCGGCACTCGACAGGATTTTTGTACAAATTGGAGAAATTTTCAATTGAATTAGGCCCAAAACCAAAATTATCGAGAAATCACATTAGATATTTATGAAGCGAAATAGATAGGAAGTCTAGTATTTCGCTAAATTTCCTAGCCTTCTACATATGCCTTCTATGATCAAATAAGACAGGACCAAAGGCACAATTATGTAAATGAGTGATAACAGCTGATCTCAATAAATGAATAAACGTACTGCTTTTTAAGAGATAATCAAAACTCGAGGCAATAATTTCTCTAAAAGCAAGAAGGGATGGATATTCAAGAAACAGAATTATAACGTGTTTTGGGTAAGATCCAAGAATGTTAGACTTCTTTAGAACTTTATTTCTATCCCCAAAAACGGAAATTGGTTGACCTTACAACAAAGACCCACCCTCCTTTACAAAGCTATCCCCAGTCCACTCCTGATGGGAGTTGTGTTTATGTCTCTTGTCAAAGACGCGGCTTCACGTTCTTCAATGAGTCCACAATTTTACGGAATTTTCTAGAGAAATTTGAGACGAAAATGCGATAATCTTACACAGGAAGACATCCAGGTATGTCAGGCTGTAGTAATTATGCTGAGAATGTATGGAAGAAGGGAAAATGTTCGAACTGTTTTCGAGCTAAAGAACAGCATTTGACTAATGGCACCAAAGACGTCTTTCATTCAAATGGAGATTCTCGTCTCATAAAAACCAACCACGAGGCTCCCAAGTCACCGATTATTAAATCCAAACAACTTTCTAATACTGAAAGACAAACGTCTTCAGAGGATAGCGCTGACGGAGGGGAATTTATCCCAAGAGGGACTGTAAAACGAGCCGGGAAAGTTTATCAAGCACCGGGCTCTGAATTCTCTAAGAGGCTGTCGTCTTATCAAACAACACTTCGATATGATTCTCCCTTTGGTGAAACACAAAACACAGCCTTGCTGAGAGACAATAAGGGAACCACTGACTCTCTGGATAAGCCTAAACTTGTTTCTTCTTCGACGAGGGAAATAACTTCTTTTAAAACCGCACAGAATTCAGACGAAGGCACGAATCTGAGGTGTTCTGCTTGGAGTAGTGAGTCATCAATCACTGAACCCAAAACAGATCTTCATGACTCGAAAAATAACGTAAATAATGCTAACGACATTTTCAGATGTGCTACCGGTGCAGATTTGCCCAAGGAGAAGGAAAGTTCAAGGAATAAAGTCGAATCAGATGATATAAAGCACGATCAAGTGACTAAAAGAGACGCGAGTGTCATCAAAGAATCAGGAGAATACCAAAATTCATTGATAAGTCAAAGAAAAAATACGCGCAAAGAAAAAGACTTCACTATGGATTCTAAATCTATTGAATCTAATGGAAAAGATGGGGAATATATGCAAATGAAAAATAATGTATGTCAAGGTATGGAAGATGATAAAAAGACAGATGTAGATCCAAAAGATAAGATCCAATCTTCAAATACATGTGAGTCGGATGCCAATAAAACTAAACAGATTAAAAATAAGAATGACTTGCTCACTACTCCAAATAAACAAAATGGTGTTAAAAGTCCCAATAATATTATCACAGAGGATTCAAATGGACCATCGAAGGTGACTAGTGATGCAGGACATATCGATCATAACTCTACCAACTGTGACAGACAGGAGACTTTAAATTTAGAACCTCATTATCAAAATCGTCGAAGCATAGACAGCGATGGAAGGGAAAGTTCGACTAGTAGTTCTCCTTTATTAGAAAGACCTTCTATTTGTAGTGTAATGTCACCTGCGGACAGACCTGAGAGCATTGCTTTTAAAGTTCAAAGTGATCTTGGAGAGTTAAGAGAATCTTCAATATTTGAAGACATTGTTGTGGTACCCGGGGAGACGTCAAGCAATTCTGATTCTTCCAAGGCTAGCTCAAGTATGTCTAGCTCTCCAATTATTGACACTAAGACTAGTACTGAATTGCAAAGAAATAAATACAGTAATGGTAATGGTAAGCCATTTGATTCACATCTAAGACCAAGTGAACAAGAAGGAACTATCCAGAGACAGCATTCCAACCCTGATGTAACTAAACTAGTAGACGGGCCGTGTTATGCCAATGCAGATGCCAAACCTATGACTAAACCATACAAGGTAGTTGATATCAGTGCAGGGGTACCTGTTCAATGTAATGAGAATGAACATGCTGATACCCCACCACTACCCCCTAAGGAAAAGGAATTGAACCGTCAAAGAGAGGATTCCATCCCAGACCACTATTACTGTGAGCCCCCAGATGATATTGTACCAGATTATAAAAAGCTAACCCCAAAGAATAAGAGCCCTCCACCTATAGAGATTAAAAAGAACCAAGAAAATAGGGTCCCCGCATTACCAAAGACTGGTCCAGTCCCAAGGCCCAGATCACAACTGCCATCACACAGTTCCACACTTCCTCGACCAGTACCAAGAGCAGTCAAGGTAGAAGTAGATGTAAAGGATTTCACTCGTGGAGGTCGCCCAGTATCTCAAGGTATGTTAAAACATAATACACAGTTAAGAATTCTCTTTTACTCAGGGTCATCCTCAATTTTGTGTAGAATATTTATATGTTTTTTTTTCAGTAAAGGGCTGTGGAATTTGTGAAAGTTTAAAATTGTGCATTGTTTACTTTACCTTAAGTATTAATTTTGTGAATGTATGCTTGATACTGGAATAATGCTTACCCCAAGCAGGGCTCGAAATAGGGGCCTGCCAATGGCCAAAATGCAGGTCAAGTTTTGCTACTGTCAGACTAAAACAATTTTGAACTGCCAAATGGAAAATAAAATAGCAAGGGAATTTTCCTCCAAAATTATTTATCCTGCCGAAAATAAGAAACTGTCCGGCCATTTATCTTTTCTATTTTGAGCCCTGCCAAGTAGTCTGTAAGGAACATTATACCTGCTGGGTTAGGCAGAGGAATTTGCAATGGACTACTAGTTTCTTTATACTGATCAATTGCAGTTACTTTTTGTAACCTTAGCCTCCCAGTGGCTCAGTTGTTTGAGCACCGGACTTTAGACCCCTTGCACATGACATCAAAGCAGCTCAATTTGGAGGACAAAAAAAAGAATTTCAATCTCCTGAGAATTGGGAGGCTTTTGTTTTTTCTTCCTTATTGAGCTGCATTTTGAAGTGCTGGAATGGTCTATCGCTTGGGAGGTCTGATTTTAACTAAAAATACCTGCGAATGGTTAGGCCTTCACCATTTATTCAATATGTTCATTTGTTTGTTTGTTTATATTAATTTTATGTATGTATTTTTGTTTCACCATAATGTTATTTACAACAGTAATAATAATATTCATAATAATTATAATATTTATTTAAACATGATGAAATTTACAGCATTGCTGATGTGGTCGGATCGTGAGACATAAATACAAATTATACTACGATATGTATGTTTATTGAATAAATTAATAATAAATTAATAGATAATTAGGAAATCTCAAGAAACCATTTGCATATATGGAATGCGATTTCTCCATGAGTTAGATTCAAATTCATACAAATGAAATAATTAGCATGGGAAAGTTAAGATTAATTCATTCACATCGACAGAATGTATAAATTCAAGAAAATTTCTTTCGTATAACTTACAGAATTAGTGACAGATGAAATGGCAGTCCTGTAGGGCCTGGCAGGCTAAAATATTTTTTGACTGGACTGCCAAATCAAATGAGATAGCAGGTGAAATTTTGCTCAACCAAATTTTTTGTCCTGCCAAAAAACAAGAAACTGTCTGGCCATTTTTTATTTTTTGTTTCGAACACTGTCCTGTCTCATTCAGAGAACTTAAACATAGAAGACCAAAATTTTATCTGAGTGCCGTCACTGTTATGTGCCCCCCTCCCTCAATCGAGTCTGTTATTATGATTATAACTGTTATTATAATTATATGGCAAGGTAATTTCATATGCTATGATTGGTTAAAATGTGGTCCATAACTTACGGTATGGACCAAAAAATGAAATTGTCTGTCGTACTTGTCATCTTAAGACTAAAATTTTCGTTTTAAAAAAAAACAACCTATGGATGGAAAACCATTGGGCCATAAGGTAGTGGAAAAAACTCGGTCCATAAATTATGGTACGGACCTCACACTCAGTTAATAAGAGCTATTTATTAGTGCTTGTATATTAAAACAGTACTGGCCAAGGTACCATAAAGATATAAGATATGCCTTTTTTAATATATAATTATATAACTGAAGTCAGTAAATTATAATCTAAATATTTGCTGTCAGTAATAATTGCATTGTGTTCTTAGACACAGGGCTCAAAATAACGGCCAGTCATACGCCAGTCAAGATGTCCAAAATATGATTTTTTTTAGATATGACCAGTCAACATGTCCGATCAAAACCGAATTTGACTGGTCAAGTACCAAATTTGGCTGGACATTGACTGTTATTTTGAGCTCTGAGACATTAACACTGAGCCTTGTAGTGGGTTTCTCCATTCTGGGCATGTAAATTGGCAGTCCACAGACTTGACTTTTAAGTAATATATACAATATGAGTGGCCGTGTTGTATCATATATACAACCACGAGCCGAAGGCGAGTGATTGTTTATCTGATGCAACACGGACATGAATATTGTATATTACTTATGAAACGTCTAGGTGTATACATTCATGTTCTACTAAAATTGTAAAGATAAAATGGAATTTGGCTGAGAAAGTTGGAGTTAAAGTTTATGCAAATCAGGACGATTTTGTATCAGATATACAACCTCCTCCACGGACAATGATTTCTATTGTGTTTTCCTCATTAATTATTCATGAGTTTTATAAAAAATACTAGTAATTAACCTGGGATGGACTTACACCCCATGGAGGCTAGGGGGCTAGAAATGTCTTATTTTTCTTTTTCTTTTTTGTTACAAAAAATACAACAGTTACTATGCAACTTTAGTATATATCAATGCACAAACGTATATGGATGGTATGTTCTCATTTTTTCCTTATAGGTGAATATTGAACAATATTCACTTCCAAAATTCAGATTATTGGTGAAACAAAGATTGCAGCCCTAAATTCACAGTTTATCAGTGATTTTAAGAAACATTTTTGAGCTAAAAGTAAGGAAAACCTTCAAATAAGATTTTGATTGTTTTTAGAACAAATTATTCAAGGCATAATAAATTCTTCTAAATGCAAATAAATGCATTATTTTCTGATTTCTGGAACTGTTTGTTTGCCAACGGCCTCGTATAGCTTTTCAGTTAATCCAGTCCGGCTCACACCTTTATTTAAGGATAAATAAATTGTGTCATTGAAGCTTGAATATTGGTGCTGATAACAAAATTTAAACTCATAAAATATTTGGCAGAGATAGTCACAATATTTATTAAGCCAAGATATCCTGCTGCAGCAAAGTAATCATGTCGATATACAGGACAATAGTAGTATCTACATTTTTCATGTATATTTCATATAGGCTTTTAGTTCTAGATTAATTTCCACCTGCCCATGGATATCAAATGACATATTTGTTTTGATCCATGTGGCTAATGGCATTCAGTCAAAAGATTTATCTCCATGACTCCATTCAAGGTTCGAGCCACTTAATGCTATAATTTGATACTTTAGTACTGTGAGTCATATCCTTTGATAAAGGATTGGCATTACTTTATACAACCAAATAGTGCATATTGATCAGATGAAAAGTGTCACGTCTCTGTCAGTGATAAGATTCTCAGTATAAATTCTACATGAGGTAAGCTGTTGACTGGTCAAAAATAATTATATAGTTTGAGTGATGTGTCTTGAAGTTATAAAGGTTTTTTTCCATGCCATGTGCTAATGAATGTGACTCAGTGTGAACCTATCCTTTTCTATTATATTCTATGATACAGAAATATCCTAGTCTTGGTTTCTTTCTTTGTCATAATTTAATGTAAATCCATTTTATTCCTATTCTGTTGTATTGTTATTTCCCTGTCATGCAAATGTTATAGAATTAGAATTAGAATTAGAATTTTAATTAATATTACGATAGCAAGTTACCAGCATTTATTTAATGGATATATCGAGAGCCGTAGGGCTCATAGGGGCTTTGTGACTTTGTGCAGTGACTTTGTGCCCCCCCCCCACCCCACCAGTTTTTCAAGACTTGCTACGGCCTTATATGAAGTTTTTTTCCCTTCATGTATATCCATAGACAGTATGTAGTTGTATGGAGTATATCCTTGAGACCCAGGTTTTTTTTTTGAGATCGCTGGGACTTAGGCTTTCATAAATCAAATGCAGAGGCAGAAGTTCTGTAGGAAGTGTGCACACCAAGAGGATCAATTATTATATTATGCCAGCCCTGTTTTTTTTTTTTTTTTTTTTTGTTTTGCTATTTATTATTTTTACTAATCACTAGTGATAGGCAAAAAAGGAATTTAGTAGGAGTACTTTATATATGCTTAGCTTTATTAGTATTCTTTGTTTTACTCGTAGACTGTGAGCGAGTCCCACTTTTCCCTTCAGACTCAGGAAGGGACTGTACATTTTTTTAATGGGGGGGGGGGGCTGGAGTATTTGGGGTAGGGTCATTGAAAAAATATGTTTGTGAAGTATCAAGCTTTTATTTCTCCTTGTTAGGGGGAGGTGTCACCTCTTTTATTGAAATGAGTGGTAGACTGGGGAGGCTTTCATAGTTACTTGTTCGAGTACTTATAAATTAGAATTACATGATGAAAACACACTACTTTGCTAATACCAATTTTCTCTTGTTCCCATATAGTTTACTCAGGAGGCAAAAAGGTGTTGCACGGCCACATTTTGCCCCCTGAGTAAACTGGAATGAGAGAAAATTTGTATTAGCAAAGTAGGGAATTATATTCCTCTTCTCAATGCTTTTATTTAATCATTATTATAATTAATACAGACTATTATTAGCTTTAAAATTCTTGGAATGATAGGCTGAACTGACTTTGTGTAAATGCAATGAATGTGCATACTAAATTCTTTACTACTCTTTGTAGAAACAGTCAAGTTGGGTTGGGGGGAGGGTCATCAGTCTTTATCTTTTGTAAAATAAGGGGCCATGTTTTTTTTAGAAAAAGAATGGGGAGCACCACCCCAATTTTTTTTTCTGAAAACAAAAACTCCAGCCCTCCTCCCTCATTAAAAATGTACAGTTCTTAAAGTCAAGTTTTTAGGACTCCTGTGTGTGGAGATTACAGTAGCCGAGTAGGTGGGGAGAAGGGGGAGTAAAAAACAAGGGACTGCAGCTTGGGGAGCACCACCCCAAGTTTTTTTTCTGAAGACAAAAACCCCAGCCCCTTCTCCCTCATGAAAAAAAAATTACATTTCCTAAAGTCGAGTTTTTAGGATTCCTGTGTGTGGAGATTAGAGGAGCCAAGTAGGCAAGGAGCAGGGAGAGGAAACAATGGACTGCAACTTTATATCATCCTCATGATTTCCATATTTATAAACACATAAAAAGACAATTATTTTCTGTAATTTAAGGCTTATAATTAAGATAAATCTCATCTGTAACTTTAATTTTTATTTTATTTTTATTTATTTTATTTTATTTTATTTTATTTTATTTTATTTTATTTTATTTTATTTTATTTTATTTTATTTTATTTTATTTTATTATGTTTTGTAGTTGTTACAAGAACTCACAAAAAAGAATATAATTAAGATAAATCTCATCTGTAACTTTAATTTTTATTTAAATACACTTTATTTTTATTTTATTTTATTTTATTTTATTTTATTTTATTTTATTTTATTTTATTTTATTTTATTTTATTTTATTTTATTTTATTTTATTTTATTTTATTTTATTTTATTTTATTATATTTTATTTTATTATGTTTTGTAGTTGTTACAAGAACTCACAAAAAAGAAGCCCCCAAACCACCATCTACTAGTTCTATTCCTTCACGTAAGAACACCAGTGATTTCTCCCCACCCACCTCCCCCACAGGAAAAAAGTCACCAGGTTCTCCAGAGCGCTCCCAATATCAGGGATCTAGTAATACAGTTGACAGTAAAGATACCACAATGAAACCAAAGAGAATGGCCCCTCCTCCTCCTAAAGGTAAGCATTTTACATTATAATTAGCAAGCGTATTGGTTAACAACATTGGGTTCCTTCTACGTGAACTGTATCACAACACAAAATGAGAATGATAAAAATAAGAAATAATGAAAATGTTAATAAGCATTTTAAGGGACCATTTATTAACATTAGAGGGTGGGGCTGGTATGCAATGGGGAATGCAAGTAAGATTTGTCCAGCTCCTCCCCTCCCCCCCAAAAAACGAGAATAGCTCATACTCCCCCTTTGCTTATCCCCTCTCCCCCCTAAAAAAATGTTTTTGGCTGCAATGATTTGACTGTTGTTTAAGACATGTCAGTCTTGTATCAGCCATACAATTGACATTGCAATTGAGTTATAAAATAAGTAAACATCTTCTGGTCCTCCAAATATCACATTTGCCCTCAAATCTTCGCTTCTTGCCCAAATTTTCTTTTTTCGGACAATTTCTGATCCTCAAACATTATCAGCCAATATCCCAGTGGCCAGAAGGGGTTATTTACTAAAAATACACTTGTTTTCAAAAAAAAATTTCAAAAAATGTTTGGACCAAATATATATTTGCAAGTATATGAAAACGATATCAGAAATTATGAGATATTATCCCTGATATATTCTTAAGTTGTCAATAACTAGGGTTCTCTTAAAAAGAATACCGGTATGATATCGCATAATTTCTGATATTGTTTTCACATACCTGTAGATAAATTGTTTTCTCAGAAAACCTTTGTGATTGTTGTGATACACAACTTGAAAAAATATCAGGGATTATATCCCATAACTTTGATATACTTGTCCCAGGGGGAGGGGGGGGGGGACTTCCTTATATAGCCTATAGGGGGATGTTCTGCTGGTTGGGGGATGGTTTTTTCGGGGTTTTGGTCTTACAGTCAAAACAACTCAAGCGTACCCCCCTAGTACCCATTTATTAATGAATTTACTATTCGAATATTATTCACTCTGACTCAAAACTTGAATATGAATTATCTTCTTGAGTTTTGATTTGATTCTTCAACAATTGCCATGTCAAGGTACAAAAACCCCCCCGAAAGGCCATCCCTTAGAATTTTAGCTGTGTAAATAATGTGAAGTTTGGACTGTTCCAGTTTTTTATGAAAACTCAAAGACAGTGAATAATGAACTTTATATTCGAATAATGAAATCATTAAGGGAGCCTAGGAGGTACACTTGAGCCGTTCTGACTGTAGACAGGGTATATGATTTTCATGATATTAAATTACATAGGGTCATCATTCTTATTCAGGTTATAGAATTTCTCTTGGGTCTTAGATAGGGTTATAAGCTACAGTGTTGTATTTTGAACAGGGTACCATAAATCCTCTATTAAGCCCCCCCTCTCAAATAAGCCCCCCTCTCTAATAAGCCCCCCCCCCCTTTTTAAAAGAAGAAATTTATTAAGGCCCCCCTCTCTATTAAGCCTCCCCCCTCCCCCTCCTCCCCTCCCTTCACAACACAATAATGGTAAATCATACTTGAGAGACTAACACAAGTGAATCAAATGTTGAAAATATCGTGTAATTTGAACAATGCATATACGTACCATGTCATTGATATCCCTATAGATTATGCAATACGGTCCATATATAGTAATACTTTGTAGTAGTAGTAATAGTTTACCTTGTTGTTTTGTGCGTTTCGGCTAAAAATTAATAAGCCCCCTTTCTGTTAAGCCCCCCCCCCCCCCCCTCTCCAATAAGCTCCCCCTCAAACGTGCCTGAAATAAATAAGCCCCCCGGTGGGGCTTAATAGAGGATTTACGGTATGTTTCTTCAAGATATTCTTGTCTTAGATAGGGTCAGGGTCTTTGCATCCCAGCAGATCATCCATATCACTGAAGCACCCCTAGTAAGCCACCCCCCTCACCCCGGGACTTGTCACCTAATTGCAAGAACGTTGTCTTTATATTCTCCTTCCAATACTCAGCCATAAAATAAAAGCTTCCCTGAGCAAGTACGAGATTAACAATTCAAACAATTAATTAATAGATTAGTCAATTAATTTGTTTTTCTGGGTCAAGGAGAATTGAAATGTATTGCCGAAATGCAGGCGACTTAGACGAAAGCCTAGAAGAATGTGCCATACAAATGTGCTCAATCACACTGAGACCTGATTTCTACACATTAAATCGAGTTTTTTGGACGCCAATCAAAGCGTACATGCAAACATTGATGAGATAACCCTGTTATTGATTAATGTCCGCAAAGATTCAATGTGTATTTAATGTATCTGTATGTGTATTTGCCATTGGTCGCGTGTGATGAACTGAGAGCTGTAAATTCCTGTAAAGACCATTCGTTGATAGAAAAGTCTTTGTAGAGATATTGACCACTGTAGAGTTATCACTCATGTTGTCACTTGATGTAATGGTTTTTAGTTTTTCCTTCTCTCTCTCGCTCAATCTCTCTTACATATTTCTTTCTTTCTTTTTATTTGCAGCAGCACAAACAACAGGACGTGTTTCCTCTAAAAAAGAAACAAAAAGAGAATCTTCTAGAGCCTCCCTCACCCCCTCCCCCAGTGGCCAGAGTCAACAACCAGACAGCAGTCAGTCAAACAAGGCCCAGTCCAAGTCAGGATCCGGTATTAAGAGAGCCTTGTCCTCATGGAAGAGGCTGAGCGGCAGACGCAAAAATAAGAGAAAACTCGAGATAAGTTCACCTATTCTAGTAAACGAGGAGATTGAAAGTTACGCATCACAGAAAGAAGCAGTGGAAAAAAAGGCATCAGAAAGTCGCTCCACTAGTCCTGTATGTACCAATATCAAGGAACTTCCGAGGGATAGTACAGTATTGAGCCAGAGCCCTCGTGAAGAAGCCGTGCCCGTGGTAGAGACAGACGTTAAGGAGGCTCAAGCCAACTCGTCTCCACAGTTACCCGCTCGTAAACCCGGGCGATCCTATCAGAACTTTCCTTTCTCCAAAACCGACATTGAAAAGCCTGTTAAGCCAAGTCGCCCTGCAAGAGCTGTGAAACCAGTTGTACATGTGAAACCGGAAGTCCATCAAAATCCCATGACCCAGAACACTCAGCATGAACCCCCTGCATACCTTGAGCCTTGTACAGGGAAACTCACACTGAAGGTCGAGGCTGCCCTAGCAAATTTAAATGATGCTAAGATCTTAGCAGAGACACTGACCAGAGTAGAACAAGAAAAGCTTGGACCTTTACCGGAAGTACCTAGATCTCGGCACGTGCACTTCCGTTTCAACGAAACAGCAAATAAGACTGGTAAACCTTCCCCAAAACAGTCCCCAAAACGCCCAGTCACAGCAGTGGCGCCGACGGTTGTAAATAGGCAACCCGACATGAAGTCCCGCCAACCAAGATATCCATCAAGACCCCCCAACACTAAACCTTTTGCTAGTGACGAAAAGAAACGATCTAAAAGCGTGACTGAGCAGAAAAGTTCAGAGAGTCGTACCGGGAATTCAAAGTCTAGAAGTATGTCCACACAAGATAATCCGGTAAAGAAACGTTATGATAAAATACTTGAACTCCACATACAGACGCTAGAAGATATGATTAACACTAGTAAGGCAGTGTTGTTACCAGGTGAGAACATTGACTTGTCGAATACTAAATGGAACGATTACGTAATCTGTGGATCAGCGATGGATATAGAAGCTCCTGGTGCTGTGTCCTTACCTGTGGTGTGTCCTAAGGCAGACGAAGAATTGACCCTTCTAGCTAAGGTTGGTTTTCTGTTTTTACCTTACACTGTCCTTACATTGTTTTTTGAGTTGGGGCATTGATTTTCTGTAGAAAACCGGGTGGAGGGGGGGGGGGGGGGGGGGGGGAGAGGGACTTTGACTCTAGGAAAAAAGATCTAGGAATACTGCGAAGCATTTCGACTAAACTTTCTTGTATTTAATGCTCAGGGTTGCTCGGGATTAAGCCTTGATTTTCTGTAGAATACCGGGGAGGGGGGGGGGGGGGACTTTTACTCTAGGAAAAAAAGGTCTAGGGAAACTGCGAAGCATTTCGAATAAACTTTCTTGCTCGAAAGTGAAGCTCAAACAAGAAGACAAGCTAATTGTTGAGCGAGTGTGTCGTCACTTGGATGATAGACGTACAGTAATGCATAAGTGCAGACTCATTATTTAGACTCTAGCAATTGCAGTTTATCGGAATCGGGGGTAAATTGCCAACTTTGCATACAAAGTTTCACTGGTCAACCACATAGTATTCCTAATTATATGTTACTCACTCTGAAATTTTTACTGCTTTAGGTTAAGTTTCCCAAGTCCGTCACAGAAGACATGTCCCAACGTACAGCATACATGCAGGACATGGCCGTGACCGTATCACTGCCCTCCCATCCTAATGTTTCACGCACTATCACTCACTTCACTGACTACTTGCAAGGAGAGGTGTTTGGCCTCAAAAATTCATCCGACTTCGAGACCCTTGTCACGATCACCGATCAAGTTCCAGTGGAATCCGTTTTAGAATTCGTGGAACGGACTATAGAAGAACACCGGGAACTTCCGGATGAATATGAAAGAAAAGTCTGCATTTTACTAATACAGTTGTTCAGTGCCCTCGTTCATTTACACGAAGAAGGAATCGTTCACAGAGATATAAGATTAAACAACATAGTTCTCCTCGACCATGGCCATCTTGTTCTATCAAACTTTAGTCACGTCCTTCAGAATTCCGGGGGAGACACTTCATCATCAAGATTCGAATATAATACTGATAGTGTTGGACACATCGGCCGCGATCCATGTAGGATCCCCCCGGAAATCCATAAGGCTTATAATTGCGGTAAATTGATGAACTATGAGAAGTGCGATGTGTTTGCTGTGGGTTGTTTGATTTACGAGCTGTTGCACGAAAAGAATCCTTTTGCTGTAGATTCGAGTCTATTAACTCAAGATTACACTATCCACGACCTACCAATGCTAACAGAAACGTCCCGATTCACAAGTGGTCTGGCTGCTCTCGCCTCAGGCCTCTTACAGCGTGACCCACAGAAGCGCATGCTCCCTGATGAAGCCCTAAAGCTGTTGCAAGCTTATCTATGGGGACCAGAGGATCTAGACGAAAGCTGTCTTGAATCTTCGGCCAGTGATTGGTTGGAAACCGAACGAGCTCATGCTGTTATAATGATTGCACGCACTCAGTCTCACGGCAGTGTAGTTGGAGGCGATGAATTCCTCGAAAACTTTCTCAAGTATGAATATTTAGTTACGTTAACAGAAGACGTAGTCTTAGAAGGGTATAAAGCTCTTTCACCACCACAAAAGTCACCAACGATTGCTGCTTCTATCTAGGATAAAACTTCTCTCTTACCTATTTAATTATTAGAGTTCGGCATTTATCGGATAACAAGGAAGGGGGCAAGAGTCTAAAATATATGAGTTGCTGTAGGATGAGGATATGATCGCTGACGATATGAAGATAAAATATTGAAAGCATGAAAGAAATTGGTAAAAGTGAAGGAGAAAGAAACAAAAAAATATAGCTGGGTGAGTTTGGTAACAGTCATTATGGAGCTGTTAAGTTGTGACGTATTTCCGGGTCCAACTTCTTAAAAATACTGCTAAAATAAAGCGAAAAACGTACTCGATGATTTGACCTCTACATGAAACGATTAGAACTCTGGACAACAAATCCAGTCAAAGAAAAAATTAAGAAAACTCTCTCTACAATTGCTTTTCGTTATGGACCCGGAAGTCGTTTTTCCATTCGATTGACGTCAAACTTAAAAGCCCTATAGACCATCTTGACGTGACGTTGTGGAGTGTCTCGTGACATTATTTTACCAGACAAAACCGTAAACAAAGTACACCGCGTTTATTAAGAACAGATGATGGAAAAACTCTGTTTTAAAACTAATTTAACAGCAGACACACAGAGTGTGTTTTGAGAAATGTTTGAAGTTATATTTGGTTTTACTAAAAGTAGTTGCATGCAAGTAGAAACAGATATCTGGTGAGAACCCTACTGCGCATGCATGATTGAAAATTTTGCGGTAAAATAGTAAATGCCTATTACTGTAAAATCTTGGCAACCTGTTATGGGGAATTTAAATTTGATTCTTGTCCTCGTACAATACTATAAGAATGAATTTCCGGAAGACTTAGCTTATTGGTAGATTATTGTTTCAATAGCCCAAAATGCCTTTGTCGAGAAAGGACTGGATTCTAAAGCTAACTGACCCTAGAATCGATTGCAGTCCTTTCTCGATGAAGGGCAGTTTGGGCTATGGAAACAAGTGTTCACCTAGCTAATGTTCTTGTACAATACTATATCTTCCGTTCATGCGCAGTAAGGTCACTAGCTATTTTAATCAAAAAAGGCAAACGAAATTTCTGATAATATTCGCTTCTAAACTCTAAAGTATTAGATTAATTCAAAATTAATTATTTTCAATATTTAAATTAAGATATTAAGAAATACATTTTATCCCACTCATTTAAAAATATTGTTGCATTTGTAGGCTTTAATTTCAAGGAAAGCCGCAGGGTTCGCACTACTCCAGGAATTTGGGAAATTTCTTCCAGGGCCCTGGAAAACTCCTGGAAATTTAAATTTTCACACCAAATCCGGGGCAAACTCTTTAAATTTTTTATAAATATAAGGTTAAGTAGTTGGAAAACTAAAAAATCGTTGACTTTTCAAAGAAAGTCTGCAAATTGTAGGTAGTAAATTTACGCAAAGTTCATAGTCCTGGATTTTTGTATTCATACCCTGGTAAAGTCCTGGAAAATCCTGGAATTTTTTTCATTTCCTAGTGGTACGAACCCTGGAAAGCGGTAATTTTAAGATCCCCTTCATACTTTAGGGGTAACGTTTTCCCATTTCAGACCACTTGCATGGGTGAAAAATAAAACACGACATAACTATAATTTCATCTCGAGTTTAGACTTGACGTTTTCAAGCTCTTGAACAGTCTATTTTATTAAGTCCAAACCCGGCTCAGAATGGACTACTTCGACGATAGGCGGAAATCTTGAATCTGAATTAATGAAAAGGTCCGTCATACAAAATTCTAGTGGTATGCTTAGGATTTGATGAAGGAAGAAGGAAATCCTGGCTTTCTTTGGCCCTATCGTGTTGGTTAAGTGACAAGCACTTCATTTTCTACGTAGTATCAGTCATTCCTTTTACATCTTCAATCGCACGCAAGACATCGGGCGTCCAGGGGGCAAAACAAAGATGGCGGATAATATATAGAGTTTCGTTTATTTGTCTTTCTTTCATGTTTATCTTCTTAATTCATCTCTCTTCAAATTGTCTTGTGGTGAACTGTTAATCGATGCCATCACTATAACAAAGCTTTGGATAATTGCCCCCTACCAAGATGGCCGCCGTATCGTCGAATTAAGTAGTCCATTCACTTATTTACGTCAAATGTTTTGACTTTCAAATTCGTTATGATTTTAGTCTGAAGTAGGTAATCTTTGAATGATTTATTCAAGTTTTTCGTCCAGAAATATATATATTTTTATAACCAATATTTGAATGGTTTGAAATATCATTAGTACAACAAACGGTTTTTCGGTCCGGACGTAAGTTATGGACCACAAATTGGCGAGTCACAGCGCGTAAAATTTCCATAGGGACTCTCAAACTGTACCGGAAAATAATGAGAAAGCTGGCCTGCAATGAGAAAACGTTACACCATGAGTGAAAAGATCTAAAGGTATTTCACTTTAAACTGAAGTTAAAGATAGATGCTAAAAATATCAAGTACCGTGGAGTAGGCTCGATAGCAGTGTGAGGCTAAAAGTTTGGGAAAGAAGAACCGAAAGGGACTAGAAAATTTAGTGGAAACACGTAGCCTTTCACTGGTCGCAGTCCCTGTTGTAAGTCAGTTGAATTGCTAACTACATAGAAAATTAATTGAAAAGAGATGGTTTCTTTGAACATGTTGGATGCACATGCAAAAAAAGCAAAGAAAACAAAGTTTGATAGATTTGAATTCGAATTACATGCTTAACGTTCTAGTAGTATGTTATGTTATGATAGCTACATATTGGACTGTCATGTTATCAGTATATTTATGAATGTCATCAAATATAAATTCAAGTATACATGAAGTAGTTTCTTATTCCGGGGGGGCGGGGGGTACTTTGGGTCGTTTCATACGGGGATGCTCCGCCCGAACTCTCGACCCCTTACCTTTTCTATACCAGATTTCAGCAAAAAGGTACCCCTTTTTATACCTTTTTGCCTGAAAAGGTACCCCTTTCATATACTTATGAAGAAACTTTACCCCTTTTTATACCAAAACTCACAAATTTCCACCCCTTTTCTATACGTGCGGCCTGAAAAAAGTACCCCTTTCGGGCGGAGCATCCCCGTATAGTCCATTATAGGGAGTACCCCCCCCCCCCCCCCCCCCCCCCCCGTTCTTCTTATTCTTGAATTTCAGAAAAGAATTCTTAGGGAATGAGGGTTTATCAGGTCTTGCGTGACATTTTAAATTTTAATCCAACAAAAACGAAAATATTAAAATTAGTAAAAATGGAAAGTTTGAAGTGGTTTTATTGAATGGCGCCATTCAATAAAACCATTGGAAAAATATGTTGGTAGGCAACAATTTTTCTAATTTTGGTATGCTCTTTTCAAATATCATATTTTCGTTTTTGTTGGATTAAAATTTAAAAAAAAATCCTTCACTTGACTCTGAAGATGACTTCCGCTCAGGTTGTCGAAACGTCAGTCACATCAAACAGTCTTTCTCAGGACTACATCCACCCGGATGATCATAATACAAATATTTTTTCTTCGATAAATATACATTCACCTGGGTTCAGACCTTTCTTTACAATGCTGCAGTACTACTGATATAGACAAGCAACACAACAATACCAGAAAAATTGGCTAATCTTAATTAAGTTCGTAGAAAGTAATTGCAGTACATAGAATTCTGGTCTGTAAACTTCTTCAGGCAAAAAAATATAAAAAATTACAGCAGGAATCATAGTTTACTTTTCAAACCGAGATTGAAAGTTAAGAAGAAGAAAACAAAAAGAAAAGAACGAAAAAAGAAAAAGGAAAAAAAAATTTGGGGGAAAAATCTTATATGGATACGATGGGATTCGAACCCACATCCACCATCAGAAATTCAAAAAAAAGTATTTCACTTTTGTACCATACCCCGAGACATCCGCAGAGCTGGGTCGTCGTATGGACTTCGGACCTGACGGCAATTAAATCCTTCTGCCCTTATAGTACGGATTACGCAGAAAAATGTTCTAGCCGAGGCATCAGGGGAGAGACCAGCCGGCCCCCAGACCATACCTACAGCTAATCCCTTGCACTATCGCAACGCACGTTGATTTCAAGTGGAAATTAATCTAGTCTATCCGGTGCATTGTTATTCCGGCTATTGTTGTGCAAATTTTGTGAAACCGTGGCCCAGTGGATAAAAAACCTGTCTTTCGAACAGACACAGTCAAGCCCGTTTGGGCTGGGTCAGTACTTGGATGGGTGACCTATTTTCGACAAATGGTGCCCCATTTTTTAATGAAGTGCATGGAAATAATTAAACAATATTCAAAGAATTGCAGTTCGCGGTGAATGTAATACCACAAAAGCATGGTTAACAGCTGACAAAAGACCAAGGGATACTCCAAGTTCAGGCGAAGCTAGGAACATATACTCCTAGTTCAGGTAAAGGGATACTCCTACCTAGTGTACACGAGATGGATTGGATGAACGCAAAGGAATAAGAATGTACACGAGATGAATTGGATAAACGCATAGACGAGATGGATTGGATGAACGCAAAGGAATAAGAATGTACACGAGATGAATTGGATAAACGCATAGACGAGATGGATTGGATGAACGCACAGGAATACGAATGTACACGAGATGGATTGGATAAACGCATAGAAATAAGAATATACACTAGATGGATTGGATGAACGCATAGGAATAAGAATCTACACGAGATGGATTGGATGAATGCAAAGGATTAGGAATGTACACGAGATGGATTGGATGAACGCACAGGAATAAGAATGTACACGAGATGGATTGGATGAACGCAAAGGAATAAGAATGTACACGAGATGAATTGGATGAACGAAAAGGAATAAGAATGTACACGAGATGGATTGGATGAACGCACAGGAATAAGAAAGTACACGAGATGAATTGGATGAACGCACAGGAATAAGAATGTACACGAGATGAATTGGATAAACGCATAGACGAGATGGATTGGATGAACGCACAGGAATACGAATGTACACGAGATGGATTGGATAAACGCATAGAAATAAGAATATACACTAGATGGATTGGATGAACGCATAGGAATAAGAATCTACACGAGATGGATTGGATGAATGCAAAGGATTAGGAATGTACACGAGATGAATTGGATGAACGCAAAGGAATAAGAATGTACACGAGATGGATTGGATGAACGCAAAGGAATAAGAATGTACACGAGATGAATTGGATGAACGAAAAGGAATAAGAATGTACACGAGATGGATTGGATGAACGCACAGGAATAAGAAAGTACACGAGATGAATTGGATGAACGCACAGAAATAAGTATGTACACGAGATGGATTGGATGAACGAAAAGGAATAAGAATGTACACGAGATGGATTGGATGAACGCACAGCAATAAGAATGTACACGAGATGGATATGATGGGTGTATCAGAATAAGAATGTACACCAGGGGGATTGATTGGGTGCATCAGAATAAGAATGTACACGAGATGGATTGGATGAACGCATAGGAATAAGAATGTACACGAGATGGATTGGATGAACGCACAGGAATAAGAATGTACACGAGATGGATTGGATGAACACACAGCAATAAGAATGTACACGAGATGGATATGATGGGTGTATCAGAATAAGAATGTACACCAGGGGGATTGAATGGGTGAATCAGAATAAGAATGTACACGAGATGGATTGGATGAACGCATAGGAATAAGAATGTACACGAGATGGATTGGATAAACTCATAGGAATAGGAATGTACACAATATGGATATTTGCATGTGATGGTTATAAGATATTTTGGATATATGTTTTGTTTGTTTAAAAGAAGCGACATTTATACAGAATACAGATATTGACGTTTGTAATGGTTGAACAAATTATTTAAAAAAACAGAAAAATATGTATAAAGGATATTTTTGGCAGCTTATGTTACCCTGTTTTGTGGAATATCTCCTTAACGTAGACTGTATCCAACCATTCTCGACGTCAATTAAAAATAAATACAAAGTGAAGTTATATAACGGTACAAACATTTAGCAACGAGTTATAAGGGGCACCTAGAATAAATATGAAATTTTATGTAAAATTGCCTTGCCTTGTATGGTCACGTGACTTAAATGTTCGTACTTGATGAAACTGGATTATTAGTAACTACGATCTTAAATGGTTTGAAAAAGTTGTTTATACATGGAAAGCTAAAAATCAGATCTAATATTTTTTGAATTGTTTAACTCTACTTCATATGTATTAACATCCCCCCTTTACTGGTATAAAAAAATTGCTATCCCCCCTTTTTCGTGCCAGTAAATTTTGTGATCCTCCCTAAAAATCCGCTGCCCCTCCCTCCCCCCCCCCCCCCCCCCCTAGATATAAAAGAACTTGAAAGTAACACGAAGAAAAGAGTTGCTAGAGTATATTTTGCGCATTCAAGTGACTGGAAAAACTACAGCTTAGAAGCAGCGGTCATTAAAAACAGATCTGTGACAAAAAGTGAAGGTGATAGCCATTTCTTCGTAAAACAATATTCATGAAAATAATGAAGTACTGAAATATGATATAGTAATAAACATAATCATTCATATGTTGACAGTGTTTTTTTTTTCTTTCTATCAACGCTCGAGGAATAGACCTCATAAGCTTGTGCGCAATCATATGTTTTCCCATTTCAGACTACGTGTCATTCCATTGAGTATCATTTCTTTGTTAAACAGTTGTGCTTGAGAAGACGGATGAATATAGACGCATCAAGAGTTCCGCGCTGCTGCTCAATGCGCATGCTCAGGAGATTAAAAAGTGGGATAATATTTTGTATAATATGCAATTTTTCGGTATATTTGATTCAGAATTCGCTTAACGGTACGCGATCTTGAATATTTAGTGAAAATTGTACTTGACAAGAAAGATACAACTGAAATATATCCCATTTTTTAATCCCCTGAGCATGCGGATTCAGCAGCAGCGCGGAATTCTTGATGCGTGTATGGATACAACTTAAACAAAGAATCTCATTCTCAAGAGAATGACACGAAGTCGGAATGGGACAACAAACCACTCAAGCTAAAAAGAACTATTAATTAATATACGAATTTATATATACGTTACATTCCGAGTACATATTTTACACAAATGGATTAGCAATTCAAAAATAAGTTTTCTAACATGCAAATATATAACAGGTGAATGATTCTAGTACGGCGGGAAAACTTGCTCATCCATTGTAATTAAATATTTTATTCCATTTATTACTCCAATCACTCAATCAGTTTTTAATTTAAGATCATGCAAAAACGATGGTCATGAGTGCAAATGTCAATAGTCCAGCAACACCAACACTCAAGGTATTTCCAAGTCTTGTTCCATCGTTGATCGCTCCCTTTGTAGTCATTTTACTAGCGTGAGAACTGCCATCAGTAGATTTCGGCATCCCACTTGTCATTTGACTCGCAGTAGTTGGAGGGACACCATTACAGTAATCGGTATTGCATCTTTTCAGATACATACAGCTCTTGACTTTCAAAACTGCGGTCTCTTTGAATACACTTGAACAATTTGATGAAGGGCCAGCGCAGGTTTTCGTGTAAAATTGCATAAATTTGTTTACTTCATAGGATATGTTGAAGCCTAAAGTGCTGCACAAAGATGACGAAGGACAATCACCTACGGTCTGGTTCTTTTCACATTCAGCCAACGAGGATTTCGCACAGTTGTAACACTTAAGGGAACACACTGTTGAAACAAGCAAAAAGGCAGTTTAATTGACTAAATTACTTTACAAAGGGCATTCCTAATGTATGTTGAGGAAACGAGCATTGAGCTGGAATTAAATATAGAAATACCAACACTACACTTGTTCGACTGTTAACAGTCCCTCTTTTCCCTCCTAACTCAGTCGAGCCGGGTTTTTTTCCTTCTTTGGATGCGCGGAGAGTGGAGGCGAGCTCCAATATCCACGCGTTCACAGGAATCCTAAAAGCTCGTCTATACAGTATGGGGCGCCAAGCTTGTCAAAAATACATGATGTCATATATATATGACAAGTCTAAAATATCAGACACGATTGTGGATATATACACCGACTAGACATAAATATGTATGATATTTCTGAAATATATAATAGATGTTGGTATTTATAAAACATGTTCTTGTTTATACTTCATCTCTACACTTCTAACATACGTTGAAATTTATAATACATGTTCATTTATAATAATTGTTCAATTATAAAACATGTTTACCATATGAACGGCGAACTTTCATAATTATAAAACGTGTTTGCGATATATAACAAAACGGCGAATTTTTTATAATACATGTTCATTTATAACACATGTTTACGATATAAAACGTGTTTATGAGCCAACAGTCAAACGGGTCTGTGGTTTATGTTTAATCCATGGTCCTCAAGTTCAACAACGATGATGAACCAAAACAACGTGGAAACTTCACGATCTGCAACTCTTTGCATCTCCTGGATAGTATCCAAGCTACGACTCCCTCGATTTTGATGTAACTGATTGAATATTTCAGGAAGAACTACAAGATGCCTTTTCAGCTCGTTAAGAACATCCATAGCCAATTATTATGATAATATCTTTCTTTAAATCAAGTGGTACTTGTACAAAATGGATTCCATTTTGCTAGGACCTGGACTGATATCACGCATGCTCAATAAGATCCTGGTCACAGACCCGTTTGACTGCTGGCTCATAAACACGTTTTATATCGTAAACATGTGTTATAAATGAATATGTATTATAAAAAATTCGCCGTTTTGTTATATATCGCAAACACGTTTTATAATTATGAAAGTTCGCCGTTCATATGGTAAACATGTTTTATAATTGAACAATTATTATAAATGAACATGTATTATAAATTTCAACGTATGTTAGAAGTGTAGAGATGAAGTATAAACAAGAACATGTTTTATAAATACCAACATCTATTATATATTTCAGAAATATCATACATATTTATGTCTAGTCGGTGTATATATCCACAATCGTGTCTGATATTTTAGACTTGTCATATATATATGACATCATGTATTTTTGACAAGCTTGGCGCCCCATAATACAGAGTCTGGAGGAAAAAGTGGGACGTGCCCGCTCACTCGATATTTTTACCACTTGAATTTTAGGTAGGGATGGCCTGGAATCGAGCTTGCTGCTATGACAACTGATCTGAATAGTGTATTTTTAAGAACAGCTAGAGAGCTGCTAGAGTACTATATAATACTATTAAATTTGGTTGATTCTGATTGAAATTAGGCTGAAATGTAGCTTGTCGTATCGTAGACTAGTCAAGTATTGCCAATCAGAAAAAATGGCCGCCATTTTTTAAACTGGAACATCTTTGGAAGGAGAAAAAAGATATTTAAAAAATCGCAAGCGAAAAATTTGATCAGGGTAGCTCTTCATTGACCACGCATAAAATCGGTCGTAAATCGACTTATATTGTTATCTAAAAAAAAAATATTCGACTATTGCACATGTACGAGTAGTATAATGTTTCACGGATTAAGCAGAGTCACTCTCATAAGATATACGTGTTCTACGTGAACTGTAATTGACTTTGTAAAATATTCCTGACCTCGTATCGCTAAAGATAAATCAGAACATGCGTACAGAGTTCAACATTTCCGACACTGAAACGAAGCTTGTTGACAACTCAATAGCCAGCAAAAAATGCAACTGTTGACGTTAATTTTTCTTCTATCATTGGTTTATTATTTCCTTTGTTGCGTTCGGTTTTATTTTGTGTGTTTTTGTATTTTTTTTTCTTACTGTTGTTGGTGGTTTGTTATAGACCCCTAGCACGTCGGAATGCAGCTCAGTTTGGAGGGCAAAACAATAGGTTTCATTCTCAGGAGATTAAAATTCTTTGGTTTTGCCCTCCAAATTGAGCTGCTTTGACCTCACGTTCAAGGGGTCTATATAAGTTGAGTTTATCTCTAGAAAGCCCTTTGTCCTATATTGCCTAGCTAGTTTTTTCATTTCACTTTTTGATTCAGGTATCTGTTATTTGTTAGCTAGCTTGTCTTCTTCCTATGGCTAGCTGTAGAGGAGGGAATTATTCATGTTCTCGTGTATGTTCTATTTATAGCCAGATCATTCATACCAAAGGAAATGCTGTCACAGGAACTCAATCATTTTTCATAATTCAGGTATATATAAAGTAATCTTCCGTAGATAAGGCCTAAAAATTCTGAACAAAACAAACTATTGCGATCTGTCAATGTTTCTAAGTTCAGAGTAAAAAGGTAATGTATTATTAGTGTTGAAAGCAGTGTTTGTTCAAACTGCCTGTAGAACTTCATTGTCAAATAGAAATGTCATTATATCAACACCAGATTGCATCTTCATACTCGTCGTTAACCTCAACTATTGAACGCTTTTGCACTTTGTTCTCAGATCAAATGGCTTTAGCTTAGTAGATTAGTGTACAGCATGATATATTTGATGATGATGTGAATGGATTCAGTGACGAGAACAAGTTTCCCTTCCGCGAACTCGTTTGATATTGGGTTTGATTTCATGCAGGGTAACGATTATTCTGAACGTTCAAGATACGAGACGTTTGTTTCAATAGTTGGTATTTCCAATTCTGGTTCAATTCAATAAACAAGCGGTTTATTAATGGCTGAAGACTAGAGTCATATGTAGTACGAAAAACCCCGGGATTTCCATGCCTCGTGAACTCTAAATATAAGTTATTTTCAAACAAAAAAAAAGCAAGGGACCCTCACAAGGCACGGCTTGTTTGCCACGACTGTAAATAAGGCATATTTATTATAGATTACAACGTTACTATAATCCTTTAATAGTAAAATTAAAAAAATGCGTCATTATCAACAGACTTACCTTCAGTAATGAAGATTAGAAAGCAGAGAAACATGCATATTTTCACCACGGAAAACATCTTGGATCCAAACTATTGAACAAAAGAAATAGCAGACGGCCTTTAAAAAACTCTCCACTTTGGGATGAAACGTCGAATGAAGAATTGAATTCAGATGAACTACGAAACGATATGTCTTGTGCAGTACCGGGTACAGTAGTGAATATATATCGTAAATGTAACTGAATACGTTCATTATGAATTGACCTCACTTCCGGTGTGGATGAGATGCCTTGTCGTGTTCATCATCGCCCAAAATAAACAAACACACACGCCTTTCCCGTGAACTGTGATAATTTTTCATACATTTTTTAAAACAAAGCTAATCGACATTATTAATGCAAGAGCAGGACTTTTGAACTGGCTGTGTACTGTAGTGAACTTGAAAATTTATTCATCCCTTCCTCCATTCCTAAACAATTTGAACTAGAGGCGTAATGAGAGTCCCAGAGCAGTGGAGAAGATGATTCTCGACGTGTCTAAAGAAACCCGTTGGAACGAAGATTGGAAAGCCTTTTAGTCGCACTGCAGGGCTTTTTTTCTGTTATTCCGACAATCAATAGAACTATATAACTATCATTGACGTTTTTGAGTTTTCCTTTCAAAAGGAATATTAATTAATTAATTGATTAATTTCAATTTAAAACTTAAACATGATTAAAAAAAAAAAAAAATGAAATTATGACTGATTTTCTTCCTAAACTGGCATTTCATTTCACTAGTTTTCCGTTTGTTCAGTCCATTCACCTTCGACCCTATTCTATGGCAGTCAAGACTACTACCTTGGAAAGCATTCTGTCAATAAATACCGTGTGACGAAAGCATAATAGAATGCTTACAAAACGGCCCACGAACATCTAACAATGTTTTCTGAATAGAATATCTGCTCCCTGCAAGTACCAAAACCACGTATGAATAATTCATGATCTCACAATGACTTCCGGTATGACTTTGAAACTCGCTTTATTACGCCACATCCAGGGTTTGTAATTCTCAGGTATTTTCTTATAATTTTAATAAAAATCCTGATGTTCAGGTAAAAAAACCGCTTTCCTGTTTTTGAATGATAATTTTGTGACCGAGCACACCTAATATCTCAAAATAGACCCTTACTTCGCTGTTCGTAAGGGACCGGTCATTATTTATCGCCTGAGGGGAAGGCTGGGAGGACTTGGGGGGAGGGGGGTGGGGGAGAGGTTCACTTGGTTTTAGGAGAGTTGCAGGGGGGGGGGGGGGGGATTAGTCGAAAATCGAAATTACAAAAGGGGGATCACTGAAAAGCTGGATGATTTCTTAAACATCCTTTTCTTCCAGCTCACGACTTCGGCGCTGATACTCAGGAAGAGTAAAGCATTTTCAAAATTGTCAACAATTTTATTTTTGTTGGATTATTCTCAAATTAACATTAGTTTAAATAATTGACATGGCAGGGCCGTAGTCGTGAGGCAAGCGAGGCAGCCTTTGCCTCGGTAAAATTTCAGATATTAATCCGATATTATGTTTATGATTACTTTATTACGGTCTCGTGCAATTTGAACTCTTTGAAAAACACACTCGTGCAAATTAATCCCAAATAGACCAGTTTCGCATTCGATGCAAACCGCTGTTTTTGAAGACCACAGACTCATTTGTATAGGCTTAGCCTCGCTTATAAGTCAGCTATTCAACGACATTAAAAGTCCGTGGGATTTCAAAACATTGGTATTGTTCAACTTACACATTCTTTATATTACGGTTGACTTATGCAAATCATTAGCAACAGCCAACTGTAATGTAAAGAATGTGCAAGTTGAATAATACCAATCCCACGGACTTTTAATGGTGCTTTTGAATAGATGACTTATAAACGAGGCTAAGCCTGTACAGTACAAATGAGTCTGTGGTCTTCAAAAACAGCGGTTTCAGTATTCAGAGCTTCGACTATAGAAGGAATTTTAGTAAGGATTAGACATTAAAGATATCTCATATACTATCTAGATCTCATATCAGATATGCCTTTTATTATATGATTATCAATGAAATACCTATATTTCTCTATTTCAAAAAATTGATATTTTCACACGTGAAACATCGTCACTATGGTTACATACTTAAAAAAGCTTTCTTTTCTTTTTCACTGATAATCATATAATAAACAGAATATTACATGGGCGCGCGGAGATACCAATTTTATCTTCGAGTGTTGAAAAGATCTCTCACGAGTGAGCGCAGCTTTGCAAGAATGTGTAAAATAGTCATAACTTTAATGCAATAAATATGTCGCACTGATGCCTCTCAAAACGCCGAAAATCGCATTTAGGGGGGGGGGGGGGGGAGTATGCCGCCAAACCCCCTAGTTCATCCCGCCCTCGGGGTAACTAACATTTTACTATGTTTCAAGGAGGGGTCAGTTGAATTTTGCTGCTTTTAATTAAAAATCCTCATTCTTTTTTCTCCCCCCCCCCCCCCCCCCTTTACTCTTTCTCATGATGACAATGACATTGGTAGTAGTTCTGATACTGATACTGATATCAAACTTAAGTCTTAAGTCTTGTAGCAAAATGGATGCTACTCGAGCCACAAATAAACAATATGCCAAAGTTATGTTATTGTCCTAGAATCACGCAGGCAGTCGCACCACGAAGGCGGAACACGCGAAGCAGGCTGGTTATCTGGCAACCACTTGTTCTTGGCAATAAACTAGACCTAGTATCAAACAGAAAAGGGATAACAATGTATGACTTTTGGAAAGAAAGAATAAAAGAAAGAAAGAAAGAAAGAAAGAAAGAAAAAAAAAAAGAATGAATGAAAAAAAAAGAAAGAATGAAAAAAAAGAAAGAAGAAAAAAAGAAAGAAAATAAAAAAGGAAGAAAGAAAAAAAAAAGAAAGAAAGAAAAAAAAAAAGAAAGAAAAGAAAAAAGGAAGAAAGAAAAAAAAAAGAAAGAAAGAAAAAAGAAAGAAACTAGACCTAGTATCAAACAGAAAAGGGATAACAATGTATGACTTTTTGAAAGAAAGAAAAAAAGAAAGAAAAAAAAAAAAACGAAAGAAAGAAAAAAAAAAAGAAAGAAAGAAAGAAAAAGAAAAAAAAGAAAAAAAAAAGAACGAAAGATAGAAAAAGAAATTTAAGAAAAAAAAAGAGAAAAAAACTAGACCTAGTATCAAACAGAAAAGGGATAACAATGTATGACTTTTTGAAAAAAAGAAAGAAAAAAAGATAGAAAAAAAAAAAAAAGAAAGAAAGAAGAAAGAAGGAAAAAGAAATTTAAGAAAGAAAAAAAAAAGAAAGAAAGAAATGAAAAAATGAAAAGAAAGAAAGAAAAAGAGCAAGAAAGAAAAGATAGAAAGAAAGAAGAAAGAAAGAAAGAAAGAAAAAGAAATTTAAGAAAGAAAAAAGAAATAAACTACACCTAGTATCAAACAGAAGAGGGATAACAATTGTATGACTTTTTGAAAGAAAGAATAAAAGAAAGAAAGAAAGAAAGAAAGAAAGAAAGAAAGAAAAAGAAAGAAAGAAAGAAAAAAGAAAAAAGAAGAAAGAAAAAAGAAGAAAGAAAAAGAAATTTAAGAAAGAAAAAAGAAAGAAAGAAAGAAAGAAAGAAAGCCAGAAAGAATGAAAGAATTAAAGAAAGAAAGAAAGAAAGAAATGAAAAAATGAAAAGAAAGAAAGAAAGAAAAAGAGTAAGAAAGAAAAGATAGAAAGAAAGAAGAAAGAAAAAAGAAAAAAAGTAAAATAAAGAAAGAAAGAAAATGGAAAGCAGAAGAAAGGAAGAAAGAAAGAAAGAAAGAAAGAAAATAAAAGCAAGAAGAAATGAAAAGAAAGAAGGAAAGAAAGAAAATTGAAAGCCGAAGAAAAGAAAAGGAAAGGAAAGGAAAGGAAAGAAAAGAACCGACGAGCGAAAGAAAGAACAAATAAAGAGAGTTCAGATTACCATCAAGATATGGTAAAATAAAATTAAATGAGCTTGTGTATGTTTATCCAACGAAAATCATTTCTGCATTTCTACACAGGTAAATATTTGTCTTCACTCCGACAAAGTTCGTGTATTATCCCATTAAGAACTTGTTCAGAGTATGTCATACGTGTTAGTTCAACGGTTGAAGCTGAGTAGTGAAAAAATACTTCCTTGACAACCAAACGGCAGAACTTAATTTTTTTGGGGGGCAAGAACGTACTCATCTAGCTAGCAAGTATAATTTGATCGAACTGCAGTCATAGGGTCACCAGAGCACTCGACATAAAAATCAAAAAAGGTAACTCAAATCTTAATTAGATTACGATAAGGTTTCTACATATATGTTTTTATTGTTTTCGACCTAGAAATATAGGTGTGTATATATATATATATGACATATATATGTAGAGAAAACTTCGTAATCTGATTAAAGAAACACTACGCACGAATAAACCTTTAACTCAAATCTTGTTTCTTACTTTTTGCAGCATTCATTGATAGTGAACATACACAAAACCTTGAAATATATAGTTTAATTTTTCTTTCCCGTGCACACTGAGACAGACGTGTCAATGTGTTTTTTAATAGTGTTCCTAATGTCTCAGAAATATACTCAAATGCGTCATATTATGAAGAAAACTTAACCAAATTGTGTGTCAACTACTGATAACAGGGAAAAAGGGAATACGACTTGAAACTTTGAGGTAACTGTTGGCGAGCTCTTTCTTTTCATATCTTATTTAATTTCTTAATATTTTTCACGCAAAAAGGTGAGCTAGAATGCGATTAATATCAACGATTTCAGTTAAGAACCCCAAACCCTTTTATTAAATTTAGCAGAAGCTGAAATGGCGTTAAAAATTCAAAATATAAGGCGAATAAGAAAGTTTCCTTTTCTCCCCATCAACCCCTTAATTCACAGTTGCGTAGTGAAATAAAAACCGTTAGCTAACAAAATAAACAAAGGGATAATCCATCATAGATCCCGCTATATGATTGGTTAAGCTGCTTAGAGTCAATTGTCTAAAAACAGAGAGAAACATGAGATTGTAGATGCAAAAAGATAGAACTGAAACAGGTACCAAACTTCTGCGGGCCTGCATGTTAAATCAAACATTATAAAACTGTTACTCACTGACATTCTTAATTTAATTATAACATTTCAGTTTACAAGAATCAAACCAGAACGTTGGAAATGTTTCGTCGTCGTTCACGACTCTTGGTTGCCCTTTTAATCCAGCTTTTGTGTCAGAAAGGTATGATGAATATAACTCGCTGCAATAGAAATGAATTGCCATCGTCTCATCAACTAACATCCAACCATCCAACCATCCAACCATCCAACCATCCAACCATCCAACCATCCAACCATCCAACCATCCAACCATCCAACCATCCAACCATCCAACCATCCAACCATCCAACCATCCAACTATCCAACCATCCAACCATCCAACCATCCAACCATCCAACCATCCAACCATCCAACCATCCAACCATCCAACCATCCAACCATCCAACCATCCAACCATCCAACCATCCAACCATCCAACCATCCAACCATCCAACCATCCAACCATCCAACCATCCAACCATCCAACCATCCAACCATCCAACCATCCAACCATCCAACCATCCAACCATCCAACCATCCAACCATCCAACCATCCAACCATCCAACCATCCAACCATCCAACCATCCAACCATCCAACCATCCAACCATCCAACCATCCAACCATCCAACCATCCAACCATCCAACCATCCAACCATCCAACCATCCAACCATCCAACCATCCAACCATCCAACCATCCAACCATCCAACCATCCAACCATCCAACCATCCAACCATCCAACCATCCAACCATCCAACCATCCAACCATCTATGAAACAATGTTTAATCTCAAAAGTGTCGTTTATTCATTGAAAATAAAAAAATAAAAGATAAAAAAAATCATTATCTTTTCCCATGATTATCATTCAAGAAGTTGATGGGTTACCTTTATTTAACAGGGAAATCAATCAAGTGCTCAGCCTGTTTATCATTCGGGACTTCCGTCACGCAATCTTCATGTGGCAAATCACACCTGTCGTCAGTGGATTGCAGTAAGATAAACGCCGACACTTGCTACAGAATGACTTACACAACGACCGTGACACATAACATGACAATCCTTAAAATCCAGGAAAACTGCACTTTTAACTCGATATGTCCGAGATTGTGTGATCTAGCTAGTAAAGCATCCGCGTTCAAACTGGACAGCTGTCACGTTCTCTGTTGTCATAGTGATATGTGTACCAAAAAGTTTCCAAATATAGGCCCAGCAAAGAATGAAAGTCCTCTATTCGTGTCCTTTGTAATAATGGTGCCCCTCGCTCTGTTTTATCAGTTTCTATAAAAATATTATTGTGAAGTCGAGATTTTAGTTTGTACTTTTATAGTATAGTACAAACTATGTTATTCGTCGTTGTTCAACATTAAAAACTAATAAAGTAAGTACTAAAATTAAAAACGTCGTGTAGTCAGGGCAAACAACTGAAATATCATAAACCCCCTCCCACCTGGTTAAAAGCCGAAAAGCCCACTAGTTTGCTAACGCAAATATCATTTCAAATATCAAATATCATATCATTTCATTCAGGACTGAAAGTACTTTCCTAAGGCCAGCGTTTGAAAGGTTTTTGAAAGACTTTTCCTTAAAAAAAAATGCCACTTTTACTTTTACTTTTTTTTTAAATTTCCGATATTGCAATATTCGAACATGATATTTAGCATGTTGCTTCACAGGGAGCCCGGCTTTCCTTTGCCGCATTCAATATTCGTTATTCTTTACGTAATTGCTTTTTATGGGTTTCCTGTGGTTTAAGGTCGGCTTCCTGTGGTTTGGGATCGGTTATGGTTACCTAAGCTGTAATCAGATCTGTACTGTAAATTGATAGCCGATTAAGCTCAAATCAATAACCGTTGGTAACGCACTCTCTTTATAGAAAGTGCGTTACATTCAAACAACACAGGCAACCCATAAAGAGCACGTTACCAACGGTTATTGATTTGAATTTAATCGGCTATCAATTTACAGTACAGATCTGATAACAGCTTGTGTAACCGAAGCCGATCTTAAACCACAGGAAACCCATAAAAAGCAATTACGTAAAAAATAACGAATATTGAATGCGGCAAAGGAAAGCCGGGCTCCCTGTGGTTGCTTATGGCCAAAACTGAAAATAAAGTTTACTGTAGACTCGCGGTACTCGTAGTCGTTGTGTCAGTCAAACTTAAAGTGCATATAAGGGTTCGCCAGTTTGTGTTTAAAATGAAAGTTCTGACCCTAAAAATCACATAATCAAGGCACGTTTTTTGAAAAAAAGGCGAATTTATACAAATAATAATGATAATAATAATGACAATAATAATAATAATAATAATAATAATAATAATATTTAAGCACTTATACTGCGCGATATTCATAAAAATGATCAATCGCGCATACATATGCTTAATGTAATATCGACTTATATAAATATTATATAGGTTAAAATACAAAAAAAATAAAAACGTATAAAAAAATCTAATGATAGAAAAGGATTCTAGAAAATGGTAATAATATCAACGATAATAATAACTAATAATTAATCAGAAAGTGACTTAACAATAAGCCAACCTAAAAAGATATGTCTTTAACTGATGTTCAAATATAGTGATTGTTGTAATTTGACGCAAATCTATAGGCAGAGAATTCCATAATTTAGGGGCCGCAATGGCAAATGCTAAACCCAAAGAAAATACAAGTAAAGAGTGGGATATCCACGGTATGCAACGAGAAACCATTGTATAACCATTTTATCCCACACCATAGAAAATACAAATTCGTAAATTCAATGCGCAGTGCATGATGGGAAGGAAGAGTGAAATACCGACGATATACAACTGCTTTCCTGCTTTCTGATTGGCTGTATTTTCTATGGTGTGGGGTATTAAATAGAAAGAGCACTTATAAAAAAAAATTCACTGCGTCGAGGAAGTTCCAAATAAGGCATAGAGAAAATTCATACAAAAGGAGAAAAGAATGATTCCCTTTTCGACGACATAAGACTTTTAATTTTCCATGAGCGAATATCACGGTTTGCTTTATCCGAAGGCTCTTTAAAATTTCGGAGCAAATTTACCCTTTTAGCTTGGGCGCCATGTTTCCCTATTTCAGACCACTTGTCATTACGAAGACGTAGCCAGGATTAAAAAAATACACCAAAACAAAAACAAAAAAAACATTGGTTGGTTGGTTCATATCACATTGGATTGGCAATGGCTTCGAAAAAAAATGGCTTTTGAAAATGTTAGCGTTGAATTCCGAAAGGGAGATCGATTGTGTGGTTGTATCAAATATCGGACTAAGGTTCTGTGAAAGAATTTCGGCGTGATGTGTAATTTTGGCTGAACTAGAGGCGAATTATTGACCCTTATTGAGGGTTCGAGCGGCCTGAAGTACTTTAAGTACGAGGGATACTCCACCACGATACTCGCTCAATATTGCTGCAAATGAGCTGAAACTTCACAGAGATTCAAAGGAAAACACAAAACACAAGTTGGAACATTTATTTGTGTGATTTACTAATTTTTAATTTTTTCTAAAAATCGCCATACATTGCCTTATAAGTTCGATAGGATATCACAGAAACCCAGCTTGGGATACCTGTGCCTTGACTTCGTCTTTAGAGAGGAGATAAAATTTCCTAAAATCGCCTTAAAATGCAACCAAACCGTCAACAAACCACAAAACATGCAATAAAACATTGATATACCGGTAAAGAAACAATAAAATATGAAATTTATTTTATTTTAAAGAAATGTTTTGATCTGCCATACATTCTCTCTATATATATTCAGAACCATAGCTTGGGCTACCTGTGGTTAATTGATCAATAAAAACAAATAAACGGAATTTGATAAGCCTGAGTCAGATCTTCAATGAAGATTAACTATTACATCAATTTGGGAAAATGCAAGACAAATCATTAACGCGCGTTAATTTAAGGAAGTTCGCTCCTAGTAGTTTTTTTTCTGACAATACTTAAGTTCTAAATTAGATTGATCGATTATATCAGAAATCGAAGTGACTTTTCTTCAAGGAATAAAAAACAGTTTTCCGTGTATTATACTCTGATAAAGACACGCGGGATGTGGAGAGAACACGAGAGAAGCGTAGGAAACCACGAAGCGTAGGAAACATGGCTTTTTGACCAATCAGAGCGCGTGTAATATCAAAGTTATTTTATAAATTCTATTCTTTTATAAGAGCTCAGTCGCAAGGATGGTACCACAATACCATCCATCCAACTGCCCTTCTTTTGTTATGTATATTATATAAGGTCAGTCTGAAGGATGGTGGTACAATACCCATCCATCAAACTGACCTTGCAAATTTATCATGATGGGATCATTGCGCGAGGCCAGTCTGAAGGATAGAACACAATACCATCCATCAAACTGACCTTGCAAATTTATCATGATGGGATCATTGCGCGAGGCCAGTCTGAAGGATGGAGCACAATACCATCCATCAAACTGACCTTGCAAATTTATCATGATGGGATCTTTACGCGAGGTCAGTCTGAAGGATGAAGCACAATAACATCCATCAAACTAACCTTACAAAAGTATCATGATGGGATCATTGCACGAGGTCTGTCTGAAGGATGGAGCACAATACCATCCATCAAACTGACCTTGCAAATTTATCACGTTGGGATCATTGCGCGAGGGTCAGTCTGAAGGATGGAGCACAATGCCACCCATCAAACTGACCTTGCAAATTTATCATGATAGGATCTTTACGCGAGGTCAGTCTGAAGGATGAAGCACAATAACATCCATCAAACTAACCTTACAAATGTATCATGATGGGATCATTGCACGAGGTCTGTCTGAAGGATGGAGCACAATACCATCCATCAAACTGACCTTGCAAATTTATCACGTTGGGATCATTGCGCGAGGGTCAGTCTGAAGGATGGAGCACAATGCCATCCATCAAACTGATCTTACAAATTTATCATGATGGGATCTTTGCGCGAGGTCAGTCTGAAGGATGGAGCACAATACCATCCCCCAAACTGACCTTGCAAATTTATCATGACGGGATCATCGCGCGAGGTCAGTCTGAAGGATGGAACACAATGCCACCCATCAGGCTGACCTTGCAAGTTTATCATGATGGGATCTTTGTGCTCTAAAGGATCGTGACTCAGTTCAATTCATCAACCTGACCTTCCAAGGATATACTATATGATGTGATGTTTGCGCGAGGTCAGTCTGAAGGATGATGACACGATTCCATCCATCAAACTGACCTTGCTATATATCACGTGTTGTTTGCGCGAGCTAAATTTACTAGTGTTGAATATGTAATTTTATAAGGCACCGAAAATCATAAGATTTTATTCAGCACGGTTAATACTCCCGTTTCGAGTTCTCTTTTACGCTGTGTTAGCCTTAAAACCGTGTAATATATTCTTTTATTCAGTAACAGCCCGTGAAAATTCAAGAGATCTGTGTGTAAAGAAGACAATAAAAATACTTTGAAATTTCACGAGTTTTATCTAAATTTCTGCATAATTTACGCACAATTGAGGCTAACACAGCGTAAAAGAGAACTCGAAACGGGAGTATTATGGATTCAAGAGGGAGCTCTCAACTACGAGATTATTATCGCTCGCACCAAAAAAAGGTTAACCGGAAGGATGGTAACAAAATTCAACCCATGAAATGGACTTTCCTAGGTTATCATTATGGGATGTTTGCTCGAGGTCAGTCTGAAGGATGGTTGCACAATTTCATCCATCAAACGGATCTTCCTAGGTTTTACTATATATGAAGGGATTTTTGCGCGAGCGCTAAATTTACTAGTGTTCTATGTGTTTTAGAAATGTGTTAGGTGCAGAAAATCATATCAAAATCTAGAATTCGAAACCCTAACAATTATTTTCAAAACGTTAATGATTCACTGACAGGGAGCTCGTATCTGCAAGATTGATATCTCTGCTCGCAACGCTCGCAACAATAAAAGGTCAGTTGGAAATATCCGTGTCAAAATATTCTGAGGGATTGGAAAATGAAACATCCCAAACTGATTCTTGTATACGTCGTATCTGGGCTTTTCAAAACACATCCCACATGGAAAGAAATTACCACAGCGACAAAACTATCAGCAACGCAAGCGACATGCCGGGTGTGCTGGTGCTAGCAAGGGATTAATCACCTACGGTCTAGGGGCCGACTAACCTTTACATTAGGCTTCGGCCGAGCTTCCTGATCAGTCAGTAATGTCCTAGTAGTGTAGCGGTGTTGGGGCCGAAATCTCCAGCATAGAAAGTAAGTCCATACGATGCTTCAGCACTCGATGTCTGGAAGTATGGTCCTGGTTAACAAATCAATACCGAAAGACCTGAGTCTTTCTTAAAGAATAATAGGAATCCTAAATGTATACGTCACTTGTAACCAATGTCGGTATGATTGATGGAATTGTGCTACCATCCTTCAGACTGACGAAATTTCAAAATGATAGGTGCTATATTGTAAGAATTTCTGCCGTCCAAAGTCAAAGAGGTGAGCACAAGAAAAACTGTAGACAGCCTCCTTAAATATTATCAAAACATTTTTTATCTATTTTGCATTAATCACAAAAAATCATGCGAAGAAAAACAATTGCAGCACTAAAATAAATCCAGTGTTTTTTAATTTTCAACCCTAACGTATAACACCTGCACCGATGAATTGATGGAGCTTCATTTATATTCATAAACTTCAAAAACAAGTTAATTTTAGGCTTTAGCCAGCTGGTCAGTTATACTCTTCGAATCTCGAAACGACAGTTGATAGCTTCTTTTCAAGGCAACCTTTCGAGCTCTAAATTATTCTTGATTTGAAAGTATATGAGCATGCCAAACATGGCTAACATTGCATTGGGAATCCATTCAAGTGTTCAATCTTCCTCAGAAGCGAATCTCTTTAAAATCACTGGATTTAATTTTGCTTTTTACTGTTCTTTCGCCCTGTTCGGCTTGACTCTTTTAGTAGGAGTTAGTTTGAACATCTTTTACTTATGGTGGTCGAGATACCAAGCCAGTTCTAAAGGCTGTAATCGAGACAATCCCTTTCTGCGAAGCATTGCCATTGCTAATCTCATTCTGTTGGTTGCTTTACCTTTGGATGCTGGATATCTTACCTATGGATCATGGGTTTTCAGCAAAGAGTGGTGTAGGCAAGTTGAAAATATAATTTTTTTAATTTTTAATTTTTTTTAACTATTTTTATTTTATTTTATTTTATGTTACATTTTGTCACTTTTCACTGTTTCTTTTAAACTTTCTTTCGATTATTTTCATGAGTATGGCCTTCAGTAGGAATATAGGACCAAAACATATTTTCCTCGATTGTTTCCTTCATTTTTGAAATTCGTTTGTTTCTTTTTGTTTTATTTTTCCGTCCTTTTTCAAATCAAGAATTGAGCGCAAAACCAGTTGAAATTTAAAGACAAGGAATAAGAAGATTAAAGGGGTATAATGTATTTATGCAAGTTAGAGTCTATTGGTCAACACTTTGACCTATTCCATATGTAAAAAAAGCTATTTTAATTTTAATTTTTAAGCTATTTCTATTTTTTTATCGTGTGAATGAGGATTCGGGCAATATTCAAGTTGATAATTTATTCAGTAAATAAATTTGGTAGATAAATATTGTTGGAAATCTTTCTTGTTATTAGCCAGCCAGGTGATCTCGCAGAAGGCGCGCAATGCATTATTGTTGTTTTCATGGCGGTCCATCAGGGAGGGGTTGGATACAGCGCGCGAAGCATCACGGTAGTGAAAACTGCCAAATCAGAGCCCTCTATATAGAACTGAAAATGCAAGTGCTAAAGTTAATATATTTCATAGCATTTAGTTGTTCATTTTTAAGATGGAAGTTTGTAGGACTAAAGTGTATCTTGTGTAAATATTGCTTATGTGAGTATTATGTGGGTATAGTTATAGCGCAATTGAATATGTACATAGAGTTTTGCGCTTTATAAGTTATTAAATTATTATTATTATTATTTATTTTTATCGTCATTTTATTGCCGTGTGTTTATTTTGATCTCCAGTAATTTCGTCTGAACTGCTTGTTTCACACGTGCACTGCATGCTTCACATCTTGTATTAAACTAGAACAAAATGTAAAGGAGGAAATTGCATTTTTTATGTGGTATAAACGCTACCCAGGGCTTCCCAGTACTTTTTGATATAAAGATTCATATTGAGGCCTTTCTTAAGCTAGGTACAATTTGGTAGTTTGTAAGACTCGGGTACAAAAAATGTGATTAATTTTATTTTATTTTATTTATCCGAAAATTTGTGTATGGTATATAAAATAGCTAACTGACTTTCTGGTTTTCCATAAACGTTTGACTTTCTCGCGTTATTTGTTTACAAATGCGCAAATGAAGACAAATTGACGTTTTGTCCCATGATGCTTCGCGCGCTGTACCCCACCCCCCGGCGGTCCATAGGCCATTTTTGAAGATCAAAAAAATTATTTATCGGCAGGATAACATGCAGCTTAAACAGGCTGTAGCTGAGTCTATTTTACAAGAAAAACCTTCCAAAGAAATTAAAAAAAATTGTCGTATCGAAGATTTTGATTCCTAAAAAAAATACCTATTCTTCAGTAACAGAAACAATTCCCCTTGAGAGCGTGGTTTTGGATAGTTTTGCGCGAATAAAGTCGTTTTTCTTGCTACATATGTTATTCAAAAAGAAATATATATGGCCTATTAACAATAATTATTTATAGAATATGTGATATTTCACATTTCTGGTGCTATCTTGGCTTATATTATTAGGAAGTTGAAATAGTTCACTTAATTTTGCTTCAAATAGCGAAAACTTCAAAGATTCATCTTTTGTATTTGAACTAATTAACGGTTAAAACGAACAAAAGCCTCAAAGCAAGCATCTCACAAGATATTTATTTACCCTGCATTGACGCTGATAACAAAATGAACACACGATAAAAGGAGTTTTTCCACAAAAATCTTGCAAAATTTCGCAATTTGGCAAAGACTTTATTCCAATCTTTTTGATAGACCGCCTGGCTGAATTTAAGAACGCGCGGCGATTGGTCAAATATTGATGAGCTCAGTGTCAAATTAAGATCACCTGGGGTGGACATCTGGTCTAGCATTAAAAGCACTACAAAATGATTTAAATAAGAGAATAAAATTAAAATATTAAAAAGTTGAAATCCATTCATTGATCTATTCATCTTTTCATCTTTTTATCATGATTATCTATCCATTCATTCGTCACATTCACATCTATCCATCTACCCATTCATCCATCCATCCATCCATCCATCCATCCATCCCTCCCTCCCTCCCTCCCTCCCTTCCTCCATCCATCCATCCATCCATCCATCCATCCATCCATCCATCCATCCATCCATCCCTCCCTCCCTCCCTCCATCCCTCCCTCCCTCCCTCCCTCCCTCCCTCCCTCCCTCCCTCCCTCCCTCCCTCCCTCCCTCCCTCCCTCCCTCCCTCCCTCCCTCCCTCCCTCCCTCCCTCCCTCCCTCCCTCCCTCCCTCCATCCATCCATCCATCCATCCATCCATCCATCCATCCATCCATCCATCCATCCCAGCAATCCATCCATGCATCGATTTTTCCTTTTCGTCTGTTTGTCGTCCTCTCATCGGCTGTCTAATATTGACATAGTATATAGTTACACATGAAGCTAACGGTCCGTTTCTATGCATGTACCTGTTCTTTTCAGTATTTACCACATAATCACCCGCTCTATGTTCTTCACGATTGCATCCATCCTCGTTCACTACACCAGGGACTCGTTCCAGCCCTATGGGTTCCCTAAAGGAAAGCTTGGATTGAGTACGAGCTGGATGATAGGTAAGGATATGATGACTGCCGACTGCGCATGCTCGTAAGTTCGTCGTGTTTACAAAGAAAACCATTGGAGATTTACCGGCGTTTAGTAAATCTCTAAGTTAAGTTAAGGCCGTTTTCTTTCCCTGGTCAAATAATATGAGAGAAATTCGCATCATATAATACATGTAAATCTCGAATGGTTTTCTTCGTAAACTCGACTCGTCTATGAATTTTCTGCCGAACTTCCGAGCATGCGCAGTGCGTTTTTCACCCGTGTCACTTCGAGTAAGTCTAAAGTGGTATCAGAAAAAGAAGAAAAAAACCAGAAAGATAGGCGGACAGAGAAACATAGGGCTAAGGGCTGACAGACTGAGAAACTGACGTAAAAACTGACTGGGAAAGTGACTGACTGTCTGAATGAGAGACTGGAAAAATTACCAAAAAATTGCGTAATCACGTTGTTTAAATAAGTTTTCGAAATACCTTATTACATGAACTTTTCGTGACACTTTAATTTCGCGACCTTGAAAAATTGCGAAATTGAAGTGACGCGACAAATAAGTGGCATTCAACAGTAACCATTAAAAAGCAGGGATAAAAGACGTTGTATTGAGAACAAGGTACAAGCACTTCCAGTAGACTTTGTATTAAAATCAAAAACATGGAACTAAATTATTACTTTTTGCTGTTGAATATTATGCAATAAAGTCCTTTTGTTCAAAAAGTGTGTCTAATGGGAAACAAATCATGAATGATGCATTCAATGAAATCGTGACATTTTATAACAAAATCGTGAAATTTAAGTGTCGTGAAATATGTGACCTGTGAAATCGAAGGAAACATTGTCAGTTGAATGTATAGAGAAGCCAAAAAAGTGTAAGGACTCGGATCCTATCATGCTTTGTGCTAGATATTCGAGCTCGTGCACATTGGCTATTTGCCACTTTGGAAACGAGTAAGGGACTGGGGCGAGTTTTGAATTTTAATCTTATGAGCAAAAACGTTTTGTCATCTGATAAAGCATCTCATGATTAGTAAGTCTGGCAAATTTAAAGGTGTTTCTTAAAAAAGAAGCAGAGCTACAAGTCTTCAAAAGTGTTGAAGTGTTGACGCTTGTCCCCTGTAACCATACATTCTTTGTACATTTTTGACACTTTTGAATGCCAATAATTCTGGTTCTTTTCATTCGATCATGTTCAAATTTGCCAGACTTACTAATCTTGAGATGCTTTATCAGAAGACAATTTTGTTTTTGCTCATAAGATTAAAATTCAAAACTCGCCCCAGTCCCTTGCTCGTTTCCAAAGTGGCTGATTAACGTGTCGCGAAAATTTCATGTAATAATTAAAAAGACATATCAGTTATCAAGGCTGACTAGAGCTGTTTACTGTTTTTTAAGGCAATCTTCATTCTTTCAATTCTTTTCTTTTTTCCCTCAGGAGTTATCCCTTTTCTCCTCCTGTACTTCACTACCTTGAAGTTCGAAAGCAACCCTGGTTCGATCCGCTGCATTCCAGTCGAAAAGAGTGTGTTTGCTATGCCAATGTGTATTGCTTTGGAAATGTTCTACATTGCTGGTCTTCCTGTGTTAAGCATGATGTACTACAAGGGCAAATACCAGTTTCATCCTGACTATGAGACCGCGTATACAACTGGTAAGTCATTGATGGCCAGTAAAAAAACAAACTTATCGACAAGTGCCAGTATTTATCATGTGACATAAACTTTTAATTCATTTTGTTATACATGTGCCAACTAACTCCCTTTTAAGGTGTCTGACTACTTTTGAACATTCAATTCAGAGCCCACGATGTGCGCGGGCATAAAAACCGCATAATAACCTTGAAATTTTTATTGAGGAACCATACACGTTTTGAACTTCAACGGGGCAAAACCATAGAATTTTGCACGAGACTCAGTATTTTTTTTTTTTTTTTGGAATTTACTAAAACAAAAGGTAAAAAAAATATTTTGAGAAAGTTTGATCTAATTATTAGAACGTATACACGCATCTAGCATTCCGCGCTAATGCTCTAAGCGCAAGCTCAAGGGATTAAAAAGTGGGATAACATTTTGTAAAATATGCAATTTTTTGGTATATTTGACTCAAAATTCGCTTAACGGTACGTGATCTTGAATATTTAAGGAAAATTGTGTTTGACAAGAAAAATACAACTAAAATATAACATGTTTAACAAAATATTATCTCACTTTTAAATCCCCTGAGCATGCGCTTAGAGCAGTAGCGCACGGAATGCTTGATGCGTGTATAGAAAAAGCCTCGTACGTGTTTTTGTTGTTCTTATTTGAGAACGATTTTTGATTCATGAAACGAACAAAATGCTGAATTTTGAGCTTATTTAAAAACCTTTTCTTCAGATCTATATTTTCATTTAGGTTTGGAAAATAATCTTTAAATTAGATTCCCATAGCTTTGTTAGTTATCGAGTTTTTATGTTCAAAGCTAGGTTTCCGTCAATTTCCTTTCAAAAACTTGTCAAGATGGTAATATTCAAAATTCATTATCTGGAAAAGGACCTCGGGACAACCCAAAGGTGGCGTATATCTCCCTGCCCCCGAATGTACGTAGTTGAGCAGTATACGATATTTCTCCTTTCATAGTTTGCTTATAATTTTTAATCTGCCATATAGGTGTTGATGACTTTTGCAAGACCAAGTCACGTGACCTGTGCTCCAAGCTGTCATTGGTCCTTCTGATTTGTTATTTGCCATGGAGGTTTGTGGTGATATTTAACATGGAGTGGGCCTATAATATATTACCCCTGCACATGATTATATTTGGCGTTTTGCCCTTGATGCTGAGCTATGCTTTCACCATTGCCTTCCCTGTGATGTGTGTCATTGTTGAGAAGGGTATATTTACTGGCAACACCTATGCATTGGTAAAGCATAGTTATGGATCAGCTGATCAGCTCGAAAAGAAAGCACTTATTTAATATTAACACGTATTCATGCGTAACTCGCTTTAATCAGACACGTGATGGCCTTAGATTTAGATTTCATTTCATTTGATTTTGTTGTATATGTACATGTCACGTGACTGGCAGCTGCAAAAGTCCTGAGGAAAAACGATAAGCCAACCAGATTGAAAATCGTATTTTCCAAAAAAAGAATCAATCCCAGGCGTGTTTGCGCATTCAATGTTCGATGAGCAGTGGTGGTCGTGTTGGTGGTTGTGGGATGAGGGGTGGAAATGGCGGACAAGGAAAATGCACATGTGTGGCTTATTTTCAAGATTCCTGCTATAAAACCTAGCAGATTGAGCGTGTGGTGGTTGATGGGATTGATTCTTTTTCAATCACGGAAATCTTGCTTTGCGCGCCTAGTCATATCAACAGCTTAATTAAACGCTATAATAGTTTTGGTGTATCACTACCAGTTAAATTGGAAAAAAAACCGTGAAAGCAGCAGTTTTGTCGTCGTTTTTTCTCTGCTATGCCTTAGATGCTCATAGTAATAATTTGAATGATTCATGTCATGATAAGAGTATGCTGCTGCGTGTAAATATTGTTAAAGTTCCGCATATACTAGCAAATGGACCCTTCTCAAAATGATCTTGAATGCGAGCCATAGAAATACAAAAGAAATGCCATGAATTCCAACGAGAAAAAGTGTTGTATTTCCATGCTAGCCTTGCATCGAAGATATTAATATTGAGAAAGTCAATTGACAACTTTAGTAGTCGCTAATGAAAGCATGGACTCTTTTAATATAACCGCTGAATGATAAAATAATCGTAATAAATAGCGTCTTTAGAGGCGCATTTGAAAATCTCAATGCGCTTACAATAATTAAAATTAATTAGATATATGAGTAATTAATGAATCGTGATAATAATGCCATTGATTGTATATTAGTCAAATTTAAAAAGAGATTATACCTAGAAAAAAGATCATACTGTGCATTTTTGCTCTATCCATTGTATTCGTTCATTAACTATTGCTGGAGTTATTTTGGAGTACTTTAAGGTATCAGGATTTGATTAGGACCCCTATACTCGCTACCTCAAATTTCGCACGGGCTTTACAATATTTTGCCATGAAAGTATACATTTTCTGAAAGCTAAATAAATGTAGTTTTCGAATATCTATTTATAATTGTCTGTTTTGGAACACAAAAAACATATTTGTGTTCAAAGTGGCATTCTACCTCACTTCATTCGACGACTTCCCGCAGGGTCCGAATTTCCGCTATGTCGATCAAAATTACATTATAATACTCTGTGGATAATGAGCTTCAAAACGGTGTCTCAGATTTTTGATATCTTTTATAGATCGCGCGCAATGACGCATTAAATCCGGAAGTTTGAAATGTCGGTGGTTATGATTGCAAAATAGACAATATATTTTGAACGAAAAAACATTTCAAAAATCTGAGACACCGTTTTTTAGATCGTATTGTTATTTATCATAATCCAAAGTTTCAGTTCGATCCAATGTAATCCGAAAGAGCTACAATGTTTTTAAAACGATATTTTGGTCACACAAAAACTGCGGAGAAAGCCAATAACTTTTTTTGTGTCGCGAAACAGAAAATTCCATATTGATTTTTAAAAACTACGTTTATTTAGCTTTCAGAAAATGTATACTTTTATGTAATAATATTGAAAAGGCAGCGCGAAATTATGGTCGCGAGTAAAGTAATCTCGAAGGCCTCAAACGTATCCTGATACTTTAAGGTTTTGATACATATTTGGCAAAGTAGTTGAAAACCGTTAAATCCCGCTTTATGCTCGACGGGTTTTATTTCAAAAGTGCGTTAATAAGCCGATTAAAGTGAGGGTGATATTTCCTCACGGATAACAAAGATGACACGCAAGCACGCAAAGGTACTGTTTGGGTTGTTCGTTTCTTTTAGTAGGTATTTAAATTGTCATATATTTTAGACTGGTGTTTCGTATAAGAAGTCAGTAAAACTTAGGCACTATAGCTAAGACTGGATAACTTATTTGTTATCACAAAATTAATAGCCAGTGGCAATCCAAAGGGAATTGAAAAGCTGGTACTTATGTAGGAAGAAAAAACGGAGAAAAAAACTCGCAGCACAGGAGCACAGGAAAGGACCAACTAGAAACTCTGGTCGCATTCGGCACCAAGCCCAGCAGGACGCGAATCCGGATCGCATTCATGAGAGGCGAGCGCTGTCACCACTACGCCACACGTGCTTCCAAATCACGCTGATTCAACAATTTCTGCTTTTTCTGCCATCGAAACCTACTGAGTATTGCGCTTTTTTTGTCTCCCCTTGCGACCCATATGACTTCTTTTTTCCGTTTGGCTTCTGTCCATTATACTTACGAAGATTACGACGACCTTTGAGTTAGCATTTTTTTTTTATCTCAAAAGAAGCCACAATACCCCGCGGGCGAAGTTTTGAAATTGTGAGGTCGTTATCATATGGAATGGGTTCTATCATATCAAGAAAAATATGCTTACTAATTTCACTTGGCTATGGCTACGTGTTCTAATTATAACATTCGGATTACTCAGTGTTAGCCTCGTCTTAGTGTCCAACACTTGAGTATTCTACTTATAATAGTAAGTGCAACGTTTAACCTTAAGCAAGAGAGAATTTGAAACCAGAGTATTTACTACAGGGTGTTGAAGAGGGGGTATCAATCATGAATCAAGGACAATTTGTTCGTAAATTCACGAATCACGAAAATACGACAAATGTCTGAATAACCTTGATACATGCAAAGATCCAGGGAAATTAATGCAAAATCACGAATCACGTTCTTCGAAATAATAATAATAATAATAATAATAATAATAATAATAGTTTAATGAAACCTTTTGCAGCAGAGCTGAATTACAAGGATGTCAGCAAATACATTGATTATAGAAAACGAGTCTATAAATCATAAGCAGATCACGCATTCTTTTGATGAAGGTTCATCTACACGGGTAGAAAACTATAATACGATATATATTAAACTTTTGAGACACGCGTAATATATGAAGCTTTTTATTGAACTGCCGGCTCTCGCTGGAGCCTTGATCACAATAAATGATAAGTTGAAGTCACACTTCATTGCCTTTACGGGTCCTAGGGACCCATGAATGTATTATGCCGTCCACACATGTGGTAGTATTGTAATTAAGTATTGTAATTAACGACGAGTCGGGCCATACCAATGCACAACACTTACGTATGCTGAAATTATGACCTGACAACAACTGTTGTTCATCAACAATGAAATACGAGCATCTTTTGTTCAAATTCTAAAGATGTTCAAATTTCGTACAATCGCAAAGCGCACCTATTGTTCTTAAAGGGCACGAAATCGAAAATAGTGATAGAGCAAAAAGGTCTAGCTGGTTTTTCCAGATCACGCATCACAGGGAGATTCAAATTCATGAATCACGGAAAATGTTTTGGTGTTGAATTTCACGAAGCATGGTCCCAAAAAGGCTTAATCACGGCCAAGAAAAACCTCTTCAGCTAGCCTTTTGCTATGGGGTTTTCAGTACTGCCAAGACAATAACAGCTCGGAACACATCACTTCAATTTAGACAAGAAACAAAGATCAGTATATGAAATACAATAAATGTGGTCAGCGCTGCATGAGCATGAGGCTAGGGATTTCATGCATAAGAATTACTGCAATTTTCATAAATACGCGAACTCTGCAGTTGCGAGTTGCCCGTTGGAATTTGGTTTTTCACTGTCGCCAGTCAAAAATATAAAAGGTACCGACTGATTATTTTTAATCGATGTAAGCGAAAAACCAAATTTCAGCGTGCAGCTCGCAGATACCGATTTCGCATGTTTATGAAAATAGCAGTAAGAAAGGCCTAAAACAGCCTCGAGAGAAAATCCCATATTTTTATGCTTGCATCTAGTGAGGAAGGATCCGTATAAACTTCTTACACAAATTTTAAACTATCAATCAAGGAAAGCTAAAACTGTAATTGTTATCAGGAGAAGATCATAGTAACGTAATAACGTAAAAAAGGAGTATGGAAAACAATTTATACGTAGACAAATGCTTGTGATTATCTGAGCCAGAAAAGGCTTCTGCTTGAGGCTCCCGAGGTGGTGCTGTTGTTGTTGTTGTACTAGAGTTAAGCCGGTTACAGTAGTCTCCACGACAACATTTCACTTTGCACGTGATCCCTTGCTGCCCACACCTTGGATTCTTCTTAGCGTCACACATTTTGGCGCATCCTCGACTGTATTTCATAATATATCGATCACCCGTTGTTATCTTTAGTGTCAACCACACACATTGACCTATTGTTTCTTCTCCGCATATCGCATCTCTTGTCATATTGCTGCACTGTTCCCATGAGTTTGTGTTAGTGCACTGATAACAATGGAGACTGGAAACTAAATCAGAAAAGTTATAGTTAAAATCGATGAATATAACTGATGCTGCAGAAAAACAGCTCAGCACGTACATTTGCGCATGCCAAGATATGCCAAGACGCGCGTGCTGTGTGCAGTTATAAACCCCGCGGGTATTCATCCGGGTATTGGCAGAACACGGGAAAGAAGTGTTAGTGCGTCGCATAGCGGAGTGCTTTCTAACACCTCTAGAAAGTCAAATCTCCCATGCCAATGTCATAATAGACCTTTTTACCGATGCGGCGGCCATCTTGAATTCTATTGTTTTAAGTAAGACATTATGGGATGCTGAGGGACAGTTATTGGTAAATCTTATAGTGTGCACAGCTGTCAGGGTGTCTTTTTATATAATCTAACGTTATCTAATGAGAAACACATCTAAAAAACAATCGAATTTGCTGGTATTTTTAGCGATATGTGAAACAAAAGCGTAAAATTATTTGAGAAAGTAACTCCGCCACTCTATGCTTTATAAACATTTCCACGTTTGCCACCTTGGCATCCCATAATTTAAGATTTCTGCCAGATCATATTAGTAAAAAGGTATATTTCACAATGGCATCTTGAATGTTCTGTCAATCCCACGTTGACAGGCCCCCATTTGAACCAGGGTCAAGTAAAATGGACCGCCTGAGTGTCTAAAGATTGCTAACAATAACAATAATGAACATACTCTCAGTGCGCTGAACACATTATCATACGTAAAGACCCCTTTACGCAGATGAGGAGTAACCTATGCACAGCCAATATTTGTCAGACATAAAGCCAATGTTACACGAGAAGATTTGCAACGACGATTTTTCGCGATACGCCGTTACGCGAAAGGTTTATACCATGTAACATGCCAGATAAAACGATTTTTAGAGTAACTTCGACTTCATGTAACACGTTGTGAGTATCTTATCTGAAGTCAAAACCTCGCAACGTTGCGCGAAATAACTTGCGTACGGTGAGCAGAAGTCTACAGCTAGATAGTCCCTGGTGATACATTTCTTGCAGGCAAAGTTGTTGCAGAGGCGTTTTTTTTCCGTGCAGCTAACTAGATGTGTTGTTACAGAACTTGACATGTTTGTTTTACCGGAAATATGTATCTATTGATTAGCGATATTAAGCCTTAAACTTAACTCAAAACGGCAGGCGACGAACTCAGTTAATGAACTTTTGAACTCGCTGGCGGCATCAAAAACACAATGGTACAGTTTATGATAAGATAATGTCAGCGAGTCGTTTGAAGATGGTTTTGGTTTCCCATTGACTCCCAAGCACTAGAATTGAAAATGAGGTTTGGATATGTGATCCGATATGAAATTTCCATTGTGGTCATTTGCACGACGAAATTATTTGATTTTTCAATCCTTCAAGAATTCTATTGAAAGGCTTCATCCAGGGGAAAAATGATGCAGTTTTCCTCCACTACTTTTAAAAGATCAGAGATAAGATAAAACAAAAAAATTATAATAAAAACCTTTGAATTGATTGTCTGAAAGTTTTTTTAAAAAGATAGCATGAAAATGCCTATTGACTAACTCAGAAAAAATGTATTTATGGATACTTTAAGATACCATAAAATGAATAGTGCAGTCACAGTGCATTCAATAACAAGGAATTTCAAAGAAATGACGACATTTTAAAAGTTTTTTTTGACATGTTTCGACATGTTTAAAAATATCGTCGTTTCATTTATTCTTCAATTGCTTCCTTTATGTCCATTTAATATTAAGGAAAATTTGATATAGCAAGAGACTGGAATTGTGGTGTACTGGCTAAAATATTTATTTACCTTGTTTTGGTTTCTACAAAGCTCTCGTTATAATTTACCACGACTTCTAGAGCTGACGATGCATTTCAGTATTGTCGGGTCATCTAGTATTCTCGAAAAAATTTTTTTGGGGGAGATAGTTGCAAATGCAAATTACAAAAAAAGCAATACATATTTAATACTTTATATGTTGAAATTGTTTAAATATTTTTTTTTTGTAAATTGGTAGTAATTTATCGACGGCTCTTCCAACCGTATTTCGAGTTCAGCATTCAAATCTATCAAACAACCTCTTCTTTTTGAAGTCAGTGGCAACCTTTACTTATCTCATAAAATAGTTTTTGAGAAAAATCTTCAGAAGCACTCAAAGTCGAGATAGGCCATAGGTCCTTCAGTTTGATTGAAGTTGTTTAACTATTGATTCTGAGTGGGCTTGATCTTATCTCTCTGCTTTGGCTCATGATCATTCTGGCAACATTTACTAAACTTTCAACATCTAGTTATTGCATGAAATCGGATTTCTTAAAGGCGAAAGGTGTATTTAGACCGTGTTTCTCCCAATAGTTGTCTTTCAAACAAATGTCAACATTAAGGGTCGACTTTTTTCGTTTCAAAAAAAACGTTTCTTTCATGAAACGAGTGCCAAGCTAAAAACGCGTCATGCTAATTCTTGTTGTTAACTCTATTTAACTTCAGACGTCTCGTCTGCTAATGACGCATTTGGTGTAAACACTGTTTTTAACCAATTATACTAACGCATCTATCAACCAAACCAGCTCAATTGAGCTTGAATTAGCTGCCTTAGTAAGGGGCAGAAATCGCTTAACGAAAACGTCGAGCCCATGTCTTAAGAAATTATTCACAAATATTACGACTGAAAAACCACTCCAAATATCCTTTCCAAGTCGTGCCTTCACTGCAATTGTCGAATATTTTATGAAGTACAGTTCATTCGTTACTTCAGTTGGAGCGTGGTAAAGTGAATGGAAAAGTGAACGAGAGCTTAACTAGTGATGTTAATTTAAATGTATATTATTGAGTTCAAAGTCGATTGTTTCTCACCTGTCTGAATGACAAACGCTGCCATGAAAACACCAGCAATTATCTTCATGTTTGTGTCCAAAGTTATTTCCTCGTTCTTCACTGATTCGAAAGACCTAATATCCCTTCAGGTTAAAACTCGTGATTCCAGCTGGAATGCAAGGAACTTCGCTCGGAAGGAGTCAGATTACTAACACACATGTCAAACCTAGGGGTGGTTTCCTACCAAAACCACTAATAAAATTAAGGAAATCATCAAATAAAAAGACTGCCTGACCAAGCTCTGGGCTCCTTTATTCATTAGTGTGAGCCATTGAACTAAGTGCTTTAGAATTTTATTTGTGAAGACTTGATTGAAATCACAGAATCGAAATTTGACGCGGTTTCATGGTTTTTGCCCGCAGTACCAGGACCTTGCTCTCAGCAAGTGATAAGTTCAGTTCTTCATATTTAATAATTCTTTAGTTATCACTACTGAACATATGGCCTCTTGAAATAGAAGGTTTTTTTCTGACCTTGATCAGATCGTGAATTAAAGAAATCTTGACTTATCTCGGTTTCATGATTTCCTCGTAATACATAAACATATCATTGGGGATTTTAAGCTTTTTTTAATTTCATATTTTTTTCTAAACCGAATTAAAATCATTTTAAAAACACTTATTTAACTAATAGTGATAAGAAGATTGGTTAACTGATTTTCTGACAGACATGAGAGAGAGATGTGTATCTGACACTTAGGTTTTTGATAGAATTGGATTGTTTTCGCCTTATTCTCTTAGACAGAGGTAGAATCTCTTCCATATATTCGTTCTTTTATGATTGTATTCATTCATTCATTCATTCATTCATTCATTCATTCATTCATTCATTCATGCATCCATCCATCCTTCTATCCATCCATCCATCCATCCATTTTTTTCCTTTTTTTTTTTGTAATACTTGTTTTTCTTCACACTACGGCATACCTTTTCTTATTTATTCATCACTAGAATAGTTATAAGCGTCTAGCATCTAGGACCACCAGCAGAGAGGATAGTTTTCACAGCAATAATATCCTACTTCAAATGCAAATTACCTCGATCGTCAATGAATAATAATGTAATAAATTATTCATAGCTCAATATAAACTCACGAGAATAACTTTAAGGAAAACTAACAACACCACGATTTATCTTTCACCGAAGAAACTCATGTGATTTGTCATCAGGTCTTGGCAAAACTGCATCAAACAATGATTATGAGACCTAAAAGCTGAAAGACTAACTAAGCAGTTATCCAATGCATGAATACAAGTGATAGAGATGGCGGCGGTTTCTTTTTATTTCTCAGACAACTTGTGCAGAAAAAAAGGAAGAAAGAAAAAAAAAGACTTGACTTGACAGGCGCTGTTCTAACTTGAAAGTGAATGACAGTTTGGTTAAACATAAGGACCCCACATGGTGAAATGAATAATTTGTGTTTAAACACCTTGCAGCTTTCCGTTGGTAATAACAATTTGCATATTGAATAACTTATTACCTCCTTTAACGAAGGATTTAGTTATTAAGTCTTAAGATTTTTCCCTTCTTTTTTACTCTTTTTTTTCTTTTCTTTTTCCTTTTTCCTTTTCTTTAAATACTATTAGTAGATCAGCCCCTCATCACAGCCCATTACATCAATGTCTTTCGGTGCTAAAGGCGCCTAAGCCATCTGGATCTTTCAAGCAAACTCAAGCCGATACGCGTCTAACATGAAATTTAATTTGAGTGCAGCTAGGGCTGAACATAATCAGTTATTTACACAGGGTCGTCATGGAAACATCAGCGAAGAAAACATACCAAAAAGATCGTTGTTGAATTTTTCATTTTCAGTCAATGCTCGTCTAAGGTTAATTAAGAGACCACCTCAGAGTTTTTTTCGTTATTATGAAGTCTGTAAGCATTGAGGAACGTGGGAAATGACCCAAAAATCGTCTATTCTACAACTTTGCCTGAAGAAAACCTAAACTGAAGTAGCAAAATTCTCTTTCTCGTAGCCAGAACAATTACAAGTTTCCATTACATTCCAAATGTCATTTACAAAAGTATTATTTATTTGCATAACGGTTAATATAATGGCACGTGGTCTTTAAGGTATCAATATATGATTAGGACGCCTATACGCGCTACCTCAAATTTCGCATCGGCTTTACAATATTTTGCCATAAGAGTATACATTTCCTGAAAGCTAAATAAACGTAGTTTTTGAATATATAATTAAAATTGTCTATTTTGGAACACAAAAAAAGTTATTGGGTTCAAAGTGAAATTCTACCGTACTCCATTTGACAACTTCCTGCAGGATCAGGATTTCCGCTATGTCGATCTAAAATACATTAGCAGGCTCTGTGGATAATGAGCTTCAAAACGGTGTCTCAGATTTTTGATATCTTCTGGGAAGCACGGGTGGCGTAGCGGTGAGAGCGCTTCCCTCTCACCAAGGCGACCCGACCCGTCGTATGTGAGCAGAGTTGTTTGTTGGTTCTCTCCTGTGCTTCGAGGGTTTTTCCGGGTTCTCCGGTTTTTCCTCCCTCCTCAAAAATCAACTTCTAAATTCCAATTGGAATGCAGTGGAGGAATAGCCACTCTGTGGATTCCACTGTTTATCGCATTTATTTATTATTTATTTATTATTGAGATCGCGCGCAATGAAGCGTTAAATCAGGATATTTGAATTTTCGGTGGTCATAATTGCAAAATAGACAATATCCTTTTATTAAAACAACATTTCAAAAATTTGAGACACTGTTTTTTAGATCGCGTTATGATTTATCATAATCTAAAGTTTCAATTCGATCCGATGTAATCCGAATGAGTTGCAGTGTTTTAAGAAAGTTATTTTGGTCACTAAAAAACTGCGGAGAAATCCAATAACTTTTTTTGCGTCACGAAACAGAAAATTTCAAAATGATTTGTGAAAACTACGTTTATTTAGCTTTCAGAAAATGTGTACTTTTATATAATAATATTGAAAAGTCAGCGCAAAATTTGGCTCGCGCGTAAAGTAATCTTGAAGGCTACAAACGTATCCTGATACCTTAAGGGAAAACATCAACACCGCAAGATCTATTAGTGAGAGAACAACGCCTTAGCTGCATAGAACACCCAAAGTACTCCTACCTCCTCAGGACCTTCTTCTGCTGGTTTCTTCCCTACCTTAGCTGAAGGTGGCTCAGCACGAATAACGATGGTGAGGTTCCATCTATTCGGAAAAGAATTGTAGACACTGGACTTGTGGTTCTTCTATAGGAGCCCTGCATTCTTGTTACTGTTTTGGTAATTAATTCTACGACTTCATGTGGTGATCCTAACCCATGTCTGAGGTTTAACTACCTCTTTCTAAATCAATTAATAAAATCAGGATACAAAGAACTAAATGCTTACTCAAAGACACACTTACAACTGAACACACAAAACAACAACAACAACAAAGGCAAAATTGACAATAACAGTGACAAACAACTTAACTGGCAACAGCCAAAGAATCAAAAACAACAGGCCTTGTCAGAAACGAATAGCATGTCGGTAGTCAAGGATCAGTTTCACAATTACGCTTTAAACATTTTTGGTCTATCATTTTTTTCGGCTACGTGCGTTTTTAAAAAAATAGGTGAGATCAAAGATTGTACAAAATTTGAAGGAAGTATCAAGCGAAAAGAAAGAAATGTAAAAAATAAATAAAAGCTTGAGTAGGTATAGTCATATATTCCCACATACTGTCTGGAGTGATCAGGATATTCAGAAATGGGGGAAGGTCTTCGGAAGAGGATATGAGTAAGCAACTCACAGTTGGAATGGTTGATAGGCTGATTTATCGCTGCGGGGAGGAGGGTGGGTTGTCGAGCAAGTCGTTGTACGTCTGCCAGCGAAACGGTCTTTAGCGGATTTTTTGATCCAAAGCCGGTTATTTTTACCAAGCCGAGCACGTAGTAGTGTGAAATGCAGTCCTTTGGAACAAATTCCTCATAAAAGATCGTGAAAATGTTGAGATATTTGTGGCATTGTGCGTAAAGTTCCCAGTGAGAATAGTCCCCTTTTTACGTGACTTCATGATCAAAGCATCGCATTTTGGAGGATAAAAAAAAACCAATCTCCTGAGAATTGGAACCACAGGGAGCCCAATTTAGATAAATTAAAAGGTAAAAATAAAATCAGGAAAAATCAAGTTTGATATTTTTTCTTTGATTCCAGGTCAAGTTAATGTTCTCTATATAATACGAACGAGCAAAAAATCCCTTAAAAAGATGTACCAGAATATTTGTTTCGCGCGCGACTTCCCCTATGGTTACCGTGTCTTGAAGGATGATGAAACATATCCAATATTTGTTTGCACGCAGGCATGAAGTTAATATTTGACTATGTGTCTTCTGCGAAATGATTTATTTCTTGAACCAAGCTTTCGGCCATCTTGGCCATCATCAGGGTTGTAGTACACGTATTATGTTTAAAATAACGTACGTAGTTAACAATAAGCGCGCGCATACAGGAACAATCATAGAAAATACAGCAGCGCGAGCTAATAAACTGAATAGAGCGCGCGGAAGGACAAATTAACAACGTAACAATAAATGGAAAGAAAGAAAGAGATATGACACCAACTGAATGGAAATCTTAAAATTAGCTAGATGAAATAAAAACCTTAAATAAATTTCAATAACTGAACATAAGCGTCAGGTAATGTTGAAATGATGAAACATGTTTTCGATCAAGGGATGCAACTCGCTGCACCGATCGAAATTTCGAATACACGTCACTATCAACAAAATTTCACCCTTATTTTAGACCCAAAACTCCAGAAACAACTTGACCAAAATAGTCTCTAAGAATGGTGCTTCATTTTTTAACAACTCTTTGGACTCTCCTTTACGGTTTTCTTCTCGAAAAAAGCGAGGGGAAAAAGTTTTCATCCAATGCAGAGCTTTCGTCCGCAGTGTTGTACAAATAGTGCGTCCCAAATTGCGTCAGCAACGGTGCGAGATGACTTGCTTTCCCTCGCTCGGGAATTTTTCGACACGAGAAAGTAAGCACTACCGTCCCCCCCAGAGGGCTAGTTTTGTCTTTCAAAACCACACGAAAAAGTTCTCGATGGCCGGCATTTTTAACTGGGAAAAAGATAGATAAGTACAAATTTCTACACACAACAGTAAATTTATACATGTAATATATTCTTTACTATTATTAACAGCCCATGGAAATCAGTTGAGGAATGTGTACAAATGAACAATACAATTCCTTTAGGATTCCACAGGTTTTGCTCTCCGTACTGAATATTTTACTCACAATTGAGGCTTAGACTGAGCAATAGAGAACTCGAAACTGCAGTATTGACACACACGAAAGAAATTACCTTATTTGAAAATTTAGATTTGAGATATAATAACGTTGCCGTCTTAGATCATTGACAACCCCACTTAACTGCGGGCCACAAGTTTATTAGTGTTTTTTTCACTATTTCTTGTAATACCCTCGGGAAATAAAGACGTTATTATATATTTATCATTATTTATCATCCTGAACAGCTTCTGATGATAATTTCTTGACCAGATTTATTACATTCTCAAAATTTGGGAAACCATAGTCCTCACACAAGTTGCATAGTCCTGCTAACATTGAGTTTTGCCTGAAGTTCTTTGGAAAATGTGCATAAATATATGCTCGTTTAACCCCATTGGAAAACTCCAGTAGATACTATTGAATTAAGGATTTCACTGAATCTTGCCAGTAGCTTACAGGGCACTCTTCCTTGTTCGCAACAACACTCCTGGATAGAAATCCATCTAGGCCATCAAGCGCATCTGGTGAGACACATTGACGCGTAAACTTTAAAGAAGGTGGAGGCACCCCTCCTCGATCAAAGAGAAGACAGGTGACCCTGGCAGTAGTAACTCTTTTGGAACACATAAAGAGATTGGTTAGGAAGGTTTGCTGGTATCTAGTGCCACAATAGAAAGAAGTCTCCGTCTCTCTGCACCATAGTATTGACCCTTCCAATGCTCTTTGCTGCCTGGACCCTACTTTTGAATTGTTGGGCTGTAGATCCCTCAAATGTGATCGTACTACTTTCTTTGGTCCTTGCGCTCTATTCAGTTTATTAGCTCGCGCTGCTGTATTTTCTATGACAAATATTCTGGTACATCTTTTTAAGGGATTTTTTGCTCGTTTGTATTATAGAGAACATTAACTTGACCTTGAATCAAAGAAAAAATAATTAAACGCGATTTTTCCTGATTTTATTTTTACTTTTTAATTTATCTAAATTGGGCTCCCTGTGGTTCCAATTCTCAGGAGATTGGTTTTTTTTTATCCTCCAAAATGCGATGCTTTGATCATGAAGTCACGTAAAAAGGGGACTATTCTCACTGGGAACTTAACGCACAATGCCACAAATATCTCAACATTTTCACGATCTTTTATGAGGAATTTGTTCCAAAGGACTGCATTTCACACTACTACGTGCTCGGCTTGGTAAAAATAACCGGCTTTGGATCAAAAAATCCGCTAAAGACCGTTTCGCTGGCAGACGTACAACGACTTGCTCGACAACCCACCCTCCTCCCCGCAGCGATAAATCAGCCTATCAACCCTTCCAACTGTGAGTTGCTTACTCATATCCTCTTCCGAAGACCTTCCCCCATTTCTGAATATCCTGATCACTCCAGACAGTATGTGGGAATATATGACTATAACTACTCAAGCTTTTATTTATTTTTTACATTTCTTTCTTTTCGCTTGATACTTCCTTCAAATTTTGTACAATCTTTGATCTCACCTATTTTTTTAAAAACGCACGTAGCCGAAAAAAATGATAGACCAAAAATGTTTAAAGCGTAATTGTGAAACTGATCCTTGACTACCGACATGCTATTCGTTTCTGACAAGGCCTGTTGTTTTTGATTCTTTGGCTGTTGCCAGTTAAGTTGTTTGTCACTGTTATTGTCAATTTTGCCTTTGTTGTTGTTGTTGTTTTGTGTGTTCAGTTGTAAGTGTGTCTTTGAGTAAGCATTTAGTTCTTTGTATCCTGATTTTATTAATTGATTTAGAAAGAGGTAGTTAAACCTCAGACATGGGTTAGGATCACCACATGAAGTCGTAGAATTAATTACCAAAACAGTAACAAGAATGCAGGGCTCCTATAGAAGAACCACAAGTCCAGTGTCTACAATTCTTTTCCGAATAGATGGAACCTCACCATCGTTATTCGTGCTGAGCCACCTTCAGCTAAGGTAGGGAAGAAACCAGCAGAAGAAGGTCCTGAGGAGGTAGGAGTACTTTGGGTGTTCTACGCAGCTAAGGCGTTGTTCTCTCACTAATAGATCTTGCGGTGTTGATGTTTTCCCTTAAGGTATCAGGATACGTTCGTAGCCTTCAAGATTACTTTACGCGCGAGCTAAATTTTGCGCTGACTTTTCAATATTATTATATAAAAGTACACATTTTCTGAAAGCTAAATAAACGTAGTTTTCACAAATCCTTTTGAAATTTTCTGTTTCGTGACACAAAAAAAGTTATTGGATTTCTCCGCAGTTTTTTAGTGACCAAAATAACTTTCCTAAAACACTGCAGCTCATTCGGATTACATCGGATCGAATTGAAACTTTAGATTATGATAAATCATAACGCGATCTAAAAAACAGTGTCTCAAATTTTTGAAATGTTGTTTTAATAAAAAGATATTGTCTATTTTGCAATTATGACCACCGAAAATTCAAATATCCTGATTTAACGCTTCATTGCGCGCGATCTAAATAATAAATAAATAAATACGATTAATAATGGTAATAGAACTGAGTTGAGTGCAATTTGGGCTGAAATCGCAAGAGTGATTACAAAATTGCACGACCGCGCAGCGGGAGTGCAATTTGTTAATCACGAGTGTGATTTCTGCCCAAAATTGCAAGACACTCAGTTCTATTACCTATTAATCATTTCCATTTTGAAACTTAATATATTAAGATACTCAACAGTTATATGTAGCTTCAAAAGTGATTGTTTGACAAAATGATGCAATTAATGATTCAAAATAGTGCAATTAATAATGGTAATAGAACTGAGTTGAGTGCAATTTGGGCTGAAATCGCAAGAGTGATTACAAAATTGCACGACCGCGCAGCGGGAGTGCAATTTGTTAATCACGAGTGTGATTTCTGCCCAAAATTGCAAGACACTCAGTTCTATTACCTATTAATCATTTCCATTTTGAAACTTAATATATTAAGATACTCAACAGTTATATGTAGCTTCAAAAGTGATTGTTTGACAAAATGATGCAATTAATGATTCAAAATAGTGCAATTAATGCTTAAATCGCACACTTTGTAGCCAATCAGATTGCAGGATTTGCTAATGATTTCAAAATGGATATGATTAATGCTTAAATCGCACACTTTGTAGCCAATCAGATTGCAGGATTTGCTAATGATTTCAAAATGGATATGATTAACAGTGGAATCCACAGAGTGGCTCTTACTCCACTGCATTCCAATTGGAATTTAGAAGTTGATTTTTGAGGAGGGAGGAAAAACCGGAGAACCCGGAAAAACCCTCGAAGCACAGGAGAGAACCAACAAACAACTCTACTCACATACGACGGGTCGGGTCGCCTTGGTGAGAGGGAAGCGCTCTCACCGCTACGCCACCCGTGCTTCCCAGAAGATATCAAAAATCTGAGACACCGTTTTGAAGCTCATTATCCACAGATCCTGCTAATGTATTTTAGATCGACATAGCGGAAATTCTGATCCTGCAGGAAGTTGTCAAATGGAGTACGGTAGAATTTCACTTTGAACCCAATAACTTTTTTTGTTTTTTGAATTTTGCTACTTCAGTTTAGGTTTTCTTCAGGCAAAGTTGTAGAATAGACGATTTTTGGGTCATTTCCCACGTTCCTCAATGCTTACAGACTTCATAATAACGAAAAAAACTCTGAGGTGGTCTCTTAATTAACCTTAGACGAGCATTGACTGAAAATGAAAAATTCAACAACGATCTTTTTGGTATGTTTTCTTCGCTGATGTTTCCATGACGACCCTGTGTAAATAACTGATTATGTTCAGCCCTAGCTGCACTCAAATTAAATTTCATGTTAGACGCGTATCGGCTTGAGTTTGCTTGAAAGATCCAGATGGCTTAGGCGCCTTTAGCACCGAAAGACATTGATGTAATGGGCTGTGATGAGGGGCTGATCTACTAATAGTATTTAAAGAAAAGGAAAAAGGAAAAAGAAAAGAAAAAAAAGAGTAAAAAAGAAGGGAAAAATCTTAAGACTTAATAACTAAATCCTTCGTTAAAGGAGGTAATAAGTTATTCAATATGCAAATTGTTATTACCAACGGAAAGCTGCAAGGTGTTTAAACACAAATTATTCATTTCACCATGTGGGGTCCTTATGTTTAACCAAACTGTCATTCACTTTCAAGTTAAAACAGCGCCTGTCAAGTCAAATCTTTTTTCTTCCTTTATTCCTTTTTTTCTGCACAAGTTGTCTGAGTAATAAAAAGAAACCGCCGTCATCTCTATCACTTGTATTCATGCATTGGATAACTCCTTAGTTAGTCTTTCAGGTATTAGTTCTTATAATCATTGTTTGATGCAGTTTTGCCAGACCTGATGACAAATCACATGAGTTTCTTCGGTGAAAGATAAATCGTGGTGTTGTTAGTTTTCCTTAAAGTTATTCTCGTGAGTTTATATTGAGCTATGAATAATTTATTACATTATTATTCATTGACGATCGAGGTAATTTGCATTTGAAGTAGGATATTATTGCTGTGAAAACTATCCTCTCTGCTGGTGGTCCTAGATGCTAGACGCTTATAACTATTCTAGTGATGAATAAATAAGAAAAGGTATGCCGTAGTGTGAAGAAAAACAAGTATTACAAAAAAAAAAAGGAAAAAATGGATGGATGGATGGATGGATAGAAGGATGGATGGATGCATGCACGAATGAATGAATGAATGAATGAATGAATGAATGAATGAATGAATGAATGAATGAATTAATGAATGAATGAATGGATAAATGAATGAATGAATGAATGAATGAATGAATGAATGAATGAATGAATGAATGAATGAATGAATGAATGAATGAATGAATGAATGAATGAATGAATGAATGAATGAATGAATGAATGAATGAATGAATGAATGAATGAATGAATGAATGAATGAATGAATGAATGAATGAATGAATGAATGAATGAGTGAGTGAATGAATGAATGAATGAATGAATGAATGAATGAATGAATGAATGAATGAATACAATCATAAAAGAACGAATATATGGAAGAGATTCTACCTCTGTCTAAGAGAATAAGGCGAAAACAATCCAATTCTATCAAAAACCTAAGTGTCAGATACACATCTCTCTCTCATGTCTGTCAGAAAATCAGTTAACCAATCTTCTTATCACTATTAGTTAAATAAGTGTTTTTAAAATGATTTTAATTCGGTTTAGAAAAAAATATGAAATTAAAAAAAGCTTAAAATCCCCAATGATATGTTTATGTATTACGAGGAAATCATGAAACCGAGATAAGTCAAGATTTCTTTAATTCACGATCTGATCAAGGTCAGAAAAAAAGCTTCTATTTCAAGAGGCCATATGTTCAGGACAGATAACTAAAGAATTGTTAAATATGAAGAAACTTATCACTTGCTGAGAGCAAGGTCCTGGTACTGCGGGCAAAAACCATGAAACCGCGTCAAATTTCGATTCTGTGATTTCAATCAAGTCTTCACAAATAAAATTCTAAAGCACTTAGTTCAATGGCTCACACTATTGAATAAACGAGCCCAGAGCTTGGTTAGGCAGTCTTTTTATTTGCTGATTTCCTTAATTTTATTAGTGGTTTTGGTTGGAAACCACCCCTAGGTTTGACATGTGTGTTAGTAATCTGACTCCTTCTGAGCGAAGTTCCTTGCATTCCAGCTGGAATCACGAGTTTTAACCTGAAGGGATATTAGGTCTTTCGAATCAGTGAAAAACGAGGAAATAACTTTGGACACAAACATGAAGATAATTGCTGGTGTTTTCATGGCAGCGTTTGTCATTCAGACAGGTGAGAAACAATCGACTTTGAACTCAATAATATACATTTAAATTAACATCACTACGTTAAGCTCTCGTTCACTTTTCCATGCACTTATTTGCCACGCTCAAACTGAAGTAACGAATGAATTGTACTTCATAAAATATTCGACAATTGCAGTGAAGGCACGACTTGGAAAGGATATTTGGAGTGGTTTTTCAGTCGTAATATTTGTGAATAATTTCTTAAGACATGGGCTCGACGTTTTCGTTAAGCGATTTCTGCCCCTTACTAAGGCAGCTAATTCAAGCTCAATTGAGCTGGTTTGGTTGATAGATGCGTTAGTATAATTGGTTAAAAACAGTGTTTACACCAAATGCGTCATTAGCAGACGAGACGTCTGAAGTTAAATAGAGTTAACAACAAGAATTAGCATGACGCATTTTTAGCTTGGCACTCGTTTCATGAAAGAAACGTTTTTTTTTTTGAAACGAAAAAAGTCGACCCTTAATGTTGACATTTGTTTGAAAGACAACAATTGGGAGAAACACGGTCTAAATACACCTTTCGCCTTTAAGAAATCCGATTTCATGCAATAACTAGATGTTGAAAGTTTAGTAAATGTTGCCAGAATGATCATGAGCCAAAGCAGAGAGATAAGATCAAGCCCACTCAGTATCAATAGTTAAACAACTTCAATCAAACTGAAGGACCTATGGCCGATCTTGACTTTGAGTGCTTCTGAAGATTTTTCTCAAAAGCTATTTTATGAGATAAGTAAAGGTTGCCACTGACTTCAAAAAGAAGAGGTTGTTTGATTAGATGTGAATGCTGAACTCGAAATACGGTTGGAAGAGCCGTCGATAAATTACTTCCAATTTACAAAAAAAAAAATATTTAAACAATTTCAACATATAAAGTATTAAATATGTATTGCTTTTTTTGTATTTGCATTTGCAACTATCTCCCCCAAAAAATACTAGAGAATACTAGATGACCCGACAATACTGAAATGCATCGTGAGCTCTAGAAGTCGTGGTAAATTATAACGAGAGCTTTGTAGAAGCCAAAACAAGGTAAATAAATATTTTAGCCAGTACACCACAATTCCAGTCTCTTGCTATATCAAATTTTCCTTAATATTAAATGGACATAAAAGAAGCAAATGATGAATAAATGAAATGACGATATTTTTAAACATGTCGAAACAAGTCAAAAAAAACTTTTAAAATGTCGTCATTTCTTTGAAATTCCTTGTTATTGAATGCACTGTGACTGCACTATTCATTTTATGGTATCTTAAAGTATCCATAAATACATTTTTTCTGAGTTAGTCAATAGGCATTTTCATGCTATATTTTTAAAAAAACTTTCAGACAATCAATTCAAAGGTTTTTATTATAATTTTTTTGTTTTATCTTATCTCTGATCTTTTAGAAGTAGTGGGGGAAAACTGCATCATTTTCCGCCGGGATGAAGCCTTTCAATAGAATTCTTGAAGGATTGAAAAATCAAATAATTTCGTCGTGCAAATGACCACAATGGAAATTTCATATCGGATCACATATCCAAACCTCATTTTCAATTCTAGTGCTTGGGAGTCAATGGGAAACCAAAACCATCTTCAAACGACTTGCTGACATTATCTTATCATAAACTGTACCATTGTGGTTTGATGCCGCCAGCGAGTTCAAAAGTTTATTAACTGAGTTCGTCGCCTGCCGTTTTGAGTTAAGTTTAAGACTTAATATCGCTAATCACTAGATACATATTTCCGGTAAAACAAACATGTCAAGTTCTGTAACAACACATCTAGTTAGCTGCACGGAAAAAAAACGCCTCTGCAACAAGTTTGCCTGCAAGAAATGTATCACCAAGGACTATCTAGCTGTAGACCTCTGCTCACCGTACGCAAGTTTTTTCGCGCAACGTTGCGAGGTTTTGACTTCAGATAAGAAACTCACAACGTGTTACATGAAGTCGAAGTTACTCTAAAAATCGTTTTATCTGGCATGTTACATGGTACAAACCTTTCGCGCAACGGCGTATTGCGAAAAATCGTCGTTGCAAATCTTCTCGTGTAACATTGGCTTTATGTCTGACAAATATTGGCTGTGCATAGGTTACTCCTCATCTGCGTAAAGGGGTCTTTACGTATGATAATGTGTTCAGCGCACTGAGAGTATGTTCATTATTGTTATTGTTTGCAATCTTTAGACACTCAGGCGGTCCATTTTACTTGAGGCTGGTTCAAATGGGGGCCTGTCAACGTGGGATTGACAGAACATTCAAGATGCCATTGTGAAATATACCTTTTTACCAATATGATCTGGCAGAAATCTTAAATTATGGGATGCCAAGGTGGCAAACGTGGAAATGTTTATAAAGCATAGAGTGGCGGAGTTACTTTCTCAAATAATTTTACGCTTTTGTTTCACATATCGCTAAAAATACCAGCAAATTCGATTGTTTTTTAGATGTGTTTCTCATTAGATAACGTTAGATTATATAAAAAGACACCCTGACAGCTGTGCACACTATAAGATTTACCAATAACTGTCTCTCAGCATCCCATAATGTCTTACTTAAAACAATAGAATTCAAGATGGCCGCCGCATCGGTAAAAAGGTCTATCATGACATGGGCATGGGAGATTTGACTTTCTAGAGGTGTTAGAAAGCACTCCGCTATGCGACGCACTAACACTTCTTTCCCGTGTTCTGCCAATACCCGGATGAATACCCGCGGGGTTTATATCTGCACACAGCACGCGCGTCTTGGCATGTCTTGGCATGCGCAAATGTACGTGCTGAGCTGTTTTTCTGCAGCATCAGTTATATTCATCGATTTTAACTATAACTTTTCTGATTTAGTTTCTAGTCTCCATTGTTATCAGTGCACTAACACAAACTCATGGAAACAGTGCAGCAATATGACAACAGATGTGATATGTGGAGAAGAAACAATAGGTCAATGTGTGTGGTTGACACTAAAGATAACAACGGGTGATCGATATATTATGAAATACAGTCGAGGATGCGCCAAAATGTGTGACGCTAAGAAGAATCCAAGGTGTGGGCAGCAAGGGATCACGTGCAAAGTGAAATGTTGTCATGGAGACTACTGTAACCGGCTTAACTCTAGTACAACAACAACAACAGCACCACCTCGGGAGCGTCAAGCAGAAGCCTTTTCTGGCTCAGATAATCACAAGCATTTGTCTACGTATAAATTGTTTTCCATACTCCTTTTTTACGTTATTACGTTACTATGATCTTCTCCTGATAACAATTACAGTTTTAGCTTTCCTTGATTGATAGTTTATAATTTGTGTAAGAAGTTTATACGGATCCTTCCTCACTAGACGCAAGCATAAAAATATGGGATTTTCTCTCGAGGCTGTTTTAGGCCTTTCTTACTGCTATTTTCATAAACATGCGAACTCGGTATCTGCGAGCTGCACGCTGAAATTTGGTTTTTCGCTTACATCGATTAAAAATAATCAGTCGGTACCTTTTATATTTTTGACTGGCGACAGTGAAAAACCAAATTCCAACGGGCAACTCGCAACTGCAGAGTTCGCGTATTTATGAAAATTGCAGTAATTCTTATGCATGAAATCCCTAGCCTCATGCTCATGCAGCGCTGACCACATTTATTGTATTTCATATACTGATCTTTGTTTCTTGTCTAAAATGGAGTGACGTGTTCCAAGCTGTTATTGTCTTGGCCGTACTGAAAACCCCATAGTAAAAGGATGCTGAAGAGGTTTTCCTCGAACTGTGATTAAGCCTTTTTGGGACCATGCTTCGTGAAATTCAACAACAAAAACGTTTCCGTGATTCGTGAATTTGAATCTCCCTGTGATGCGTGATCTGAAAAAACCAGCTATTTTCGATTTCGTGCCCTTTAAGAACAATAGGTGCGCTTTGCGATTGTACGAAATTTGAACATCTTTAGAATTTGAACAAAAGATGCTCGTATTTCATTGTTGATGAACAACAGTTGTTGTCAGGTCATAATTTCAGCATAACTTAAGTGTTGTGCATTGGTATGGCCCGACTCGTCGTTAATTACAACACTTAATTACAATACTACCACATGTGTGGACGGCATAATACATTCATGGGTCCCTAGGACCCGTAAAGGCAATGAAGTGTGACTTCAACTTATCATTTATTGTGATCAAGACTCCACCGAGAGCCGGCAGTTCAATAAAAAGCTTCATATATTACGCGGTGTCTCAAAAGTTTAATATATATCGTATTATAGTTTTCTACCCGTGTAGATGAACCTTCATCAAAAGAATGCGTGATCTGCTTATGATTTATAGACCTCGTTTTCTGTAATCAATGTTTTTGCTGACATCCCTGTAATTCAGCTCTGCTGCAAAAGGTTTCATTAAACTATTATTATTATTATTATTATTATTATTATTATTATTATTATTATTTCGAAGAACGTGATTCGTGATTTTGCATTAATTTCCCTGGATCTTTGTATCAAGGTTATTCAGACATTTATCGTATTTTCATGATTCGTTAATTTACGCAAAAATTGTCCGTGATTCATGATTGATACCCCTCTTCACCACCCTGTAGTAAATACTCTGGTTTCAAATTCTCTCTTGCTTAAGGTTAAACGTTGTATTTACTATTATAAGTAGAATACTCAAGTGTTGGCCACTAAGACGAGGCTAACACTGAGTAATCCGAATGTTATAATTAGAACACGTAGCCATAGCCAAGTGAAATTAGTAAGCATATTTTTCTTGATATGATAGAACCCATTTCATATGACTGCGACCTCACAATTTCAAAACTTCGCCCGCGGGGTATTGTGGCTTCTTTTGAGATAAAAAAAATTGCTAACTCAAAGGTCGTCGTAATCTTCGTAAGTATAATGGACAGAAGCCAAACGGAAAAAAAGAAGTCATATGGGTCGCAAGGGGAGACAAAAGAAAGCGCAATACTCAGTAGGTTTCGATGGCAGAAAAAGCAGAAATTGTTGAATCAGCGTGATTGGGAAGCACGTGTGGCGTAGTGGTGACAGCGCTCGCCTCTCATCAATGCGATCCGGATTCGCGTCCTGCTGGGCTTGGTGTCGAATGCGACCAGAGTTTCTAGTTGGTCCTTTCCTGTGCTCCTGTGCTGCGAGGTTTTTTCTCCGGTTTTTCTTAAATGGGCTGATGTAGCTGTTTTTCTCTTTGACGTATACAAAGGTTGGCTTCCTTTACTTTGCATGTTCTGTACACATTAACAAAAACCTGTAAAAACTGGTCATTCTGTTCTTTTTTAGGAGGAATATCAATGTCCCCAAATGTATGCTTCCATTTCCTGGAATTAAGGACATCTTGCTAAAGATCTTTCACAGCAGACTCATCGTCATGAACATAAGACAGAAGCATCCCATGTATATTATTGTGACTGTAGTCAGAATGTCTGTTTTCTTGCGGCTTTCATACTGTTGATATGGTAGCCTTGGTATGGTCTCACCAACTTGTATTCCCTTATTTGTCACTGCCTGGTCAGAACAATCCTACATGTATAAAAATCAGAATAAAACAATAATTACAATCAATAAAATACTTGACATTTTTCTCTTTACCATGTGCTTATGTTACTATAGCATTATATTTCTATATCATAGCAATTATAACATTGCCTCTATGGTCTGGCATATCTGGATCTCTGGAGCATGAACAGTGAACAGTGTACTTCATAGGTTACTCAGTACAACCTAAGAATACTAGCATTCAAGCCAAAAATGTTGTCTTTATCTGAACTTGAGGAGACTCTACTGTGATAACAGATCCCACTTGATCATCACATCCATGAAAAAAATAAAACTAATTATGAGACCCGAATGGTTAATGCAAAATAACGGATATATACACTATTACTTAAAGATTACAGAAATGTTCAAGCCAAAAATGTTGCCTTTACCTGAACTTGAGGAGACCCTACTGTTATTGCAGGCCCCACTTGATCATAACATCCCTGCAAAAATAAAATATTATGAGACCTGAGTGGTAACGGCAAAAAAAAAAAAAAGATATATACGCTCTTCCCTAAAGTTTCTAGACATTTTCAGGTAGACTCTACTGTGTTGGATTTTCTTGCTTGATTGAGTACAAACTGCTAAGCATATGACATGGTCGGCATCTGATACTAAAAATTTCAAACCTAAATTTTCGCACTAACCAAATTTGGTAATGCCTGCTCTGTGTCGACTTCATGGTTTACCAAGTGGTTTATTGATAAATCGTCCTAGGTAAACGAAAAAGAAACGCACAGTTTAGAATTTTTGCGGAAACTTTGTGGGTGTTGACTGTATTCTGACAAATCACAAGTCAAACGGCAATGCCATCCATGCGCCAAACGACTGTGTTCTCTCTTGATTATTTTGGCACAAAACTTCAAGTGCAATACGATTGCGGCAAAACTGGCATATTTTCCTCTTTCTATCATTGTGCCGTCCATAGTTGTTTATGCCACAAAAACGTCGAACTTTTTCTGTCGCAATGCGTAAATCAGCGTCCTGTGTGTGACCCCATGTGTCATGTTGAGGGCAACAACAAGATGCCTTTCGAGGCATATAAACCGTTTAGAAAACGACAAAAAATTGAAAATAGAACAAATTTGTGTTTAACACAAGCTTTTATAGAAAAATTCATTGGATGACGAGGGAATTCCACAATGAATTTCACGAGTAAAAACGATATCGCACGAGTCGCGAAGCGACGAGTGCGATATCGTTTTTTCGTGTGAAATTCATCGTGGAATTCCCTCGTCATCCAATGAATTTTTCTTGAATCCCATATCACAAAATAATTGCTCTAAATAGCTGGGTTTATCGACGGTTTATTCAAACGTGAATTTTATGACGCGCGACTGAAAAGCCATTTCGTAGCTGAACACGATTAGCCAATAAGAAACAATCACAAATCTGAACGCTTCATCATTTCATTCATTGCTTGTTGGTATAGTTTTCAACCTCGTGGTGAAAAACAAACGTGTTTTAAAAGCGTTAACAGGCTAGTTTATTGACTTATAACGCTAAAGAAAAAATAATTCATACATCAGATTATCGAGAAAAATGCTTATGAGAAAACTATGGAGGCTTCTAAGCTTATTAGTTTTAGATAAAAGAAAGATAGACAAAACTGGTTTTTTTCTTCATAAAGGATTGCTTAATAGGTAAGTAGTAAGCTTAATCAATGGCTTAATAACTGTTTTACAAAGCAAAAAAAATGTTGTCATTCAATTTCATAACAATAATAGCAATAGTAAAAGTTTTAAGTCATATTTGAATGATAAAACACTCGCCTAAAAGTTGGCTAACAGTTTATCTTTCTTTTCTTCTAAGATGAACCAGGATTTACACTGGCATGGAGGTTGATTGAAATGTTCACAGGAGAGTTCTGGAAGTTCGCCTCTGTAAATAATCCACTTACTGCTCCAGCTAAAAAGCCAGATGAATCAAATCTCTGCACTTGGGCTTGTGGCGTCGCTTGTGGCTGAGCTGAAGTTTGCATCTGACCTGTAGACACTGCTATCGCTGAACTACACGAAGGACTGTTGTACCAAGACAGCTTATTCGACATCTGACGCTGTTTTTTCCAGAGGATTGTGGCTGTAGCTTGTGATAGACTCTGCATTTGCGTGTCCCGTTAGCTCAGAAATCTCAACGGGATGGAACTCCTCTCTTAAGAGTTGTATTGCTGTTTTTCGACCACTTGAATTGGTGAACTTTCCATCCAAGCCAGCTTTATCGACAATTTGCTTCATCATTTTGGACAGTGTATTCACACCAGTAGGTGTGGATTTATACCATGTTGTGGTCGATGCACCGTCTATCGGCGTCAAGTAAAAGTTGTTTGGGACGTCGTCTCCCTTTGGCCGATGGTTCGAGTACTCTAAAAAGGCTCTGTATGGATCTCTTTCCCCGTCATCTGTCTTCCAAATTTTGTTATTGTATTTCCTTGATCTTTTTGCTTTTAGCTCGCTGCCCTGGCGGTTCTTCGTCTGTCGCTCAACATATTCGATATACTGGTCATGAACGACAAAATCTTGCAGTTGACAATCGTGTTGCTCTTTGACTACTCGCATCCCGAGATGTGTTATGTTATTCCACCATACAAGGCCTACGAGGCTTCTTGCGTTTTCAAGACCGATAGCACCACTGGCCCACATTTTCTCTATATCTTCTGATTCTACTGGTTCTGCTGCATTAGGTTTGCTGCCCAGCCCTTTCTGCTTGAGGTCTTTTTTCTTCAAAGATAACATGGTTAAAACTTCTTCAAAAGCGCCGCTACTCTTGTAAAGGTCGAAGTTGTCGACGGCTGGAGGACAAGGACGCTCTAAGAAATATCTTCTGTGCCCGTTCCGGTAAGTCTGTAAAGTTCCTGGCTCATATTCCTTGCCTTTGTTGTTGCTTGTTGTTTGTCTTATCTCAATAAAGAAATGCTTTAGTAGTTCAGGGGCATTTTCTTTTGATACTTGATCAAGGTCGATCTCTTTGCCATACTTTTGAACGTACCAGGTTTTTAACCTTCGTACTGCGACATTCGTGCTTTTATTAGTATTTTTAGCCACCATACTTTCTTTAAATTCTTCTAGTTCTTCTTCGGTGAACGTGACAATTTCTTTACTTGTTGTGAAATCGCTTTCTTTGCCCTCACTAGTGGCCATGGTGTTTTCTGGCTTTTGTTGTTGTTGTTGTTGTCGTTGTTTTTCGAGACGGCGGCGCCTCGTAGATGCTAGTGAAAGTTGTTTTTCTTGCCTTTCAATATCGAAAAAATTCACTTCAAAGTTCGGTAATTCATAACACTCTTCTGGTTGTTTTGGGAAATTGAAAGTCATGTAGGAAAATAGCTTTTCGATGTAGAATACGTTAAGAAAAAAAATGTGATAATAAGACAAAAGCAAAATTTTTTTGTGCGGGATCCCTGATCTTTCATTGAATTCAGCTTTGAAAGCGTTGGATTCCGCGCTGAATCCTTCGCTATCTACGTCACATATTCGTCATCTCGGACCAATCAGCGCGCGAGTTTATTTTGTGATATGGGATTCTGAGTAAAATTTGGAAATTATAAACAAAACAAAACTCGTATTCGACTGGATTTGGGCTTTTCAAATTTCAAGATGGCGTCTCACAGAATCTCTGGTGTGAGTGTTCCCTCAGTAAAACCAGTTCACCATATCACAGAGTCATGAAACTTGGCAGAAACAATGGATTAGAGACTAGGACCAAGAATAAAGCATAAAATGTGCAAAAATCGGATTTTGCCCGCCACTTTTTGAGAATTTTTTATCGTTAACCAATCAGAATAGAGTATTTCTGTTTACTTATCTAATTATAATTTGACACCGAAATATAGTCCGTGCGCCAAGAATGCCTACCTCTTACACGGAACGTTATATCGTTTGAGGTTGTTGAAGCAGTTTATCCATAACATCGCTATTGAAGTTTAAACAGCCTCTTCTAATGAAGAACATGCCCCGGGGGAGTACTTAGGGTCGTTTCATACGGGGATGCTCCGCCCGGACTCTCGACCCCTTACCCTTTGATATACCAAATTTCAGCAAAAAAGTACCCCTTCTATACACTTTTTTGCCTGAAAAGGTACCCCTTTCATATACTTTTGAAGAAAAGCTACCCCTTTTTATACCAAAATTCACAAATTCCCACCCCTTTTCTATACCTGCGGCCTGAAAAACGTACCCCTATCGGGCGGAACATCCCCCGTATAGTCAATTATAGGGAGTACCCCCCCCCCCCCCCCCCCGGGGAACATACTCTCACACTTATACAATTGTTGGTATCAGCGCTTTCCTTATCTGTGGCGTGATCTTTGGTACGGATGAAGAGATTTCTGTTCGTTTTTCCTATGTAACAGGCACTACAGGCACGGGGTACCACACCTGATACACAAGACCAGCTTTGGATCTCTTTTTCCTCCGGTTTACCGAAATATCCCATATCCTCACTGGCTTTTCATTTATGCGTAACATCGCTGACAATCAAATAGTTGTTTGTAGGCTGGTTTTTGACTCATAATAACTATATGTTACTTCAACCTTTCAATTTAGTTGAATTTTGTCGAGCTTTCGGCTCACGGAGCCATCATCAGGACTGAATGAACGTTGACAATGTCCAATATTTCTCGCAATGGGCGCTAAGTCCTAAAGCTCGTTTATTGAATTGAATTTATAACTTTTAAGGTTATTGGTGCTCTTCATCTATAACATCGCTATTGTTGTCAAAGATGGCGGAAAGACTAAACAGAGTTCTAATCAGTGAAGGACATATTCTCACACTTCTACAAGTGTTGGCATCAGTGCTCTCTTTCTGTCCGTGTTTTTCGACGTAACAGGCATTTCAGACACGTGGTAATGCACTTTATACACAAGACCAGATTTGGATATCTTATTCCTCCAGTTTACCCAAATATCCCATATCCTCCCCAACCTCAAACTGGCCTCCATCCCGGTTTTTTTCTGATTTCATTCCAAAATTCTTAAAACTTGGCCATAAAACCCAGGTCATTACTTTTCACCAGCGTATTCGTGTATTTACTTTTTCTTAATTTTAAATTTATGGGGGGAAATGACGTCACAAGATTGGCGCCAAAATTCCAAGTTCACTCTAAATAAGCGTATCATTCGGCTAAAGCCCTTGATAAGAAGATTTAAAAAAATATTTAAATAAGTGAAGTCTAACGCAGGCTTTCAGCGAACTGTTTTTTATTGTCATCATTTTCAAGTCTTCAGCCCGTTTACATGATTCAGCTTCTGATTATTTTTACTTTTGTCTTGAAGATTACGTTATCCCTTGGCACATTTTATTGTAAACCCAACGAATTTAAAATGCGTTTTTGAGACAAAGATCTCCATCTTGTCATAAACTTTCAAGCCAATCTTGTGTCCTAGACCAATTGTTTTGGCTTTAGACTGTAAGACTACGGTAGTACTTAGCACGTTTCAGTTCCATTGAGTTTAAACGCGCCAAAGTTATCACGAGTACTTTCTAGCCAGAGATCGACATTATCATAAGCCCTCAAGCCTATCTTGTCTCCTTGCTGGAAACAATATGTGCCCGAAATGCTGGTACCACCGCTACCAACAGGAACACCGAACAAAACATCACGCTTGTTGATGGTGAGGGTGTATCGTTGTTCGTATCCATGGAGACGGAGCGTGGCGTAGCAGAAATAAAGGCCTGGGTCCTGGATGACTATTTGGTTGTCTACAAAATCAATGCTTCCAAATAGATGGCCTTTATTGTTTGAGCCTGGTGACAAGAATATCTTTATGTCTGTAGCAAAGTAAAAAAATAAAAAATTCAAAATAGGTTGGTGAAGGTTTTGATGCTGCATGCTGTATGTTGCATGTCGCTTTCCAAGCTTGAAATATATCTTATTATATGAAATAGAGTGTGATATTGAGTGACATCAAAATGAAAAGATTGATATCCCACTCCCACCAGTTGGGGTACGATTTTTATCAACACTGGTGTTGTCAAATTTCGACCAAAGTCAAATTCTCCATTATTTTTCATTGTATATTTCATATAATAAACAGAACATTTAATACATGGCCGCTTGGAGATACGAATTTTCGCTGCGCTCACTCGTGAGAGATAATATCAACACTCAAAGATAAAATTCGTATCTCCGCGCGACCATGTAACATCCTATACATACTCATAAGCAAACAATGTCAATACAGAAGAAAATATGCTGGGAAAACCTGTAGACAAAGCTTGAGAAAATTCCACATTGTCGTGACGTTTCGCTGCTTGAATTTACATCACCCATAGTGCATTTCGGGCTTGGTATGCAACACGCTACATGCAGCAAGCAGCCACTTTGAAACCCTTCACAACGCATATCGCTGAAGATAATGTAATTCAATACAAACAATACTTTTAAAGTGGGACGACGATGAAATTTCAACCTTTTCAGACAAGGTATATCGTTACAAAAATAGAAGAAAAAAAATATTAGAAAAATAGTTTAGAAAAAGAGAAAGCCGATGTTAAAAAAAAGAAAAGAAAAAAATCATAGCTAACATTCTGAGTTGAATTGTTTAAGGGTATCGTTCGCCATCGATCCGCCATAATCGGTCTTGTTCCTACCCGTGACGTTAGTTACTCAACGTTCAGGTTTAGGACTTATTGCTACATTCTTGCTCCACACAGCGTCTTCCTGGCATTATTTTCAAGAATGAAACCTCAATTACAGAACATCCGCATACGACAACAAGCCATGAAGGTTATCAATGTTGAGAAATTAACGTCCCAAATTGACACGTTTGTATAATGGCGGGAAACGATTATCATAGAAAAATTAAACTTGTTTTGAAGAAGTTTCCTTCATCTTACCACAAAATAGTTTTAAAATATTAGTCTGACTGCTATAGACCCATTCGAAAAATGGCCGCCTTCATTTACATATTTTCTAAATTTATTGCCTCAAGAGAAACAAAACATGTCAATTGAAAGAGGATAATATAAATAAGGATTCTGTGAAAAATCTGAGACAAAAAAGTGATTATATTAGAAGATATTGCAGTGTAAAGTGTGTAAATAACATCAAAGCGAGGCTAGTCAGTATTGATCAGCAAAATCTCATACTTCTATCTGTAAATTCATTCCATAATAATTTAAAAGAAAAAAATACCACAGCATTCAAACTTTTCCTGTTCACTCATTTCTGGATGATCTTTCAGGTAAAAGTGATATACTGATAAAATTTTTGATTGACGAAGTTTGAAAAAAAAGGTGAAAAATCGCCATTTTTCGAATCGGTGTATGAAAATGTCAAAAAAGTAGAAATATTAATTACGTTCATTTCATCGTCGTGCAACTTTAACCTCAACCTCAATTACAGAACATCCACATATGACAACAAGATATGAAGGTTATCAATGTTGAGAAATTAAAGTCCCAAAGAGACACGTTTGAATAATAAAGGGAAACGAAATCATAGAAAAAATAAACTCGTTTTGAGGTAGTTCCCTTTATCTTTCCACAAAATAGTTTTAAAATATTAGTGTGACTGCTATGAAAATGTCAAAAAAGTAGAAATATTGATTACGTTCATTTCATTGATTACGTTCATTTCATTGTCGACCCACTTTAACGAAACATAATCATCTCAGGTGATGTGTGTTGTACACTTAAAAAAAGTGTCTCCAAAATTTCGATTGGAAAAGCTGTAAAAAATTTACTACATTCTAGATAAAGCTATGGTCTATTGATGTAGGAAGTTTGAACAAAAACTTGGCGCTGTTCTAATTTAAGGAGAAGACCGGCTAAAATTGAGATTTTGGGAAAACTCATTTTTTTCAAATAAAGAAATCTAGAAATTTCATTTATAATCATACAATGAAAATCATCATCCCATGAGTTTTTAATACTAGCGAGCCAAGCGACAAGTCAAGCGACTAGGGAAACGGTCGTTCCTATTTTATTTTCACACTTAATTACGATTATCATATACAGTAAATGTATTTAAAATATAAATAACCTCTACTGAAAATCTAGATTTATCTTAGATACGATCTATTATAATATTTCAGGACGACACTTTAGTCTTGCAGTGACTTCATTTTTACGTTTTTACGTTTTTACGTTTGTTTCAGATCAGCTGGTGTTGGTTTTTCTACAGCCTAATGTTTTGTATGTGTCAAATTTTAGTTTCGATTTTAGAGCGTTTTTTTACTACCCAAATGTTCCATCCACCATAGGCGAACTACTTAGAAAATATGAAAATAAAGTACATTGTTAGAATTAAGGTTAATCAAATTACCATTTATAAAAACTCCAGTTCAATTGACGCGACAGTTTTGCTAAGCAAGCAATAATAAAGTTGAGAAAAATTTGCTCTGAATTAGTTGGGATCTTCCATAAATCTGACTTCAATTATCAATTTGAAGTTTGAACAATTTTGATAGTTTCTTATGATTATAATAAGTACAAAAGATGTAATTATCTCAGTAGCTGTGGTTTTCTTGACTGCAAATTGTTCTTTTTTACATTGAATCATTCATGAATACGACAAGCCAGCCTGCAAAATATTATTCCTGCCTTGTGGATTGATATAAAGAAGAAGCCAAGTCCGCATACATTAAGTTTTGACTATTAAACATGGAGGAAAAGAGACTCAGTATGTACATTACCTTTCCCTGCAGCAATATCTCGGCGTTTACGAAGGTCAAGTCCCACCACATTGATTGAAGGCGTTGCTCCTTCACACTAAAACGTCCAAACATACAGGAACATTAAGCACTGATAAACTTGTGGTCCTCAATGCTTGACGTCTCTGATTCAGACGGGACTGGTTTTACGTGGTTATTCGAGTGACGGAGAATAATATTTTTTAGAGCACCTTCTTCTCAGAAATTTAACTTAAACTACGGCCCGTTAAACTATTTAGTCCCACCACATTGATTGAAGGCGTTGCTCCTTCACACTAAAACGTCCAAACATACAGGAACATTAAGCACTGATAAACTTGTGGTCCTCAATGCTTGACGTCTCTGATTCAGACGGGACTGGTTTTACATGGTTACTCGAGTGACGGAGAATAATATTTTTTAGAGCACCTTCTTCTCAGAAATTTAACTTAAACTACGGCCCGTTAAACTATTTAACAAAATACTTAAGAAAAATAGGTAATTCATCAAGTTGATTTTTATTGTAAAGTACATTTAATCTATGACTGAACCAGGTGTCCGGAGCACGCACGAACCGTCCAATCACAGCGCGCTTCGATGCTTAGCCAAGCGGCCCTTGCTCCAAGTCTCTTCCCAGTACAAAAACACGCGTTTCAAAGAATTAAGAGAAAAAAAGTTGAAGTATATGTGTTGTTTAAAAAATTAAAATAAATCTTTGCGATCCATCTCCTCAAATTCTGTGAGATATATGACTTATGAGACTCGGGCGAGGGCCGCTTGAATTACAACAACAATCCTTTTCGCGCTTAGTTTTTCGTACAGCTGGAAAGCACAGATTTCATGTCTGGTTTAAAGGGAACACAACTTACCAGAAAGAACGTAGCCAGTGCAACAAAACCGACCAGAAATATGGCATTCATTCTTGACCACTTTCTTGAGGTTTGGTTTTAGGTTGAACTGTAATAATAAACATAGGATATCTGTCAATAATTGCGTATGGTTGGAAAAATATAATTTTTTGATGGAAATTGTCAAACTTTGTGAAAATAAAAAATTCGAAAACTCCTAATTTTATGTAACTCTCAATACCGTAACTAGCTAAGCCTCCTGTCTTTTAATATTCTCCCCTTAGTAGAAATAAAGACACAACTTTCTCGCAGCGTTGAAAGTTATGCTTCCCTACTAACAAACAAAGTTGCGTTATTCGTGTTACGTTATGCGTGTTACGTTACTTATTATCTTGACCTTTTCACGACTCGACAAGATCAATATCTCTTGTCTGACTTTTTCACATTTATAAATCAAACCAGAAACTATTTATTTACAATGTAAAAAGCGCATATTCTATACAAATTTGCTTACAAATGTTATTCAACTTGTCTTCATCATTCAGTAGAAATCTCTGATTATTTTTGGAGCGCTCGAGTCAGTTTCACTGGAAGGTGATGAATGTAGCTTGTCAGAAATACTTGAATTGGATGATACGACTGGCCAATTTTTCTTCAAGACTCGAGATTTTTATTCATTTTTTCTTCGCTAGTTTTTCTAGGTTTTTCCAACGCATTGAGGCTGGCATAAATGCGTAATAAAAAACGTAATTATTATCATTGATTTTTTTCTTGAAGAAACCCTGTTGGAAATACGCCTGTTTTTGAACACTTCAAGAACTATTCTCAATGCCCTTACAGAATTATTTCAACTCGTTCTAATGAAATAAAAATTTAAAACATACATATATGTTATTTACCGGCCACGAGGTCCGGAAAGAGGTCTTGAGTATGCGAACCGATGCCGTTAGACAAAGGTCCCTTTTCAAGGCTGAGGGCACAAATTTTACATATCCGGACCGACTTTAGGACGATAAATAACTTAATTATTTTTTTCCCAATGACTTTTCCAATTGTTTTGCATCCGTTATCTCATACATGCGCGCGGGTGACGTCAGGATACCGGACTGCGGGAAAATACTGAGAAAATACTGCCAATTTATCATGATTTTGGTCCTTTGTAATTTAGCCGCCAATTTGGTATACCACCACAGGTAGCCCAAGCCATGGTTCTGAATAGCTATTTATAAAGAATGTATGGCAGATCTTAAAATTTCTTTAAAATAAAAAAAAACCTTCACTTATTATTTTTCTTAACTGTGTATGTATCAATATTTAATGGCATGCTCCGTGGTTTCCTGACGGTTTGATTGTATTTTAAGGCGATTTTAAGAAATTTTAACTTTCCGGCTCCCTAAAGACGAAGTCAATGTAGGAATTCTCGGACTCGGGTACTTTAGTTCATCAGGACATAAATCGCAAGAAATCTGTTCTACAGCGCCTTTTTCACCAGCTGCCCTTGGTCCAATAAATATCCACCACAGGGCATGGCTTACCGGCTCACAGATCGGATATCGAACCCTGAAACGACCTCTAGGCTGATCTAAGTCAGGGCACAGTTTACTCAAAGAACGAACCCTTAAACAACCTCTAAGCTGGTTTAAGCCAGGGCATGGCTAACTCACAGATGAAACCCTGAAACATCCTCTGGGCTGATCTAAGCCACGGCATGGCTAACGAACAAATCGAACCCTAAAACAACCTCTGGGCTTATCTAAGCCAGGGCATGGCTAACAACAGATCGATTGGGAATCAAGCGTCTTAGGTTTTTGCAGTGTGCGAAAACAGAAGAAACGAGGGAAAACCCTCAAATCAAGAGAGGGACGCAGCAAATTATATTCATGTTTGATGCGGGGTCTAAGAATCGAACTCGAGATCCCACATGTGAGAAATCTTTAAGACAAGAGTTATTTCTTGAGTTTCATATGCATGGAATAAAACAAGGCCAATTTTTCGTAACTCACAGAATAGTTGATAGAAATAAAAAGCGAAGTATCTTCAATAAACTTGTTGACAAACTTCTAATACAGACCTTACCTTAGGATTGTGATTGAAGACTGGAAGCCTGTTTGCTTGATATTCGTAAGATAACCTTCAAAAGCTGGGCTCGAATGAGTGTGTTGCTGTGAAATGGGGCTTATTTATGTGTGTTGTACATAACTGATTCTAATATTATCTTTAGGAAAACAAATGATAGCCTTCAGAATCTGACTGTGAGTATAGACTGCTTAATTGTCATCCATTTCAGACCACATGAATATGGATACAAATCAAACAAAGAATCTTATTTTCATTAGTCAGACAATGGTCTAAAATTAGAAACCATTTTGTCCATGATCATGAAAATTGAAAAGTGATAACATTTTAACGTTCTTTTATTTGTAAACAGAAATCTTCTTTTTATTTTCTGTCACTTTTGACTGAAATGAAAGGTTAGTAGAGAGTGCAACTAACAATCTTCATGATGTTGTGCAACGTTGTTCTGTGAACGTGCTGTTTTGATAGCACACTTAATTTCAGACAGATCTTCTTAGACGAGCCGTAATTAGTTTTATACACCCTTTTAAAGGGGGACTAGTACGAAAATCGTTCAAAATTTAATTCCGCTGAAACTTTCCTAGAATAATCTCTAAGGGTCTAATAAACACTGGTTAAAGTTTTTTCTTGATATTCCGAAGGGAAGTATTATATTTTTACGAATTTTTAAAGAAGTCAGTGACGTCATTTACTCAACACTATACATCGCTCTATACATTTCCCTGTATTTTGTGATCAAAATATTCGCTCGTTCCATACTCAATACTGAAAAAAGAGACTTAAAAATCAATTGTAATCACAATAAACGTCAGTAAAGTCTTTCAGCCAACCTTTGGGCTTTATAGAAATAAAATAAATCAAGAAGTTATTTACAAAGAAATGTATGGAGCGATGTTTAGTGTTAAGTAAATGACGTCACAGACTCCGTTAAAGATTCGTAAAAATATAATACTTCCTATCAGAATATCAAGAAAAAAAATGATCTAGTGTTTATTAGAGCCTTAAAGATCATTCCAAGAAAGATTCACCCGAATTAAATTTTGAGCGATTTTCGTACTAGTCCCCCTTTAATGAAACGTACGTATATATACCTTGCTTTATTTTTCGCGTTTGAAGTCAAATGTATTCTTTTCAATTTCATTAAAAAGAACAAGTTTTAAAAGATCAAATTTGACGTCCACAGTGGAAAAAAGAGCATTGTAGGATTTATTAAAAAGGCCTGTAGCCCTTGCTTTCCACGGTAACATCATTATACGGTAACATCATACGAAAACAGGAGCCCATTACCCGGAGCATACAACTCAAGTATCAATAGAAGCCTATTGTATCCTTTGTTAGCTTCGTTATATTGTATATCTTGGAGTCCTTTGTTGTGATATTTAATTTTACGCGGGAAGTATAAATCTAAAAATAGCCAGTCTGAGAAAACGATCACTCTAGAAAGGGGTACCAGTTGTACGTTCCAGGTAATGGGCTCCTGGAGCAGTACATTCAAAATAAAGATTGAAATGATATCAAAAAAGTAAGATAGCTTGAAATAAAAATATTAAGTTCTTGCATGAGAAGCATTAAAAAATTTTCTTTTCTGCAGCCATCCGTGGTGAATAAAGCGGGGACATTAAAAAGAATGGAAATACCGTATTATGGGTTCCTATGCAACATTTCGAAAGAATTCTTTGCCTTTTCTTTTCTTATTACTTCTACTAACCGTACACGATGTTCTTCCTTAGTTTTAATCTTCGCATTCAACTTTAAGAAACGATTTATGATTTTTATATGTTTTATAATTTAAAAGTCCTCTTTCTGATTCAATCGGCATACTGCTGTTTTTGATGACCACCAAGAGACTAATTCATACAGGTTCAGCTTTGTATAGTTCAAGATGCAAGTTTTTTCGGAGCTAGAGGTCTACGATTCGATCCTCATGATCTCCTCGTATCTTTCGACTTCTATCTAATCCGTGTAGCTTCAATTTTGAATGCTTGTAAAACAGAGCACTGATTGATAGAGGGGGTAAAGCTGCACACCGTTGGCTTCTATTCAATTTTAATTCTCTAATCGTCTAAAATCTTTGATTCAGTCCAAAATCTCCCTCAAAAAATGTATTTTTTCGAGTTTAGTTCTTTGAGTGACGGCCGTCGAAATGCTAGTTAGCAAACGAGACATCAAACTTCGGGTTCCTAGTTCAACGATAATGCAGGGTAATAAATCTTAAACTTTACCGAGGCAAATGCCTCGCTTGCCTCATTCTAGCTACGGCCCTGCATTAATGTAGAGACAGCAAGAAAGGATATATCCAGGTGGAGTACGAGGCTCTCCTTTCTGATATTTCTTTCCCTCAGCCCATTATAAAAGAATCATCCTGCGTTTCTGCACTGCCCCACAATAATGGTAGCCATTGAAGTACGCCATCCCCGATAGTTTGAATCTTTGCGGCCCTCCGAACCGCAACCAAGTCTTCTTCGTAGCCATGATCACGCTATATATGGATGCGAAGCTAACATGAAACACAAAAGAAATCACACTTTTTCTCGATGGAAATTCAAACATGACACAAAATAAAACGAAGATTTCTGTTTGAAAAATAAAAGAACGTGAAAATATTATCACGATTCAAGGCTCAATGCAAGATACTAGCTGCCGTTGCGGGCTTGACACCGAATAGACGAAATCGGAATATTTGTCTCTTTTGCGAGTTTTTGATGACATGGCAATATACTTGCATGATAATGGATCCCCTTGTCCCAACAGCCATTTGCTATTTGCTTCTATGATCACCTTGTTGCCATTTTCCATATCATAGTGAAAAATTTAATTCCAAATTATTTAATGGCAGCAACATACAAAGGGGCCTGCGATATTGTAATCTGATTATCATTTGTATGCCTACAGGACTGATTTATTGGAAACACTGAAACGAAACTTACTGGGGTGTACGTGCCACACTGAGTCTAACAGCGCTCTCACTATAATCTGAATAAAATGAACTCTATATATATGATGCTGTTTGAGGGTTCGATCTGTTAGCTAGCCGTGCCCTGTCGTTGATCACTCCAGAGGTTGTTTCAGGGTTTGGTCTGGGAGTTAGCCATGTCCTGGCTTAGTTCTGGCCATAGATTGGTTACGCTAAGGGCTCGATCTGTGAGTTAGCTGTTTCCTGACTTAGGGGCGGACCATTTGATATTTGATGAGGGAGGGTGGGGAGGGGGTTGTTTTAATCCCCCCAAAAATATCAAGCAAGGTATCAATCCTTAAAAAATATCCTGCAACGTCAAATACGCCGAAAAAATATCGAGCGACCTTATGAATTCAATTTCAATATTTCCCTTCTTTTGAACCAAATGGAATATTCGACTTTTGAAGGAAGCCGTATATAGTTTATATAGCGTGATCATGGCTACGAAAAATACTGGTTGCGGTTTGGAGGGCCGCATAGATTCAAACTATCGGGGATGGCGTACTTCAATGCCGACCATTATCGTGGGGCAGTGCAAACAAACGCAAGATGGTTCTTTATAATGGGATGTGGGAGAGAAATATTCCAGGAACTGGTTTTCAGAAAGGAGAGTCTTGTACTCCACCTAGATATATCCTTTATAGCTGTCTCTACATTAATGCAGGGAAGAGACCACAATTTGCATATTCGAATTGTCGTCAAATAAGGACAAAAAAGCGCTCTCAACGGAACAGTAAAAATGATTTGTCCAGAGATTTTTTCTTTTGGTTCTGATAGAAATACATTAGATAATCCCCTGGGTGTATGTTTTTTATGATTTGGAAAAAGAGCACATAGTTTTTGTAAGCAATATTTTAAGGCCTTAATTTGCATTTGTGAACTTTGGAAATAACGAGCTACGTAAATAATTTTCTTCGGATCTCAAAACGCGTAATATTCTAAAATAAATACAACTAAAAGGAAGAGAAATATCTATTCTTTCTTTAAATATGCTGACCAAAAATATAAATAAGGGGTTTAGCTGTATGATGCGCTTATTTTTACACTAAATTCCGTGAACTCGGCGGCCATTTTTTCGATGCGTAGGGCCGAAATCGATTTTTAAAGATTTCTCGGGAACTAAGTAAAAGTTTTCAAAACTAAAAACACCAGGATGTATTTTATGCTAAGGGCTATCAGTAAACAAAATATGAACGAAATCGATTTTTCTGTCTTGTGCCGCGAAAAGTTAAGTTGATTTTGTTCGATTTTTACAGACAGTCGCTCTTAATGCTTCTCAAGAACTTAATATTTTTATTTCAGGCTATCTAACTTTGTTGATATCATTTCAATCTTTACTTTGAATGTACTGCTTCAGGAGCCTATTATATGGAACGTACAACTGGTACCCCTTTTTAGAGTGATCATTTTCTCAGACTGGCTATTTTTAGATTCAAACTTCCCGCGTAAAATTAAGTACCACAACAAAAGACTCCAAGATATACAATAGAACGAAGCTAACAAAGGATACAATAGGCTTCTATTTGATACGTGAGTTGTATGCTCCGGGTAATGGGCTTCTGTTTTCGTATGATGTTACCGTGGTAAGCAAGGCTACAGAGTGAGCATTTTAATATATCCTACAATGCTCTATTTTCCACCTTTGATGTCAAATGTTTTCTTTTGAAATTTGTTCTTTTGAATGAAATTGAAAAGAATAAATTTAACTTCAAACGCGGAAAATAAAGCATTGAAGGTTTCATTAAAAGGGTGTATAAAACTAATTACGACTCGTCTAAGGAGATCTGTCTGAAATTAAGTGTGCTATCAAAACAACACGTTTACAGAACAGGTTGCACAACATCGTGAAAATTCTTAGTAGCACTCTCTACTAACCTTTTACTTTAGTCAAACATGACACAAAATAAAACGAAGATTTCTGTTTGCAAATAAAAGAACGTTAAAATGTTATCACTTTTCAATTTTCATGGACATAATGATTTCTAATTTTAGACCATTGTATGACTAATGAAAATAAGAGTTTTTGTTTGATTTGTATCCATATTCATGTGGTCTGAAATTGATGACAATTAAGCAGTCTATACTCACAGTCAGATTCTGAAGGCTATAGTAATTTGTTTTCATAAAGATATTATTAGAATCAGTTATTGGATATGTACAGCACCCATAAATAAGCCCCATTTCACAGCAACACACTCAGTTGAGCCCAGCTTTTGAAGGTTATCTTACGAATATCAAGCAAACAGGCTTCCAGTCTTCAATCACAATCCTAAGGTAAGGTCTGTATTAAAAGTTTTTCAACAAGTTTATTGAAGATACTTTGGTTTTTATTTCTATCAACTAGTCTGTGAGTTACGAAAAATTGCCCTTGTTTTATTCCATGCATATGAAATTCAAGAAATAACTCTTGTCTTAAAGCTTCTCAAATGTGGGATCTCTAATTGGATTCTTAGACCCCATTCACACCAAAACCTGTTTAGTTAAACTGAGATTTTATTAAAAAAATGTTTAGAGACTAGAAAGCTTCAATGAAAATATTTTATCTTTAATCTGTTCAGTACAATATGAAGGATAGTTTATATGTATTATTTCATCAAAGAGTGAACAATTTTTGTAAATAATTTTCTAAACATGTTTAGTTAAACTACTTTAAAACATGTTTAAGCTATAGTGTGAACGGGGTATAGACTTCGCATCAAACGTGAATAGAATTTGCTGCGTCTCTCTCTTGATTTGAGGGGTTTCCCTCGTTTCTTCTGCTTTCGCTCAATGCAAAAGCCTAATACGCTTAATTCCCAATCGATCTGTTCGTTAGCTAAGCCTTGGCTTGGATCAGCCCAGAGGTTGTTTTAGGGTTCGAATTGTGCGTTAGCCATGCCGTGGCTTAGACCAGCCCAGAGGTTGTTTGAGGGTTCGATCTTTGAGTAAACTGTGCCCTGATTTAGATCAGCCTAGAGGTCGTTTCAGGGTTCGACATCCGATCTGTGAGCCGGTAAGGCATGCCCTGGCTTGGTTCAGCCCAGAAGTTCTTTCTGATTGGATGTGTTGGATATTTATTGGACCAAGAACAGCTGGTAAAAAAGTCGCTGTAGAACAGATTTCTTGCGATTTACGTCTTGATGAACTAAAGTACCCGAGTCCGAGAATTGTTACCTTGACTTTGTCTTTATAAAGACAAAGTCAAGCTAACAGTTCTCGGACTCGGGTACTTTAGTTCATCAAGACGTAAATCGCAAGAAATCTGTTATAGAGAGCCAGGAAGTTAAAATTTTCTAAAATCGCCTTAAAGATACAACCAAACCGTCAGGAAACCACGAAGCATGTAATAAAACATTGATACAAACACAGTTAAGAAGAACAATAAAAGTTTATTTTATTTTAAATTTTAAAGAAATTTTCATCATATATTCATCAAATCAAAATTATATATTATTTAAGAAGTAAAAAACGTACCATTTGAAAGGTATTTGCCACATTCTCTTGCTTCAGAAAATGCGTGACACCGTTGCATTACAAAAATTGATTGCCGATATAATTAAAACCTAAGCATCAAAATACGCAATTATTTTGTGAAGACTCTCCTTGATATTACATGATACGCTAGAATGTTTGTTAAGATACAAAAAGGCTAAGAATCTTAAAAGGAAAAAATAATTATGTTTTTCCGGTCCGCTTTCCTAAAAATCGGATGCCTTGATTGGCGGTTGGAGCGGGCGGTATTTTCTCAGTATCTGCCCGCGGTCCGGTATCCTGACGTCATCCGCGCGCACGCATGAGATAACGGATGCAAAACAAGAAGTATTTCTAACAAGCTATATGTACATTTATCACCTTCGAGTGAAACTGACACGAACGCTTCAAAAATACTTAGTGATTTTACCTGAATTATGAAGACAAGTTGATTAACATCTGTAAGGGAATTTGTATAGAATATGCGCTTTTTACACTGTAAATAAATAGTTTGTGGTTGAATTTATGAATATGAAAAAGTCAGACAAGAGATATTGATCTTGTCGAGACGTGACAAGGTCAAGATAAGGAGTAACGTTACACGCATAATAACGTAACACGAATAACGCAACTCTGTTTGTTAGTAGGAAAACATAACTTTCAACTCTCCAAGAAAGTTGCGTCTGTATTTCTACTAAGGGAAGAATATTACAAGGCAATAGGCTTAGCTAGTTACGGTATTGAGAGTTATATAAAATCGTTCTATTAGAAGTTTTCAAAACTTTTATTTTGACAAAGTTTGAAAATTTCCATCAAAAAAATAATATTTTATCAAACCATAGGCAATCATTTACAGATATCCACTGTTTATTATTGCAGTTCAACCTAACACCAAACCTTAAGAAAGTTGTCAAGCATGAATGCCATTTATCTGATCGGTTTTGTTGCACTGGCTACGTTCTTTCTGGTAAGTTGTGTTCCCTTTTAGACAGACATGAAATTTGGCTTTGACTCATAGATTAAACGTACTTTACGCTTTTGAAAAATAAAAAAACCTTCTTGATCCATCTTTGACTACATTGTGGCTGTTGTTATCGATGTTTTCTGTGCATAGCATACACGCCCGTGGTACACACCCAAATGGGCGGACGGACGGAAATGACGTAATCAACTCAAGAAAAAATCAATTCGATAAATTACCTATTTTTCTTAAGTTTTTTGTTCGGGCCGTAGAGCGCTTAATTTCTGAGAAGAAGGTGCTCTAAAAATATTACTCGCCGTCACTCGAGTAACCACGTAAAATCAGTCCGTCTGATTCAGAGACGTCAAACATTGAGGGCCACAAGTTTATTAGTGCTTAATGTTCCTGTATGTTTGGACGTTTTAGTGTGAAGGAGCAACGCCTTCAATCAATGTGCAGGGACTTGGCCTTCACGAAAAAGTTGATTTTGCTGCAGGGAAAGGTAATGTACATACTCTTTTCCTCCATGTCATTCAAAACGTTTAACATTAAAATGTATGTGGACTTGTGAAAGATCTTTTCATTTCAACACTCGAGATAAAATTTCCTACTTCAACTTCCTACTTCAATAGACCATAGCTTTATCTAGAATGTAGTACAATTTCTACAGCTTTTCCTATCCAAATTTAGGAGAATTTTTTTAAAAGTTAGGTGTAAGTGTACAACGCACATCGCTGGAGAGGATTATGTTTCGTTAAAGTTGGACGACGATGAAATGAACGTAATTAATATTTTTACTTTTTTGACATTTTCATAGCAGTCAGACTAATATTTTAAAACTATTTTGTGGTAAGATGAAGGAAACTTTTTCAAAACAAGTTTAATTTTCCTATGATTTTCGTTTCCCGCCATTATACAAACGTGTCAATTTGGGACGTTAATTTCTCAACATTGATAACCTTCATATCTTGTTGTCGTATGCGGATGTTCTGTAATTGAGGTTTCATTCTTGAAAATAATGCCAGGAAGACGCTGTGTGGAGCAAGAATGTAGCAATAAGTCCTAAACCTGAACGCTAAAAGCAAAACGTTGAGTAACTAACGTCACGGGTAGGAACCAGACCGATTATGGCGGATCGATGGCGAACGATACCCTTAGACAATTCAACTCAAAATTTTAGCTATGTTTTTTTTTTCTTTCTTTTTTTAACATCGGCTTTCTCTTTTTCTAAACTATTTTTCTAAACTATTTTTCTAATTTTTCATTTTTGTAACGATATACCTTAATTGTCTGAAAAGGTTCAAATTTCATCGTCGTCCCACTTTAAAACTATTGCTTGTATTGAATTAATTATCTCCAGCGATGTGCGTTGTGAAGGATTTCAAAGTGGTTGCTTGCTGAATGTTGCATACCCAGCCCGAAATGCACTATGGGTGATGTAAATTCAAGCAGCGAAACGTCACGACAATGTGGAATTTTTCCAAGCTTTGTCTACAGGTTTTCTCAGCATATTTTCTTCTGACATTATTTGCATATGAATATAATATATTTCAAGTTTGGTAAGCGACGTGCAACATCCAGCATCAAAACCTTCACCAACCTATTTTGAAATAGCTTTTTTTAAATAGTTTTGTTACAGATATAAAGATATTCGGCTCGCCAGGCTCAAACAATGACAGCCATGTATTTGGAAGCATTGGGTTTGTAGACAACCAAATAGTCATCCAGGAGCCAGGCCTCTATTTCTTCTACGCCACTCTCCGTCTCCATGAATACAAACAACGATTCGTCCTCACCATCAACTCGCGTGATATTATGTTCGGTGTTCCTGCTGGTAGCGGTGCTGCCAGCCTTTCGGGCACCTATTGTGTCAAGCAAGGAGACAAGATAGGATTGAGGGCGTATGATGATATCCTTGTCTTTGTCTTAGGTACTCATGATAACTTTGGCGCGTTTAAACTCAGTGGAACTGAAGCGTGCTAAGCACTACCGTAGTCTTACAGTCTAAAGCCAAAACAATTAGTCTAGGAGACAAGATTGGCTTAAAAGCTCATGACAAGATGGAGATCTTTGTCTCAAAAACGCATTTTAAATTCTTTGGGTTTAGAATAAAATGTGCTAAGGGATAACGTAATCTTAAAGACAAAAGTAAAAATAATATGAAGCTGATTCATGTAAACGGGCTGAAGACTTGAAAATGATGACAATAAAAAACAGCTACCTGAAAGCCTGAGTTAGACTTCACTTATTTAAATATTTTCTTAGATCTTCTTGTCAAGGGCTTTCGCCGAAAGATATGGTCACTTGATCATGATCATTGAGTGAACTTGAAATCTTGATTTTAGCGCCAATCTTGTGATGTCATTTCCCCCGCCAAAAATCTAAAAATCCGAAAAAGTAAAAACATACGATTGTGAAGAACATTGACCTGGGTTTTCATGGCCAAGTTTCAAGACTTTTAGAATCAAATCAAAGAAAAACTGGGCTGGAGGCCATTTTGAGGTTGGGGAGGATATGGGATATTTGGGTAAACCGGAGGAATAAGCGATCCAAATCTGGTCTTGTGTATCAAGTGCGTTACCACGTGCCTGAAATGCCTGTTACGTCGAAAAACACGGACAGAAAGAGAGCACTGATGCCAACACTTGTAGAAGTGTGAGAATATGTCCTTCACTGATTAGAACTCTGTTTAGTCTTTCCGCCATCTTTGACAACAATAGCGATGTTATAGATGAAAACCATCAATAACCTTAAAAGTTATAAATTAAATTCAATAAACGAGCTTTAGGACTTAGCGCCCATTGCGAGAAATATTGGACTTTGTCAGCGGTGTTACGCATAAATGAAAAGCCAGTGATTTTATAGAGGAAAAAAATAACTACACCAAACAGACTTATTGAATCAGTCTAACAAAAAACTTTTTTCTTTAGTATTTTCTACTAAATCAGATTCTTGAGTTGAGTTGAGTTTGGTACTTTTCTCCCCTATCCTTCGAGAGTTTTTCCCCGAGTTCACCAGTTTTCCCAGTTTTTGTTAGTAGCTACTGGTGGCGTTTAAAGGTGATACCCTAGAAAGCAAGATCGAGAAAACTCATTACCACTCGCCTAAGGAGATCTTAGCTAATTGTCTGAAAGTTAGTGTGGTATTGTTTTTCTCACCTCAAGACAGCACGTGCACAGAACGACGTTGCACAACATTATGAAGATCAGTTAGGCCCCTCACCAAATGTATATACCGACGGTACGGATGGTACATTTGGTGAAATATCGAATTGGTCACCCTGTGTTAAAGTACTACATATGTTATCAGTGACTTAGCACGATGAAGGGGCCCCTCACCAAATGTATATACCGACGGTACCGATGGTACATTCGGAGAAATGTCGAATCGGTCACCCTGTGGTAAAGTACTACGCATATGTTATTAGAATTAGTACGTTGAAGGGGCACCCTCATCAAATGTATATACCGACGGTACCGATAGTACAATTGGTGAAATATCGATCGGATATTGGTGTAATATGGTGAAATATTGGTGAAATATGATCGGATACTCCAGAATATGATTTTGGATACTCCAAAATATGATCGGATACTCCAGAATATGAATTTGGATACTCCAAAATATGATCGGATACTCCAGAATATGATTTTTGGATACTCCAAAATATGATCGGATACTCCAGAATATGATTTTGGATACTCCAAAATATGATCGGATACTCCAGAATATGATTTTGGATAGTCCAAAATATGATCGGATACTCCAGAATATGAATTTGGATACTCCAAAATATGATCGGATACTCCAGAATATGATTTTGGATAGTCCAAAATATGATCGGATACTCCAGAATATGATTTTGGATAGTCCAAAATATGATCGGATACTCCAGAATATGATTTTGGATACTCCAAAATATGATCGGATACTCCAGAATATGATTTTGGATACTCCAAAATATAATCGGATACTCCAGAATATGATTTTGGATACTCCAAAATATAATCGGATACTCCAGAATATGATTTTTGGATATTCCAAAATATGATCGGATACTCCAGAATATGATTTTTGGATACTTCAAAATATCATCGGATTACTGCAGAATATGATTTTGGATAGTCCAAAATATGATCGGATACTCCAGAATATGATTTTGGATACTCCAAAATATAATCGGATACTCCAGAATATGATTTTGGATACTCCAAAATATAATCGGATACTCCAGAATATGATTTTTGGATATTCCAAAATATGATCGGATACTCCAGAATATGATTTTTGGATACTTCAAAATATCATCGGATTACTGCAGAATATGATTTTGGATAGTCCAAAATATGATCGGATACTCCAGAATATGATTTTGGATAGTCCAAAATATGATCGGATACTCCGGAATATGATTTTGGATACTCCAAAATATGATCGGATACTCCAGAATATGATTTTGGATAGTCCAAAATATGATCGGATACTCCAGAATATGATTTTGGATACTCCAAAATATTGTCGGATACTCAAGAATATGAATTTGGATACTCCAAAACCTGATGGGATACTCCAGAATATGATTTTGGATACTCCAACATGTAGTCGGATACTTCAGATTATAACCCAAGGATGAATTTTCGTGTGCTGTGATTGAAGTGATATCCGTCCAGTAGGAGGGAAAACGTAAAAATGAAAAAATAAAACACAGAAAACAAAGAAACTCGGTTTTTACAAACAAGTGAGAGTAAAATACAAAGACTGGCTGAGAAAAGGCCACTACGCTAGAAAATTCAACAAAATATGTTGTAAATGTATTTAAGGAGGCTAGAAAGGGTTTTGGGACTTGCATATAGACTAACTAAAATGACCCTGAAAAACTTTATACGGCTAATATATGACCGTAAGTTGACCCAGAAGACGAAAGACCATAAAGTAAAGGTTGGAACAAAAAGAAAAATATGACGTAACACGACATATATTCGACACAAATATGACAACGATAGAACACTTCATATGTGTGCAAAGTATTTCATTTAAAAAATCATAACTCAAAAACCGCACGGTGAAAATCCTTTAAAATTGGCATGTTTTAACCTCATGATCCAATCTTTGATTAGACCGAAAAAGAAAAAATTCTGTAATGAGGGATTCTCAAAAATCAATGAAGTTTATTTCAGAACGTTCCCCACTTACGAACCATTAAATAAAAGCCACATGCAAAGTTTCAAAATATTTTACCGTCCAGTTTTTGAGTTATTTTAGTTTAAGTATGAGGTTTTTAGGGACAAAATTTTCCTATTCCATTTCAAATGATTCAGTGCTACGTCATTTAGAGAGCGCGCGCGCTCGTTCAAGGAAAACCATTTCGAGCCTCCTTAATGGTAAGCATCCATGTTTCGTGAATGAAGTTTTTGGTTTGAATGATAAAGAAATATATTTTAAAAACTCTGGAGATGAGTCGTCAATGCAATTTGTTGAATCGATTCCAGTGAAGTCCTTGGGTCATAAAATAAATAAACCCTTTCGAATTCTGGCTCACTGGAATATCGGCTGATAATGTCCTTGGATGAGAAATAGTCCTCAAAATATCACATTTGCCCTCGAAGCTTCGGTTTTCGGCCAAATGTTCTTTTTCGGAGCATTTCTCATCCTCGGACATTATCAGTCGATATCCCAAAACAAACGTAAAACAAACGACCAATTTACCAACTGAATCGTTAAAACATATAAATTATGAAAAGGGGAAAAAAATACTAAAACGAATAAAAAAAAAAATACTAAAACGATGAAAAAAAATTAAAAAGGAAAAAAAAAAGGAAAAAAAAAAATCCTATCTGGATACGTTGGGATTCGAACCAAGGTCTTCCAAAAGAAATTTCCTAATCAATTCCAAAATAATCGATTCCCCACCGTGCCATACCCCCAAGACATCCGCAGATCTGAGGCGTCGTATGGTCTTCGGACCTGACGGCAATTAAGTCCTTCTGCCCTTGTTTGTACGGATTACGCAGGATGATCTTCTAGCCGAAGCATCAGGGGAGAAACTAGCCGGCCCCCAGACCATATCTGACTAATCCCTTGCACCACCTGCCACGCACGGAATCGATGGAAAATTTGATGTTGAAAAGTCTAGTCTATATTGTGTATTGTTTTCACAGCTATTGTTGTGCTAATTTTTTGGATTCGTGGTCCAGTGGAAAAAACTTGGGCTTCGAAGACTGACAGAGTCAAGCCCGGTTGCGGGAGGTTAGTACATGGATGGGTGACCTACTTATGCTTTTATTTCGGTTTTTTATTTTTATCTTTATTTTTATTTTATTTTTTCAAATTATTTTGAACTTTGCTGTTTTTTTTGCTCGCAAATTTTAGTATAACTGATTCCTGTAATACTTAAAGTCTTGGCCAGTCTTCGAGCACAGGTACGCGCGCACCCCTTATACGCAGAGTGATGGTTGTAAAAAATATGTTTCTTAAATACGTTTTTTTTTTTTCAATTCGTTTCAGCAAATGTTATAGGAATTTATTTTGCATTCAATTTTCTTCTTTGTTTAGAAGATATTTGCTTCTCATCATGATGATAATGGCCTTGGCAGTAGTTTTGGTATTGATACGGATGTCAAACCAAGTTACCGTTCACTGATTTTTTATCGGATGGGGGGCATTGGTGAGAAAATTGGGGGACTTGAAATTTCTGCGACCCTAGAAAAGGGGGTCTCGAAAGAAGTTATTAATAAATATCTCAATTTTTGTAAATATTTCCTTGCAGCCGTAGGGGGTCCTAAAAATCACTTTCATTAAAGGGCTTTCTATCCTATCAATCTCGTGTACATTCTTATTCTCATACACCCATCCAATCCATCTCGTGTACATTATTACTCTGATACATCCATTCAATCCATCTCGTGTACATTCTTATTCTGATACACATATACAATCCATCTAGGGTACATTCTTATTCTGATACACATATCCAATCCATCTAGGGTACATTCTTATTCTGATACACATATACAATCCATCTCGTGTACATTCTTATTCTGATACACATATCCAATCCATCTAGGGTACATTCTTATTCTGATACATCCATCCAATCCATCTAGGATACATTCTTACTCTGAAGCATCTATTTAATCCAACTGGTGTACATTCCTTTTCGGTTACATCCATCCAATCTATCTTATGTACATTCTTACTATGATACATCTATTTAATCCATCTAGTGTACATCTTTCTTATCCTGATACACCCATGCAATCTATGTTGTGTACATTCTTATACTGATACACCGATCCAATCCATCTCGTGCACATTCTTATTCTGATACATCCATCCAATCCATCTTGTGTACATTCTTCTGATACATTATTCTGGCCACAGAAAGCCCGTAACAAGTATTCACCTCACCGGAAGTCATTTCGTAAATATGCAAATCCACCTGAAAGTCCTTATCGATTAAGGTGCGTTATGTTGATGAAGTCCTTCTTGAAGAAACTTGTAGCCAGAGCCCACGTTCCTCTTGGTCAGCACCTAGATACTAGAAGCTCTGGTTGTAAGCGTTTTTTTTTTTTGCGCATTTTGTCAGTCTGGAGGATGGTAGCAAAGTTCCATCCATCCAACTGACATTCGTTGGTTATATACATTACATGAAGTCAGTCTGAAGGATGGTAGTACGATTCCATCCATCAAACCGACCATAAACCATAACTTTGTAGATAAATATTGAATATTATTAAACTTAGTTGATTGGTGGTGATTGGTTAGTTGATTGGTTAGTTGATTGGTTAGTTGAATGGTTAGTTGATTGGTTGATCAACAGAAAGACAGGAAAGTCCTTATCAATTACGCTGCGCCGGTTACGTTGATGAGGCCCTGCTTGAAGGAAATTGTAACCAGAGCAAATGTTTTTTGCATTTCGTCAGTCTGAAAGATATATGGTAGCACAAATCCATCCATCAAACCGACCATTGTTTACAACTGATGTACATTTAGGATTCCTCTTATTCTTTACAAACTGAAAGCCTCATGTTTTTTTGATATTGTTTATTCTCATTGATTGATGAACCAGGACCATACTTTCAGACATCGAGTGCTGAAGCATCGTATGGACTTACGGCTACGCTGGAGATTTCGACTCCAACACCGCTATCCCGAGAGGACGTTACAGACTGATCAGGAAGCTCGGCCGAAGCCTAAGGGAGAGGTTAGTCGGCCCCTAAAATATCGATTTCCTCGCTGCTGGTTTTGCCGTTATGGTTATTTTCCTCCATGTGGGACGCTTTCAAATCCCGAAGTTCTCGTTTGGGACTCGTGAAATTTCATGTAAGAAACTCAAGAGTTTGATGTGCACTTCTCGAAATTTCATGTATACCAATGTTCAATGTTGAATTAGTTGATTGGTCCCCCTTTGCCTTGCTCTACAAGACAGATGACAGACAAGGTTCGTAGGTGCATCAATGATATCCCCAAACTATGTGTCTGGGGAGAATATCAGATGTTCAAAGTTGACGAAACGCTCTTCTAGCTTATATACAACACGAGTTATTCACGATTTTCTTCAGCTTATCCTTTCAGTGCTATGGCCACCAACCAGGATTTTTAGCATTTTTGGGCATTTTTCCGCGACTCGATATTCACTTCAAAACTCGATTTTCTTACCATTTTTTATAGTATATTGATTTTCTACAAGTAAGTATGAGGTGCGAAAGAAGAGTGCTGGATTTTTTTATTAACCCCTTGTTTGTCTCCCTGTGTCAAGCTCTACAAGAAATGTAACAGACAAGGCTCGCGGAGGCCACAATCCTACTTGGTCGTAGATGATATGAACAAACTATCTGTCTGGATAGAATGCCAGAGGTATAAAGTGGATGAAACCTTTTACCGGAGGCTTGCAGCTTATGTACAGCCAGAAAAATATCAATCAAATAGCCGTGGTTTCTTCAAAAAACTCTTAATCAATTCTTTTCTCAAAGAATATTAACGTAGGTATATTGATGTATCTACTTGTTTAATTATTTTATATTTTTTTCAAATTAACAAACCCCCCTGACCTTTAAGCTGCCTAACTCGTTTAGCTTTTTAGCTACTTTATGTAGCTGTGCTTTTTTTTCTTCTTTTTTTTTTATGCAATTTTTATATATTATTCAATGTAATTTTCATTTTCTTTAGAGTGCAAATAAATTGTTGTTGTTGTTGTTGTTGTTGTTGTTGTTGTTGTGGATATTCAAGATTATGTTCATCGAATCCTTCCTGCAAGAAATTGTATAGGCAGCACAACAGGATTTTTTATGTCTTATGTTATAAAGAGTTTTAATTTTATAAAATAAATTAGATAGTATGCACCCTCTGAACTGCTGATAGCCATGTTTGCATGCAACTGTGTGTATATGCGATTGTGATCAGAGGTTTGGATGAGTTTGGAAATTTGTCAAAATGTTTCAGTGTTTTTTAATTATTTTCTTGTTCTTAAACATTAACTTTGAAATGAAAAAACCTTAGTAATATATGAAATAATGCATCAAAAAATAGAATTCTCTAAAGCGTTGATGAAAAAACGAGGAAAATCCTTGCAAATAGCATTAAAATTCAGACTGCAGTTTGTTCTTCATCGTAGTTTACAAAGACAGGAATGCAAATAGTCCGCCCCTGCGTTATCGAAATCTATAAATTATAATTTTTTTGTTTTTGTTTTTTGTTTTACAAATAATTTCATAGACACTCTCGTCTTATTTCTCTCTTATCTTGGATACTGAACAACAACAAGGAATTTAGCGCCGAGAGGGGCCGGGGGAGTGGGTGTACTCCCCCCCCCCCCCCCCCCCAGTTTTCCCAAGAAAAGTAAAGATCCCATGAATTAAATATTCAATTTTTGTGATCATTTGTAGGTTGAAAATTGACTCCCCCCCAGTTTTTCAAGGCTAGCTTTGGCCCTGAATATATTCTATAATATTTTTCCTCAACTTTTCCGCTCTCGACTAATAATTTTTTCTTGGTTTCTGAGTCGTCCTCTTTTAGCGAGGTTAGGGATGATGCCTCCCCTCGAAATACTACTTCATCTACATCATCCTTGGCCATCCAATCAGCTGGCGAGTTTCCATCATCATCACTCTCATCATGTATAAACTCTTAGTTTTCTAATGAAAAATTTCGAATTTTTACTTCAATTTCTCCATCACTATCACTTTCTTCTTCATCATCGCTTCTGCTGTTTGGCTTCCGAAATCAGACTGCAAACTGACAATCTCTTCTATAATTACTTTAGTACCATGAAACACCATTAAAATACTCTGGATCTATTTTCCACTGAGATTTAATATTTTCCCTTTGAGATATGATTTTTTTCCTGAGAATTGGACTGTTTTGTGTTTACAAATATACACACTTCCCTGTAAAAGGAACTCGACATTTCTTCTCGCAGCACTCATATATATACTTATAACTATGTACAGCTATTTCAAATTAAAAAGTTTGAGTAGGCGAACGGCGAATGACGATCAGTGATTACAAAAGAATTGTGGGATAATAAGAATTTCTTAAATACTTAAACAATGCTTGGACCATTCAGCGAACAGTCACCTTAGATGTTGAGTTACCTATGGATGTTATTCGAATCATGTGTGATTCATAGTGCGCCAACAGTTCCTTTTGTTCGGGCAATCGATCACCATTCGCCGTTTACCCCTTAACCTTTTTTTGAAATAGTTGTATCAAGATGATCTCGCTTCTCTCAGCTGAAGGAATTAACCAATTAGCGAACATTTTGGTCGTAGCTCAATGTTTCCTAGTTCCAGGTTTTCGGTTCGATTTACAACAGCTTTTAATCAAAAAAAAAAGAAAATAAAGCTCATCCGTGCAAAGATTCGCCAAATACCTTTTAGAAAAAGCAGAATTCGTCGTTGTTGGCGGAAAATATTTCATTTTCACAAGAGAGTAATAAAAAAGACTAGAAAATATTCGCTGCTTTTCGATTTAAAAAAAAAAAACGTGTATTTTGTTGTATTAAAAAGGAAAGGAAAACGGAAAATCGAAAAAATATTTAGAATCCTATTTTCCGTGCCTTGAAATATTTCCTAATTACTAAAACATCTCAGACAGATATTCTACGGTGGCCTTAGTCATGCCAATACAATCAAACAACCAGGAGAAAAAAACAATCAACAACCAGAACCAGCTAACTACAACGCTGCTATTGGTTTTTTCATCCAAGTAGTAAGGACAACTGCTGGGAAATGCCACGATGTGACATACTTTAAAATCTATATTCATTTTTTAAACTTGGTTTAGTCTATTCAATGGGAAATCAAAACAAGGTGATTGACAAATCAGAGGTGAGTTCCAAGTTTTTTTTTTTTTTTCATCTGTTTATCTCAAATCACTAATCAACAAGGATATTCACGACTATCACTCCATAACTAATAACCGAAAAAAATTCAATGTTGACTTTTGAGCAATTCAATTCGTTAGACTATCAAATAAAAAAGCAAAAAGGATCGACTAACCAAACTCAAGATCCTCACATAAACTGAAGAAAATTTGCGAGCTAAGAGTTTTAATTAAATGAGAGTAAAATTCAAGGCCTTGAAAATGTTGAAGGTAGACCTTAAAAAAGTGCTTTTAGAACTCAACGCACAATTATCTAACAGTGTAAGGCTTAATAATATATTGATGCAATGATACACTTATTCCAAAGAAAGTAGCAAGATCTTTCACGAATAAAGTCATTTTGCTTTTCATTCTTTTTTTCCCTGTTAATATATCCGATTCAGAACAATAAAAAAGTGAAGTAAATGGAAAAAAAAAGTTGCAAAAGTAATGTTCGTATGAGGAAACCTTTTTTGAAACCTGTGCAGGGTCTAAAGCATATAATGTTATTCTCTGAGTTTGGGAAGGGAAAACTATCCCTCCTAAGGGTTATGTATCAGCCCTCTTCCAGCGATGCGAGTGTCTACGAATAAAGTTCAAGATGAGTAGCCTTTTTTTTCATATTTCCAGGAAGGATGGCATACATCTTGAAGTTTTGGGCCTTCGCAAGCTTTCTATTCTTAGTACTAGCAGAGGAAGTACGTATACCCAGGGACCGGTTTTTTAGAGGTATTTATAAATAATTATTTAAAAATCTATGAATGTTGTCTTGGATACTTCATCTAGCTTCAAACAAACAAACAAACAAACGAAAGAACGAACGAACGAAAGGACAACCAAGCAAACAAGCAACAAAAACAAAAAAAAAACCATACAGACTAACAGACAAAACAAAGCAAAACGAAGACATAACCCAATGAATGACACGAAGAAGCGGGTGGACAAATGTGTCGCTCGAAACGTTTGGATCATTGTTCCTTTGGATATTCCTTTTTTTTTTTTTTTTTTGTGGTCATTATAAACCCCTTGCACTAATTCCAAACCTGGGGGTCAAAACTTTCCCTTCTCTTGAGGACTGAAATCTTTTGTGATGTTAATATCAGATTTTCCTTTTGTCCTTCTATACCTTTTCACTGACATTATTTTTAAATCAAGCAATCGCTACGCGTATGATGACCAACACATGTTTATAACCTCTTTAGGAAGCAAAGAAGAATTCAACAAGTTTCTGAATAAGCTTCACAGTAAAATCGATGTCGACATCCAAGGAAAACTAACCGAGCAGTTCAAAATCCACGAAGATATACTTGATATTCTAAATAAGGTTAGAAAAATAGATTATTGTTTTGGATTCAATCTGGATCTGAAGGGTTCCACCATCGAAAACGTAAAGATTGGCTTTCCTGACGAATTTGACTTCGGGTTAGTGAACCCAAGATGGACAGGCAAGATCGTGCTGTTGGAGAACGATCAGACACCTGCTGGATTTGGTTATGCACTTCAACACCAACCGACCTGCTTGAATAATTACCTAGTAAGAAACACCAACCACGTCGATCCTACTAAGGTTCGGGGGAGACTTCGAGAACTGGTAGAGAGGGCGATGAGGGAACTTGGAATGGAAGGAAGAATCCAGGACCTAAGAGAGGGAGGGCCAGCCGTTACGTTTGAAGAGATTACGCCAAGCGACAGAAGATTCCCCTTAATTTCTATTGATTTGGCTATTGCTATTAACCTGAGGGAATGGCCCAAGGACGCCAGGAAGTTCCCTCCTGCTATAATGAATGCAAATGCCCAGTTGGTTCCGAAGGTACTGAACGAACCGCATACAGACGTTTGGCAAATCTCATTCTCTAGAGTAGAGAAAAAAATCATGGAAAACATTGACCGAGATGGCGGATGCAGGAGGAAAGTCCTTCAACTTGCTAAACATTTAAAAACCCGATCGGCAGGCCAAGGCTTTGGCTTAGCCTCTTACCACTTGAAAATGACGTTATTTTACCTAAATAAAGAGATGAACCAGCCAGAAGATTGGGCCCAGGATAAACTCGCTGATCGTTTCATGGATCTAATCAATAGGCTTCTGCACTATCTAAGCGCGAAGAAATTGCCAAGTTACTTTATAGAAGGTTATAACATCTTAAAAGACAAGTCATATGTTCGAGCAGCCTCTAGAAGTATCAAAGGAGTGATAACTAGGTTGTACGAATTACCCGATTCTTTGTTACCTGAAAATGATAATCCACAGCCAAGACACAAAACGCACCATAAGAAATCCAAGAAGCGATTCTATGTACTGAATATTTAATAAAAGAGTTATGTAACTCCTTTGCCATATATATGTACCATTGTATCTTAATTTTGTAGGACCTACACGTTTCAAGTTGCTAACCCCAAACCTTCTTTCTAGCATATCCCACTCCTTCCCCTAATCACTTAATTCTCTTGGCCACCAAAGGTAACGGTAAAGGTCGGCCTTATTTAAACTCAGTAACTCGTGACAGTTAGCTTAGGTATTACTGATAAACTTGTGGCCGACTGTGTGCTCATTTTACCCCGCTCCCCTCAAACATGGTGTCGTTTTACCGGTATTTGAAGCTAGTTAAAGCTACACGGAAAAAAGAAGAAGGGAAGGAGAGGGGATGGGAGGGTAGAGAAAGGGTTCATTGGTTACTAGTAACAGGGATCGGTAAACGAATTTTGGAACCAAAGAAACGCCGAGAAGATGTAGCACCGTGGAATGAGGACTTGACTTCTGTTGATCCGGATTTTCATCGATGCGCTATCGGCTGTCCATATTCTCGAAGTTTGAAGTTGAATTACTTCTAGATACAATTACAGAACCAGTTAAAAAAGCATCGTCAGAAAAGAAGTTTATTAGTTTGTTCCCGTGAAGTGTTAATTCTGTTACGTTGTTGTTGTTTTTTGGGAGAAATGAGGCATAAAATCGAGTCGATCGGCCTGAATTCAGTCCTATTATTCTTCTTTTTACTTTTTTATTTTTTTATTTTACAATTTTATTGGGCAATAGCTGTTAATATAGTACATGAAAATAGTTTAAAGGAAAAGTAGATAAGTAAAAATACCCAATAGGAAAAGCGCGAACGGGACTCTAAGTCTAATGCTAGGCACTTCTTGTCTATGTATAAACAAGTTTTGACGACATAGTCAAGACAATTATTTTGTAACAAAAAGAATTTTAGGCCCATGTTTAAAAACGACTACCTTTCTTTTATCTTCCTTACTTTTGTCTATCATTTTCTTTCCATTCTCTCTATATTCTCCATTTTCTTCCTTTTTTAATATGCTCTTTTCTGTTGTAAATCATTGTATTGCATCCCTTTCATTCTCTATTGCCTTTTCTTTCTCTGTCTTTTCTTTGTTCTGTTCTGTTCTGTTCTGTTCGGTTTTTTCTGTTATTTTTTTCCACTAATTATTTTATTCTATTCTATATTTTACCTATATCTCTTTTTTTCTCTTTTAGATTTTTTTGCTGGGTGGCTGTAATATGATATTTACGTATTTAACGATATTTATTTCATTGGTTCCAAGAAAGACATTGCAAAGAATAAAAAACGGGGTTATAATGCTTAAAATTTTACACACTCAAAAACTGGAATATGCTGCATTTATACATTCAAAAAACGATGCCTTCCAGTCTGTTGCTCAGCTGGTCGTGTCCTTATGGCCTGAGATGTACGGCGCAAAGGAGGGAGGGAACTTAAATAAGAAACGCGTACCTGAAGAAGGAAAATAATATTTCATTTTTCTTGCATACGATTATTCGTATTAAAATAAGATATGACAAAGCTAATAATTGAGTAAAAAACAAAACACAAAACAAAGACGAACAAACCAACAAACGAACCCTGGACGAAAAATTGGATTTTCTCATCGGTGCAAATGTGGTGCAAATGTGGGGAAAAACATATAGTAAACTTAAAGCAAAGCTAGTGAACACCTCATTTGATTTATCATATTTTCACCCATAATCAAATGTAGTATTCACTAGCTTTGCTTTAAGTTTACTATTATGTTTTTTTTTTTTTTTTAATATGTGCACCACGTTCGCACCGAACGAAGTTTATAGTGGATCCAATTGTTCGTCCAGTGAAACAAACGAACGGATAATACAGACAAGAAAATCGAACCTACAAGGAACAAGACACTAATTTTTTAACGTGCAAATAAAAAAATTAAAGGATCATTCCTAAAAGCAGCAAACAGACAGACAAGCAACCAGAAAAAACGTTAATGCAACAAGAAGAAGAATATAATAGGAACATTTTTTCATTCAAGTTCTAAAACACTTACAAAACAGACACAATCGCAGCAATCATTATCATCAGCGGCTGTTGACCAAACTGACATGCACCTGGAAAAAAAGAGATATAGACAATGAAAGGCAAAACGTGATTTTAAATTCCCTTAAAATGGAAATAAATTACAATATATTCTAGTAGGTTCTGTCAAGCATTCAAGCAGCTGCCATTTGCTTGGTTGGTTATATTAGTGTTAAGGCAATGTATACACCTATTTCAAAAAACGTTGACGATCGGAGATCTGCATGAAATGGGCGATCTGAGAAAAAATAGAACTTTTGTGCTTTTATATTTTCTGGCTAAAATACGAAAAAATTACATTTCTAACTCAAAGGCCATGATTCGTATTCCAATCTAAAAGCCGACTACGTTGTTTGGCTGTGAGTATATTAAACTTTTACAGCATGTTACTTGGTCTCGAATTTCAGATTTCAGATCTCCAACCGACAATTTTGGTTTTTAAATAAGCGTATAGCCTACTGGTTAGATAGATGTCTGAGCTTGGGAAGAAAATGATATTATATTTTAAATTTCCCGTCGAATTATCACAACAAATTTCTTTCGCAGTGCCAGCTTTCGATATTTTGTGCGCTGGATTTGTTATATATGAACATAACTTTATTCACAGAAAAAAAACTGAACAAGATATTTTTTCAGCAGTAGGCAGCCGTTAGTGGGGAGGGATTCATTTTTGAGACCGACACTAAGAACGGCTGCAATGGGGGCACCCCCTCCCCCCGCCCCTCCCCCGTCCGTCCCCTGTGGGCGCTTCTTCCTGATACATGATTTGTTTGGAACAGTAATGAAAGATTCGATGCCAACAATTTTCTTATTTAGCTTACCTTGAAGCTTTGTGGTAGGCGCTGAATTAGATTGTACTGCGGTAGGTGCGGTAGGTGCGGTAGGTGCGGTAGGTGCGGTAGGTGCGGTAGGTGCGGTAGGTGCGGTAGGTGCGGTAGGTGCGGTAGGTGCGGTAGGTGCGGTAGGTGCGGTAGGTGCGGTAGGTGCGGTAGGTGCGGTAGGTGCGGTAGGTGCGGTAGGTGCGGTAGGTGCGGTAGGTGCGGTAGGTGCGGTAGGTGCGGTAGGTGCGGTAGGTGCGGTAGGTGCGGTAGGTGTGGTAGGTGTGGTAGGTGTCGTAGATGCGGTAGGTGTCGTAGGTGTGGTAGGTGTCGTAGATGCGGTAGGTGTCGTAGGTGTGGTAGGTGTCGTAGATGCGGTAGGTGTCGTAGGTGTGGTAGGTGTTGTTTCACCTGTAGCGTTACCACAATCAGGGCCAGATGTACAGCAGGTCAAGTTGCATGCTAGCATTTTCATTGGTGCCACTGTTGACGTATTTTGTCCATTACATATAGATTTTTCATTTTCGCAAAATGCGGTATGACCGCAGCCTTGTGTAATTCTTATTAATGTCTGGCAAATATAATAATAGTAAATATCAATAGTAAAGGGGAAAAAAAGAAACGAATGTTAATGCTAAAAATAATGTTAAAGCTAAGGTCAGCTTATGGTAATGATAATGACAAGTACTTCCAGTGTTTTTCTTCTGGTTCTCCAGTTTTGCACCCACTCAAAAATCAAATTAAATCTAAACCAGTGAAAGAAGAGCCACTCATTGGAACAGCTGTTAATTCCACTTATTATTTTTTATTTAATTTATCTAATGGTAATTGTAATGGTAATGATCAAGGTCATGGTCATGGTGGTAATTTATTTTTTTACACCGCATTAAGGTTACCCCTTAGCAGCGAAAACGGAAAAATGGGATTTTGCCAAGTTTTTAGCTAGGAACTGATATAGAGAGCCCCTTTCAAAACCGTCGTTTCGAAATCTCAAAAGTGGAGTCTGAAATCCAGCTGCTAGTTAATAGGGACCTTAGGCAACTCGAAATCTAGGACGGGAACGTGAGACCCGAGGTTTCAGAACTGCTTTTTAATGATAGAAGAAGATTTGGAAATAGGTCAGTGTTACTTCTTGATATCAAGAGGAGAACGACGTGCAATTGCTGATTATCGCATTCTGGCGAGAATTACATCGTCTTCTCTCGTTCAGATACTGACGTTCCCGTTCTAAATTTCGAGTTGCTTAAGGTCCCTAATGTCTACAGGTGAAGACAGCTTTTTAAAGTTCTAAATTATCAGTAATGAATAAGATATGTTACCTTTCCCGTGGTAGTGTTTAGCAAGGTTCTAGTAACTTTTGTACAAGCGTCAAGCATGGCATCACATTTTATTGAATCTCTGTTAGCAATGCATTCTTCGTTTGACACAGCCTCATAACAAGTCCAGCAATTAAGCCCTGACATAGTTGCTGCAAACAAGAAGGATGCAGAATTATAACAGACCGGTCATTATTTATCGCTTGGGGGAGAGGGGGGGGGGGGGGGACTGAGGATTTTGGGGGCCGGTTCACATGATTTTAGAAGAGCTGAAAGGGAGAGGAGTCAGTCGAAAATCGTAATTATAAAAGGGGGATCACCAAGAGAGCATAAAAAAGGGGAAACTTCTTAATACCGCGCGCGCCATGTGAATTCAGTCCCGGTTGGGCTATTTTTAGCATCCGCGTACAAACAATTTTCGCCTCACCCTACTCCAGTGCGTCAAAAATTGTGTGCTTCATCCAAACCTGGAAGTAGCGAAAACATGTAAAGATTTTTTGGGAAAAAAAGCGGAGCACCATACTTATGAAAAATTGGTAACCCATCGAGTTGATTTTTCATTGCTTGATTACGTCATTCTGTTTTCCGTACGACGACGTCCCTGTACCAACGTGCACAGGGTTCCCGCGCGCTTTGCTTACTTGCAAATGCACAGAAAAAATCGCAATAATGTAGTCAAAGATCGATCAAGAAGTATTTTTTCTTATTTTTGCAATGCGAAAAATACGTTTAATCGAAGTCATGTCTGTCTTAAGCTGGAGAAACTCTCAGACAAGCGAAGGACGTTGCTTCGGCAAACATTGTCAGAAAAACTTGGATAGTTTGTCGTTTTTACTGCATTTTACATTTTTATCATCTTTTTCTTCAATACTTGTGAACCAAAAAAGCGATATTTGAATCTTTGATCTATTTATAAAAAATTGCTTTAAACCACTCTGTATTAACTTTAGGTTGAAAAGTGCTATGTTTTCTAAGATTGTATCTTGTATGATTAATTCTAGGAAGAATATTAGTTAACGGATGGTCTATTTTGTCCTTGATTGAATGAAACAATTTTGTACCCATATCAGTTATTAAACTTTGAATATTTATGCGTGCTAGAAAATATCATATGGATATTTTGACATTTTTATAGATAATTTATTTTAATGTTGAATGAAATATGAAAAAGGAATACATATCATACCAAATATTTGCTATTTATCGGGCTTTTTCAGCTATTATTATTACACAATCGCAAAAATGATGAGCTTGGTTTTTTTTATGGATAAGCTTAAGATGTTTTTGTAGGATATTTCGCTCGATAATAAAGTTAAGAATAAATCTGAAAAAACTTTTCAAAGACCAATTTACTAACAAAGAAAATTATTATCTTGCATTAATGAATATGTCTTTGTTGCATGTGAAGTTCAAGTGAATGTAAGCTTAAGCTTATAATATTTTCCGACAATTTTCAGTGTAGTTCACTTTCCACCTAAAAAACTTATTAAAAAAATAATAAAAATAAAAAGTTTTCTAATGCTTTTGAAGGCTTAAAATAATGGTTTTTCTTTTAGTTTTTCCTTCTGGGTTCTGGTCAGTAAAATCAAAAGAAGTGGTAACGCTGTAACCGGCGTTATGCCGCGTCACACAATTGTCACGTTTTTAGCGCTATATACACTATTTATGGGAGCTCCGCTTTTAGACATTGCTAAATCTATATATTAGATTTTGTCGAAAAGAGTGAGAAAAATTGACGAAAAGTATGTCGTTTTTGAGCGCGCGCGAACACGTCCACACCATCAAAAAAATAAAAACCAAACGGCTTTGGATGCTAAAATTAGCCAAAACGGAAATTCACATGGCGCGCGCGGTATTAAGAAATTTTCCTCTTTCATTTATGCTCTGCTGGGATCTCTGAAAAGCTGGTTGATTTCATAAACAATTTTACTGTGTCTAGTAGCTTATTTTCCAAAAAATTGCATATCATTTTCTTCCAGCTCGCGTCTTCGGAGGAAACCGCTGGTAATCAGGAAGAGAAAACCATTTTCAACTTGATCGTTAATAATTTTATTTTTGTTAGACCATTCTCAAATCAACACTAGTTTGACATCGCAGAGCCGTAGCTACCATGAGGCAAGCAAATGCCTCGCTAAAATTTAAGATATTATTTAGATATTATACTTATGAATACTTTATTTATAGTGCATTTTTATTTAATACACTATACTCCTCTATATGTTTTTTAGTCAGGCCCTGCGAAGCCAGGGTGACTGGACAGATAGACTACTTGATGTCACAAACGAGTTTGTGTCGAGAAACCACACCCACAAAAGAAATTCAGAAGTTTGACAACGAAAGACTTTTAATAAGGATTAGACATTAAATATATTTTTAATACTATCTCATATCAGATATGATTTTTCTCTTCTTTTTCTTTGCCAGAATGCGCAAAATTATCATAACTTTAATACAATAAATATGTCGCAAACGCCTCTCAAACACAGGAAATCGCATTTCCGAGGGTCTTAATTTCAAAATGTTTCCGGGGAGCATGCCCCGAAACCTCCTAGTTGCTCCCGCCTTCGCCAGTCGATTGCCTCGGTAACCATTTTGGTCTGGTTATGGCCCTGCATCGGTCTCAGCTTTTCAATAATTTCTGATTCCAATGCTTTTTGTTAAATTAGTTTTCACTATGCGAATTTTTCATACCTGATACGAAAATACGAATTTTTCATGCCTAAAAACGCTTTTAAAGCGTCTATGACGCTAGCTTTTTTAAAAGGCGTAATTCAAGCGTCTTTTAAGTCTCGCTCGAGGCTTCGCCCCCTGATCCCCCTGGACCAGCTGTCACAATGAGCGCCTTTCAGAACCCATCTTGAATCTAACTAACTGATTTTGATCTAACTAACAAAGTGGACTAGAACTTGATTTATAGATTGCGGTTTGCAGAGGTTTTTCCAGATATGAAATGTTCTATAAAAGGTTATTCGTTTTAGAAATTTTAAAAATGTGATATTTACAGACATACCTGCTGGAAATAAAGCCTGAACCACAAGAAAAGAGACGAAGACGCAACTGAATAAGCCCATATGGAATTCTTTTTCGAGTTAATTTTGAATCGAAGACGAGGAGGTAAAATATATGTAGAAGATCAGAGTATCTTAAACTTATGTGCTAGACAGTTCAATATTACTTGAGGCGGATACAGTAAACATTATAATTAAAGAAACACTTTGATCCTCAACTCAAATCTGAATAAGGATCAACTGTGCAATGAATTAAGATGACGCTTTGATAAAAGCATGATATCCTAGTAATAACAAGCTTGTAAATTACAGCGCGACGCGCCTTACCGTGGCCACCCTGCCAAAGTTTCGTACAAGTACAATAAATCACTTCTTGCAAAGAATTTCCACATGAAAAAGACTGCCTACGAAAGTATTAAGTGTAGGCAAGCCAAAAGAGCAAAACTGGTTTTAGAAATAGAGATTTTTAAGCATTTTCTTCAAGTTCTTGCTCCGAAGTTCAAATATTTGCGGTAACAACAAAGCAAGTTTACATGCAAATTTACAGATTCTCGCTTTCTGATTGGCTAACTTGTAAAAAAGTTTGTTGGGTGGCTACGGTAAGGCGCGTCGCGCTGTAAAAAAAAATGAAGAAAAAAGTACCGGCTATAGAAGGCTAGCTACAGTCTTCGTATTAAAGAAAGTAAATGAAAAGGATGGCTTACTATACATTGATGAATGGTTTGGTGGATAGATGGATAGAAGTAAAGCTCAAGTACTGAAAGAAGTGAAGGAAAGAGAGAAGGATGGAGAAATAAGCTTATGAAATATTAGCAAATAAGTAACAGAATTACTTGAATCAGCTACATGAAGCGTATCCATGGTAACCTTACAGTAAACAATATGATACGGGGATAGAGAAACACCTTGCACCTTAATTCAAATCTCATAATATAATAGATTAAAGGCAAACTGTGCAATGTACAGGGGTAACTTATTGCATACAGCGAGATATCCTCGGAATAACTACCTTGTAAATTGAAAACTTTGAGAGAGAAAATAAAGCTAAATACAACTTGGTGCTTGTGAAGGAAAGTGGAGGAAAATTATGGCTAGGTTGATGGATTGTTTGGTGGATAGATGGATGAGAAGTAAAGTACAAAGACTAAAAAAGGGAAAAAAGAAGAATGGAGGGAAGGAAGGTAGGGGAAAAGATCGCATGAAATATTAGCATATAAATAGGAATAAATATTATTGAACCGAAAAGTTCAATTAAGGGTTGTACAGCCCGGCTGCTCAACATAGAATTTACAGAGTAGCTCAAAGAACTAACCTATTGCATGGGTCTAGGAAAGTGGATATCGTGCTTCTGAATTATATGTAAGCGAAATGATAACCTTTAGTGCAGCAGCTGAATTGGCCTTCTAGAAGGTTCGATCTAAAGACAGAATTCGTGGTGAAAGAACAATGACCGATTTAATTAAAATACGCCAACGCAAGCAATTATACATTTCTCTTGACTCAGTGAACTTTTTTATTTGTTTTCATAAACGCAGTACCGAACAGAAATCAAATGATCACTAGCTTATGTCGTTGGCGCTACTCATGGAAATATGAATTGTGTCGAAATTACTTATTTTAGTTGAACGATTTTACCAGTAATATTAAAGCTAAGAAAAAATATTGTAAAAGCCGGAAGCTAATCGTCAATCAAAAAATCGTATTGCATCTAAAATTTTATAATATTTTAATAACACTTAAAAGTGTTCGATTCAATATATGAAATCTAATTCTAGCCAATTTAATGTTCGATTTAGAAATCATAAATCAGCCTTTCTAAATAACTAAGAAAAGACGTGCGAAGTACTAATTTTCATTTCAATGAAATTCACCGCCATAAATTGACAGACTTTTCTTTCTTTATATTGAATTGAATCTATCTGTACTTCTGAAAATATTCTGATCAAATTTTAGCACAACTGTATGGGCTTGATAAAAGACTAGTATTTAATTCAATTGCAATATTTATGACTTAAGATGAATTATATAATTGTTAATTTTTTCAGCTTGAGCTTTGTATTTCGCATGTGCGCGCGGTTAATTTGGTCCTTGCAAGCACAGGTGACGATTTTATGGGTTTGTTTATCGTTTTCTTTTGTTATTAAAATTGTTTTTTCAACGAACAATTTCTTTTTTGTAGCCGAGAAAGATCATAGGCCGAAACCTCTCCAGGCTCGTTTACGCTAACGATTTTCGCGGCGATTTTGGGTGCGATTTTGTTCTCGATTTTGGTTACGGTCATGGTCAATAATGGTAAAGGATTACTTGTAAAGTTTTATTCAAGCAGGACACCAAGATTACCTGAACAAATGTCTCTTTAGAAGCATAGTACTTAATGTATTATATTTTCAAAAATCGTCGCTGAAATCGCAGCAAAAATCGCCATTGTATGACCCAGTCTTTTGAGAAATTGAATTTAAATCCCACCTTAATCAGTCTTTGTTGATTAGATTATTTAGATTAGATTCGATTATTACTCGTGCCCAGGCCTCTAGGCTGGGCCGAGTCTAGGTTTGGGCTTGATATCTATCTTCTATGTCGAGAATGTGCAGACCACGTGTTTGAATGATGCATGAAAACGAGGGAAGACGCGAGGTTGATGTGCTTGCGACACAACGCCATTGTTCAGATTTAGACTTGTAGAAAATTGTGATCGAATTGAAGATAATTATGGCGAGTTATTTTGCTTCGGGGACGCTCAAAATGCATACGCCATTCGTGGTAGACCCACACTAAAAGATGTCGAGCATTTTCGGAACGGGTCGTTCCACGAACTCAAAGAGAAATGCCACACTTTGCCAAAGGAATGCCAAATAAACTCAAACGAATGCCAAATGAACTCAAATGAAATTCAAATAAACTCAAAGGTACTCAGAGGTTTATCAGTTCTCGCTAAGTCTGCTATATATTTTCAGACCTCCATGTTCTCAAAAGCTTACGTCTTTCACCAATGGGCACGAGTACACGCTCCTAGAGCGTCTAGTTTAATCACAGTCTTTGTTGATTAGGTTATTTAGATTCGATTCGATTATTTAGCACATATTTTAGCTCGGATTATGGTAAGAGCCGGTCCTCGTAAGTCCTCGTAAGTATGTTTGGAAATGACCAAAAGCAACCCAACCTGAAACTTTTTGGGATGAAAGGTAGTCACATACAAGTAATCACATGGACATTATGTAGTCTTTTAAACTTAACGCGATCACGTGACAGCTGGTTGAACTTTGGCTACCTTAGGCCAATTTTTGGTCTTGAAATATTTCTATAATTAGCAAACTTTGAAGGGCTCTCGTTATTAAATTCCTAGAGATATTTTAAAACTTTTTCATTCCTACTATTAACTATGTTGTACGATTTAAAATCGATTTTTTTTATCTTCAGCGTATATTTTGCAGAGGGAGTAATAATTTTTGAAAGAAAGGGTGGTTTCACAGACTCACCATATCGTGATATTAACATATTTTCAACAAAACAAATTACCTAGTAGGATTCACAGGATAAACTTAATTCTTCACGTGAATAAAGTGCAAAGGTGGTTCTACTGAGAACACGAATAACATTTATGGGCACTTCAATTTTTGATCTAAAACGAGCTCGTTAAAATACTGAACAATGGCGAATTCATTGATATCGCAAATGGTGTATGAGGTGCGTAAATCGCCATTGAAAAACCATAGGACACGAAAAAACATTGGAGAAAAGGTAATTTGTAAGTCAGAAACAAATAGATATATAATACAAAAGTGTGGAAGGCTTAATAATAGGAAAACAAATATATTATTTCCCCCACCCCTCCCTCACATGTTTCAACGTGATTTGCATACTGATTTACAAGCTATATTCGACGGGCTTCGCAGATCTTTTGCTGATGAATGAATGAATGAATGGACGAATGGATGGATGAAAGAATGAATTAATGAATGGATGAATGAATGGATGGATTAATGGATGAATAAATAGATGAATGAATAAGCAATCCATTGGTAGAGGTTATGGTAAATAATACCTTTATTAAGTACAGATTTATATAATGAAATAATGAAAAAACAAACACGCAAAAATCTAGCCTCCTTTGTAGACGTTTAAAAGCATTGCGTGACGACCCTAAGAGCGTCTGCGTAGGGGCTAGCAAAAATCCTACCAGCTAAAATTTAGAGCAACGTACAGCTATCTAAACTATCTGAACTGATTTCCTTGAATAAAAGAATATGAAATCAGTTTTTGATTAAAGCGTAAAACTAATTGTTTTATATTTTCGGTTTTAATACAGCATGCTGGTCTGTGATATATATAATTACGGGGGAAAATTCTTGGAAAGCGTGCGGAAAGGCACATATGCGCAAACGTTTTTCTCTAGTGTCGGTCTGTGATATATATTATTACGGGGGAAAAGCAAAAAGAAACCCGCTCGCATTGAAGTTTTAGAAAACGTACTTAACTGCATGCATGGTTAAACGACTTCCGGTAGTGCTAGATAGGCTGCTATATATATCAGTGACAAATATGCTTAAAAAGGAATTCTTGCCGCCTGCTTGTGAATACTGAAGATAGATAACATCATTGATATTATTATCGGTATTGGTTTCTAGCCTTGTGCAAACGCACATTTCGTTATTCTGTATATATGTTTTAAGATAAACACTTGTTTCCGTAGCCCAAAACACCCTTTTCGAGAGACGATTGGAATGAAATATCTAACCCTTAACCTAACCAACCCTAGAACCGATTCTAGTCCTTTCTCGATGAAGGGCAGTTTGGGCTATGGAAACAAGTGTTTACATTATCTTGATGTCGTAATTTTTCTGCGCGTGTCAAAGTTTTGGGTTTAGTTATTTTCTGTTCTTGACCCGAGCCACACAACTGAAATGTCTATATTAAAAATTATTATATGAAATAGAGTGTGATATTGAATGACATCAAAATGATAAAATTGATATCCCCACTCCCACCAGTGGCCAGTGGGGATACGATTTATATCAACACTGGTGGTGACAAATTTCGACTTTTTGCTCAGCTTCTCAAATTCTCCATTATTTTTCATTGAAGATTTCATATAATAAACAGAACATTACATGACCGCTTGGAGATGCGAATTTTATCTTCTCGTGCTGATATTATCTCTCACTCGTTCGCTGCGCTCACTCGTGAGAGATTACATCAACACTCGAAGATAAAATTCATATCTCCGCGCGACCATATAATATCCTCTATGTAACTAACATATTGCCACCCTGATGCACAAGGACTGTTTGGTCACAAATTCAGCGTACAGAAAACTGACAAATACAAATATATACAACACATGTCCAAACCGATTCCTTCAGTTGAGAACCTATTTTTCCTAGGTGTTTTTTTGTTTTTTTTACATTTTACCATTTCAGACCATGTGTCAGTATTTTGCTGATTATAAAGGCGCGGATACACGGGCACCATTCCGCGCAATATTGTAGGCGATGTTGCTGAAGAAGGATCTTTTTCTACTTCAGCAACATTAAGTGCAACAAAATGCGTCGTGTGACTATGCTCGCAATATCGATAGCCCGCAACATTGCGCGCAATGTTGCACTGTCCGTAGCTTAGAATTATTTTCGACTTCGTCCGTATACGTAGGAAGCTTTTCAAGCCTTTTTATGCACGACATCTTAGGATACCAGCATCGTTGATGAATGAGTTTGCCTCCCTAAATATTCTTATCCTCGCTATCTTTTAGTAAAAACCGAAATAATACTCAGAAAAAAATGAAACTTGGTCTGAAATGGGATTACATATTGCATTTATAGACAGAAACCCGAAATAATACTGCATTTGTACATACATTCAAACTAGGAAACGTTATATGTATGGGAATACCGATTGCAAAAAAAATAAACAACGGAAAGATAATGCCTAAAAAAATTACACCTTAAAAATGGGAATATGCTGCATTTATACATTCATAGAAAAAGCTGCGTTCAAGTCTGTTGTTCAGCTGGTCGTGTCCTTATGGCCTGAGATGTACGGCGCAAAGGAGGAAGGGAACTTAAGGAAGAAGTTCGTACCTGAAGGAGGAAAAGAATATTTCATTTCTCATGTATACGAATATTCGTATTGAATTAAGATATGAAAAATATAATAACCGAGTAAAACAAACAAACAAACAGACATAAAACAACAACAAACAAATTATGAAATTATAGAAAAAGACTTACAAAACAGACACAATGGCAGCAATCATTATCATCAGCGGCTTTTGACCAAACTGACATGCACCTGGAAAAAAAAGAGATATAGACAATGAAAGGCAAAGCGTAACATTAAATTGCCTTAAAATGGTAATAAAGTCTATTATATTCAAGTAGGTTATGTCAGCCATTCGAGCAGTCATTTGCTTGGCTGGTTAGTTAGTGCTGATGTATACAGTCATTTGAAAAAATAAACGTTGTCCCTGACCGGCTTCGCGACTACGCGACCTGACCGAAACGGAGTATGGGTAGAAATCACTGAAGCGCTTAAATATTCGCTCTGAAGTAGTTGTTTTTGCTTACTAATGAGATAACACAAGCAGCAACCCTTTAAATGTATGTCTTCTGGTTTTGCGAAAGGAAGAAAAAAAGTCGATATGAGTAATATTCATTCAAAGATGTCCCCAATTTTGAAACTGTTAAGTCATTAAAATACTATTTCTCCAGCGAATTTTCGTGCTGTAAGCCCGGCGCATATACAATCAGTGAAGATTTCAACTGCTTCAGTGATTTCTACCCATACTCCCGTTCGGGCTAGTCGCGTAGTCGCGGAGCCGGTCGACGACAACGTTTTTTCAAATGAGTGTATAGCCTACTGCTTGGATGGCTGTTCGGATCGGTCATTTGCTTGGCTCTACGTAGTTAGTTTACTAATTTCTGATCATTACAATCACAAGAACTGCACTATGCTATTCTTACCACAGTGTTGCTCATTGCAGTAGGTATCTTCACACTTGACTTCTCTAGCTAGTGCCACACTCAAGCACCCCCCAGCACGTATTGGACAGCATGACCTGTTCTGCCAGATTTGTGAAGGAGTTCCATCACAGCACTTTTGCTTACACAGCTTCATGTCTGTTGCCCATAGAGAGGCAGTATAAGCCGCTTGGGAAGAAAATGGTATCATAGATTGGTTAGAATCTATCAAATTTCTTTCGCCAGTACAAGCTCTTGGAATTCGATAGCTCTGTGCACTCATTAGACCTTTTTTAGCTTCGTATCCAAATTACCCATTTCAGACCACATAAAATTCCCTTGCGAAATTTTCTTTTGTTAAAATAGTTACACATGAAAGAATCAACTCCCAAAAGTGGCATCACATGGTCTGAAATTGGCACAACAAACAACGAAGGTAAAGGGGTTTAATCGTTATGAATATAACTTTATTTACCGAAAATACTGAACAGCATATTTTTTGGGTTAATTTACTTTCTTAAATATGTTTCAAAAGATATATTCTTAAAGTGTCGAGCACGAATAAAAATATCTTAAATAGTCCCATGTAGGTGTATCTGCGTGCATCAGAGCGCAAAACCTCATTTAACATAACCTAGCTAATGTTGTGGTTCTCGAGGAACATAAAACCTGGGCAATCTCCTCAGTACTTAAAAGTGATAGTAAAAAACCAACACAATTTTTTTTATTGATATTGCTGTATTTCAATCAGCTAGTAAAAGTATTGTTTAATACTAGTCTCTTTTTAAAGTCTTTTTAACAAGACTTATATGCTCCAAATGACGTTAAAACAGATCAGGAAGAATTCTAGTGAAAACTTGCAATTCTTGCGATAACATTCCACACGAGACAACATCCAAAGGACGTCAAGTAAAATCAAGCAATACACAGGGTCGCATCAAGTCTTGAAACAAAGGGAGATAGGAGGGAGGAACAAAGTCACTTAACGACACGTGATAATAAAAAAATCATATTGGTTACCATAGTTGTTTTAATTTTCTGGGGATAACTGGCCCCCGGGGCGCTACGGCCCTGATACATGTGTCTTTAGAAAAGTAACGAATGGCCACTGAAAAATTCGATGCCAACAAATTTCTCATTTAGCTTACCTTGAAGCTTTGTGGTAGGCGCTGAAGTAGATTGTACTACGGTAGGTGTCATAGATGTGGCAGGTGTCTTAGGTGCGGTAGGTGTTGGTTCAGCTGTGGCATTAACACAATCAGGGCCAGATGTACAGCAGGTTAAGTTGCATGCTAGCATTTTCATGGGTGCCTTTATTGTCTCATTTTTGTTATCACATACCATTTTCTTATTTTCGCAAAATTGGGGAAAACCACATTGTTGTGTGATTCTTATTCCTGTCTGTCGTATTAACAGTAAAAAAAAAAGTACAAATAGCAATGTTAATGCTAATGCAAATACAGATATTGATGTTGAAGTTGTAGGCAATGGCAATGGCAATGGCAATGGCAATGGCAATGGCAATGGCAATGGCAATGGCAATGGCAATGGCAATGGCAATGGCAATGGCAATGGCAATGGCAATGGCAATGGCAATGGCAATGGCAATGTATTCTACACCACTTCAAATTATGTAACCCTTCGAAAACGGTAAAAACAAGATTTTTCTCAGCTACGAACTGGGGTTAAGTCCCCCTTTTAAGATCGCAGTTAAGGGGGACGGCACCTTTGGAAAGTTCGGAATATTAGTGAATAAGATATGTTACCTCTCCCGTGGTGGTGTTTAGCAAGGTTATATTCCATTTTAAACAAGCTGTAAAAAAGGAATCACATATTTCTGTGACTCTCTGAGCAATGCATTCTTCGTTTGATGAAGCATCCTTGCAAGTCAAGCAATTAAACCCTGAAACAGTTGCTGCAAATAAGAAGGATACGAAATCATTATTACTAAATCAGCTTTCAGTTTCTACAACGATTTGAACAAGGGAACGTGGCGGAGTTCAGTACACAAATAAAGTAATAATAATATGATAATATAATGATTATATAACATGCAGAAAGTGCTTGATGGATTACATAGCTGTTCTACTACAAATAACATGTTGCTGAATCCCAAGAAAACCAAAGATATGTGGATCTCTTTCTTCAAAACGTGTACAGAACCAGAAACTCTGCACATTCAAAACTCATATTTGGAAAAGGTATCAAATTTCAAATTACTTGGAGTATGGCACCAAGATGATCTATGTTGGAATACTCATATCGAACAAACAATGAAAAAAGTGAACAAGAGACTATCTATCTACGAGAAATCAGAAAAGCAAAGTTACCAACAGATGTCAAAGAATCTATCTATTGCAACCAAAATTCCACCCCTTTTAGAGTATTTATCTCCCGTTTGGGGTGGAATACCAAATTACCTAACAGAAGATCTACAGAGGGTCCAAAACAGAAGTCTTGATATTATTGGTATAGAAAGAATATTTTTACCAAGGCTAGAAAAACGGCGAGTAGAAGATACTTAACGTGAAATTGAAAGAATAATCAGTGACTCGAATCATCCAAACCAAGTATTTTTGTTAAATCAAATGTAAATCGCACTTATAATTTAAGGTCAAACTCTAGTCATCAAGTAGTTATAACTAAATCAGGAACTCAAATACATTGGAACTCTTTTTTTAAATCCTCATCAACTATTCAGGAGATAATTAGCCAACCAACTGCCCCGATTTTGATCCCGTGACAATACTTGAAACCACGTAAAGTACTCCCAAACCAACTGGAAATCTGTTCTATTGTATTTCTAGACCAATTGCAACACTGTTCCAATGTCCTTGGACTTGAACAAATTTCAAGTCCAAGGACACTGGAACTAACAGAGTTGCAATTGGTCTAGAAATACAATAGAACAGATTCCTCGTAAATAATTGATGAGGATTTGAAGTCATTCAAAGTCCGACAATGAGGACTTGACGGGTTTTCAAAGTCCTTGCAATCGGCTACGCCTCGAACTGGAACTAATTGCGCGGACTTTGAAAACCCGTCAAGTCCTCATTGTCGGACTTTAAACATTAGTTACCGAGGGCCGCGAGGCTGTTAAGATCATAACTAATCATATATTTTTTTCTTATTCTTTGTATATAATGTAGATGTTTTTTTTGTTTTTTTTCTATGTATTTTTTCCAAATTTCTTTATATTGTAAACCTTACGTATATATTTTATCTAAGGTAGATTAATAAAGCCTATTATTATATGATTATCAATGTAATACCTATATTTCTTTATTTCAAAAATTTGATAATTTCACATGTGAAAATAACATGTTTTTTTTCACATGCGAAAATATCATCACTATGGTTACAAACTAAAAAAAGCTCGAAAAAGGTTTCTTTTCTTTTCCATTGATAAATATTTAATAAACAGAATATTACATGGGCGCTTGGAGATACGAATTTTATCTTCTCGTGTTGAAAATATCTCAAATCAATGATACAAAGGGAAGTAGTTGAACCTTTGAGAAAATCAAATTGACACAAGTAAATTTAACAGCAATAACATCCTTAATGTTA